>LNAC01000056.1:0-32312 GCA_002007465.1 Ailurus styani | reverse complement strand
CCCCCCACCCTGCCCCTCAAGTTCCTCATATCAGAGAGATCATATGATAATTGTCTTTCTCTGATTGACTTATTTCGCTCAGCATAATACCCTCCAGTTCCATCCATGTCGTTGCGAATGGCAAGATTTCGTTTCTTTTGATAGCTGCATAATATTCCATTGTATATATATACCACATCTTCTTTATCCATTCATCTGTTGATGGACATCTAGGTTCTTTCCATAGTTTGGCTATTGTGGACATTGCTGCTATAAACATTCGGGTGCACGTGCCCCTGAGGAACACTACCTTTGTGTCTTTAGGATAAATACCCAGTAGTGCGATTGCTGGGTCGTAGGGTAGCTTTTTAATTGGAGAATCATTGTCTGCCCCTCCCTTTTCTGTTTTAATAGGAAACCTCCATTTTAGAGGAATACAATATCAACTGGACTCAGAAGCTGGGAGCTGGAATTAGTGGTCCAGTTAGGTAAGAAACCCACATGCAAACTATGGCAGAATTACTCTGCAAAGGGCCATTTGACATATGTCATACATTAGAAACATCAGATGTGCCAGATTTGTGAAATAGCTTTAATTTAACAAGTGGAGGTATTTATGTAAGGCTCTTCCTCATCCATTTAGAAATATATTTAAGTAACTGAGTGACATGATCTGTAACAGAATCATTTATGATATCAAGACTGGGGCACCTGGGAGACTCGGTTGGTTAAGTGTTTGACTCTTGATTTCGTCTCAGGTCATGATCTCAGGGTTGTGAGATCAAGCCCTGTGTTGGGCTCGCCCTAGGTGTGGAACCTGCTTAAAATTCTTTCCTTCTCCCTCTGCTCCTGGCCCCTCATTCTCTGTCTCTTTCAAAAAAAAAAAAAAAGGATATCGAGACTGTGGAGCTACTGTGAGAGTTGCCTATAGCTGGCAGAGGCCATTCCTTGGCTGTCCTCAGTTTGCTTCCACATGGCTCAGAAGCTGAGGCCTATGAGGGGAGAGTGAGGTGGCTGTTCTGCCTCTCCATCTGTTAGCCCTAGGGGCAAGTTTGTTTGGATGCACCTGGATATGCAGGTTTCTCGATTCTTGATTCTTTCCTGGATTCTTGATTAGAAGTACAATTCTAAAAGAACAAACTTGTTAAAGTTTCAGTGTAACATAGATGATTTCTGATTGAATTTTTTTCCTCCAAATCTAGAGTCTGTGTAAAGAAATCTACTCAAGAACGGTTTGCACTGAAAATTCTTTTTGATCGTCCAAAAGCTAGAAATGAGGTATGACCCTTTATTGCCTTGATTTGCCTAAATATTGGAAGTGCCTACAAATTATTCTTCTTACAAGTAAGGCAGCTTCTTGGAGGAAATACAGAGATGCACAAAGCATTTTATATCCATATTTACCCCTTTTCCCTATTCCTGTTATCATTACAAAGCAGTCCCACATCTGTCCATACCAAAGGCTGTCAGTCTTCCTTTCAACCACCTCTTGTTCTTTTTCAATTAATGTGGTTCTTATACCCTGAAGTATTCAGGTTTACCTCAGCTTATACTTATTGGACAAGGTCCTTGAAGAGTGGAGAATGGTGACTAGTGTCTTGTAAGTGTGCTGCAGGAGGGCTGTGAGGATGTGTTTCAAGTTCTAAAAAATACACATTTGTTTTAAATCATCTGGGTGTGGTGATGACATATTAGTAACATGTGCAGTAGAGGATGTATTCTTTTGCTTAGAGATCCATGAATAATTTCTGAAACAAAATGAGTTATTTGCTAGATTTTTCATTTGCTAATGGATGGGGCAGCAGAAAGTAGATCTGTTGGTGAGGTGGTATGTTTCCTCTGTTCTTTTTAAGGTACGTCTGCACATGATGTGTGCCACACACCCAAATATAGTTCAAATTATTGAAGTGTTTGCTAACAGTGTACAGTTTCCTCATGAGTCCAGCCCCAGGTAAGACTACATGGAGGTGATCACCGCATGTCCACCTCTTTACATGTAGGCCAAGGTATAGTGGGATTTTCTTCTCATTTGTGCTCTGTCCCCCCTCCCCCCCTTTCTCTCCATCTCTCCTTTCCTCCCTGCCTGCCTGCTTCCTTCCCTCTTTCTCTCTTCTCTTCTTTTGATTTTGGAAAATTTCAAACATTTGTAAGAGCAGACAGAATTACGTAATGAATACCCAGGTAGCCATCAGCCAGTTACCAGCTCATTGCCAGTCTTGTTTCATCTATGCCCCATCCACTCTCTGGGACCCCCTGATAATTGTGATTACTTCCTCTTTAAAAAAAAAAATGTAATGTGGAATTAAAACAGATTCTATTTCAAATTAGTGAAAGGGGACCAGATATTACTAGGCACTGGCTTAGAGTTGTTATGGCAACAAGCCCTTATTGCTTAGTCTGACATTCCTTTTAAAGGAAGAAATCAACATTATTCTTTTAGCTGCCAAATATTTGGCAAGCCCACTGGGTGGGGTGGCATTCTAAGTGTCTTCCAGGGAATTCAAAGTATGATTTCTACTGGGGACTGAGATGTAAACCTATCACCATAGCAGTGTGGTAGGCACCAAGGAGAGGCCTCCATAAGATATTTTGAGCTTATAAAGGAGAAGAGAGCTACTCACTATAGGCTGGGGAGGTGAGGTGTCTCACAGAGTGGTTATGTGGGAGCTAGGACTTGAAGGGGGTGGGTAGGCGTCTTCCAGGTGGAGAAAGAAGATGGATTTGTAAAAACAAATGGGAAATCCTGACTATTTCTTACAATTGTGCTCTGTTGGTGAAAGCATTTGGATAGAAGCTAGAAGCATTTATATCAAAGAATGGTAACCAGAATTCTGATTTTTTTTTTTAACAACATGAGAATTTTTACTTTTCTTTAGTAGTTGTGTAACCCCGTCCAGCTGTCTTGCTGGGTATGCTGTGGGTCACAGGGAAAACTAGTATAGTGGGGAGGAGTGGAAAGAGAGATACATAGACGTAGACACAGACGCAGACACAGACAGACAGACAGACAGACACAGAATGAGAATGAATAACCAGGGTAGCCCAACACCAGCAAAATGACTTGAAATTCCTGTCCTGCACAAAGTCATATTCTGTTTTCAATACACTTTCCATCTAGCTGTCCTAAATACAATACAAAAACATGTACTTAAAAGATCAACCCCCCTTTAACATCTAGTAATAACAAGTTAAGGGGCGCCTGGGTGGCTCAGTGGGTTAAAGCCGCTGCCTTCGGCTCAGGTCATGATCCCAGGATCCTGGGATCGAGGCCCACGTCGGGCTCTCTGCTCAGCAGGGAGCCTGCTTCCTCCTCTCTCCTCTCTCTCTGCCTGCCTCTCTGCCTACTTGTGATCTCTCTCTCTGTGTCAAATGAATAAATTAAAAAAAAAAAAAAACAAGTTAAGTACAGTATCTTCAAAAGGATCATTGTCTTCAAAACTTAATTATTTTACTCTCACTTTGGCTTCTTAGAAAATTTTAGGTGAGGGATATTCCTTATCTGTAGTGTCCAGTTGATAGTGACAAGGGGTCCAACTCCAAGGGGCATGGTAGGGCTAGACTTAGGAAGTAGTTGCACACTTTGTAGATGAGGTATTTTTAGGTTAGCTATTTGATGTTTCAGCCTTTTTTTTTTTTTTTAACTTAACAAAATCAAATGCTTTCAAACAGGGCTCGACTCTTAATTGTAATGGAGATGATGGAAGGGGGAGAGCTATTTCACAGAATCAGCCAGCACCGGCACTTTACAGAGAAGCAAGCCAGCCAAGTAACAAAGCAGGCAAGTTAACCCCGGTACCAATCAAACTGCCAACAGCGTTGGTTAACAAGCACAATTTCATTGGGGGGAATAAAAGAAAGCTTGAAGAAAAGCTCTATTTGATCTCTCATTGCCTGCTTTGTTATGTAATCAGAAAAGATGCTTTGACAGGAGAAATGTGACCCCTTTTATGCTTTGGTGGGGGTGGGGACTGTATTTTTAAGTGGTTGTCAGTTGCTTGCCTATTATAAGATTTAAATAAACTCTGGAAGGAAGGTAATCTTTTAATTCCTGTGTAGACTGTAAATATCTTTGAGTATGTAGCATCCAAGCACTGTTGTTGGACTTTGAGATAAATTGCTGCTGAAAGCACCTGAAAGATTGGGATAAAAATATCTTCTGGGACAATTGTATACAAGATATTTTTTGCTTATGAGTCACCTCATCAGATTTTGATAGAATTCTAAGGTCTTTGTAATTCTGGGTTATTCGTGATTATAGTCTATTTTTTGCTAGAAAAATTATTTATGTCACAAACAATACTAGGAATCTAACTGGAAATAACCTCTTGAGGAGGTAAAAAGCTAATTCCACAAGGCTTATCTTTAGGCCAAGCAAGCAAGGCAAAAAGAAGGAATCAGAGCGCAATTGGTTCTAAATACAAAATTCTTCCAAATTTTCCATTGAGCCCCAAGCATTTTTCTTTCCCTTAAAGCAAGAATTCCTATCAAAGTTTGCTCACTAGGCCTGAGCGCCTTGTGGTGTTAGTGGAGAACTTGCCCCTCTGGTAGCGCACTGGCTGTGAGCCCTAGCAATGTGCAGGAGCCTCAGGCATTTTTTGACACCTCCTTTCTGGTAGAAAGGAACTGATATTTGGAATGCCAAGACAATTTCACACTGAGAGTTGAAGAACAGGTAGAATTTGTTCTATTTAATTTTAAAAATCACATCTTGTATTTTTCAAAGATTCCAAATATTAGGATGTGCTCTGAGAATCTCGTATAAAACAAAAACCCTTCCAACCCACCTTAACAGGTGACATTTCATTTCAGCAAATGGGATGAGCAAATTGGAACATCAGGTGGAAAAATGCAGTTAGCGTCTTTCCATTTTTCTTGAAGGCGGAGCCTGGAGTTGAGCCCCCCCGGATAGTGCGGTTCTCTCCGGAGCCAGGTGTTAGTGCTCGCTGCCTCGCTGGGGGAGCCCAGGCCCGCCGAAGACCACCTGGCACAGTGTTTACTCTGCCGTGCTGGTTGCATTTCAGAGGAGTGGAATTGGAAGCATTTCATCCTTTCCATTTCGTACAGGATTTAACCATCAGTTTACTTGGACAAAGAAGTGTTTTACTGTTTTATTTATTTTATTTTGTTTAATGAAACAGGTTGCAGCTAAACTAAGGTGAATTCATTTCTGTTTCGTGGTACCCAAAGTCTTAATTTCTGCTGTAAAACTGAAAACCAACCATAGTCTGAACTGACTAAAGGATCTTTTTTCTAAGGATCTAACCTTAAGGATCTAACCTTTTCTAAGATACGGTTGCTCCATTATGTCCTTTTCCAGATAGCTTTGGCTCTACAGCACTGTCACTCGTTAAACATCGCTCATAGAGACCTCAAGCCTGAAAATCTGCTCTTCAAGGATAACTCTTTGGTAAGATGACTTGTTTTTTTTTTTTTGTTTGTTTTTTTTAAAGATTTTATTTATTCATTTGACACAGAGAGAGAGAGATTACAAGTAGGCAGAGGCAGGCAGAGAGACAGGGAGAGGAGGAAGCAGGCTCCCTGCTGAGCAGAGAGCCCGATGTGGGCCTCGATCCCAGGACCCTGGGATCATGACCTGAGCCGAAGGCAGAGGCTTTAACCCACTGAGCCACCCAGGCGCCCAGATGACTTGTTTTTCTGCATTTTAGTGCTGCCACTCTCAACACAGTTCGGGAATGCATGTGTGGGTGTAGATTCAGAGTTCTCTGAATCCATGGTGAAGAGGCTTTAAGCCAAAGTGCGTCCGGCAGCTTACTTTCCCCACTTATTTCCTTGCTAGAGGCTCAGACACATTCTACTATACCCCTGGCATTGATAATTTTGGATGGTACTGATACATATTTGTAAGACTTTAGGTTTTAGATATGATTTGGAGGTGCCTTGGAGAGGGGCAGGAATCTATATGCTGTTAAATATGACCTTGAACTGTAATAGTTGTATTTGCTATTCATTAATGCTGATAAGGTGTTTTTTTCTCTCCAGTCTCACTCCCTGCCCCATGTATCGTGTCCCACCAAATAAGTTGCTCTGGTAATCTTGAAGCTGATGCTAAAAGTGAAATTGCACTCTGGATGGGAGATGATGGGCCAGTAGACAGAGATGGGACAGTTGGCTAAGATCTTGATTTTAGTACTGCATATACCAGTCATGAAACAAGGCCAACTTTGAGTGGGTAGAAATTCTTTACCTCTGTGATAGAAAAATTCCTCAGTATGAATCGTTTCTTCAGATGTGAGGACGTGCTATTCATAGGCTTGAGTATCAGCCAGAAACTCGTGAGAGAGAGCTCAAGGTAACCTGTCTTCCACCTGGATTTTCCTTCAGTGTTTACTGAGAACTCTGGAGCAATGATTCCCATTTATTTTATTTCAGGATGCCCCAGTGAAGTTGTGTGACTTTGGATTTGCCAAAATTGACCAAGGTGACTTGATGACACCCCAGTTCACCCCTTATTATGTTGCACCTCAGGTAAGCATTTGCTGTTTCTGCCACAGGATGTATAACTGGGCTATCTGTAGACATTTTCTTCTCTTCGACAGCACAAGTGGGCATGCATTACCGATGGGAAGAGGAGAACTCAGTTTCAGAAACCTATAGTCTGCTTAATTAGGTGCAGGCATTTATTTTAAAATCAGCTTCTTTTAAAAACAAGGTATGATTGGTGTACAATAAAATACTCCTACTTTAAGTGTAGTTTGATGAGTTTTGACAGATGCTCTTGCATGCTCACCACCAGTCAAGATATGAAACATTTCCATCACGTCAGGAGCTCTTGTGTATGCTTCATGTTCTTACTGTCAACTCATGTTTGTTAGTATATATAATCTTAGTTCTTCGGGTAGGTCCATAGTATTATTTCATTATGGATTTAATTATAATGTTTTCTTAATGGTTACTGTTGAGTATTTTTTTCACGTGTTTATTAGATATTCTACTGTGAAATATGGGTACAGCATTTTCTACAGCCCGTGAAGTTTGGATATAAATCTTACGTCCATTTTTTGGTTTTATAATTGTGAAGTATAAGAAGTTCTTATTATTTTCTAGATACAAATTCTTTTTTGTATATATGTATTACTTTTTTTTTTTTTTTAAGATTTTATTTATTTATTTGACAGAGAGAGATTACAAGTAGGCAGAGAGGCAGGGAGAGAGAGGAGGAAGCAGGCTCCCTGCCAAGCAGAGAGCCCGACTCGGGCCTCGATCCCAGGACCCTGAGATCATGACCTGAGCCGAAGGCAGCGGCTTTAACCCACTGAGCCACCCAGGTGCCCTATGTATTACTTTTTATTGCTACTGTGATGCATTGCCTTAAACTTAGTGCCTTAAAGCAACACATTTATTTCCTCACAGTTTTGGAGGTTAGAAGTCTGAAACGGTTCAAGATCTTGTCAGGAATGTGTTCCTTCTGGAAGTTCTAGGAGAATCCATTCTCTTGCCTTTTCTAGCTTCGAGAGGCAGTTGCATTCTTTAGTTGGTGGCCTCCTTCTCCATTTCCTTCCTTCCTCCCTCCTTCCCTTCCTTCTCTTTTACTTATTTGTCAGAGAGAGAGCACAAACAGGGGAGCGGCAGGCAGAAGGGGAAGCAGGCTCCCCGCTGAACAGGGAGCCTGATGCAGGACTCAATCCCAGGACCCTGGGATCATGACCTGAGCAGAAGGCAGATGCTTAACTGACTGAGCCACCTAGGTGTCCCATCTTTCTCCATTTTCAAAGCCAGTACTATAGGATCTTCCAGTCTCTTTGACTCTGACCCTCTTGGTTCCCTTTCATAATTGTGTTTACATTAGATGCACCCAGATAATCCAGGATACTTCCCTATCTCAGGACTGTCCATTTAATAAAATCTGCAAAGTCCCTTTTGCTGTGCAGGGTAACATATTTTTATTTTATTTTATTTTATTTTATTTTTATTTTTATTTTTATTTATTTTATTATTATTTGCCCCAGGGGTATAGGTCTGTGAATCATCAGGCTTACACCTTTCACAGCATTCACCAAAGCACATACCCTCCCCATTGTCCATAACCCATCCACTCTATCCCTACCCTCCCACCCCCAGTAACCCTGTTTGTTTTGTGAGATTAGGAGTCTCTTATGGTTTGTCTCCTTCCCCATCCCATCTTGTTTCATTATTTTTCCCTCCCTGCCCCCCATGACCCCCCGCCCTGACCCTCAAGTTCCTCATATCAGAGAGATCATATGATAATTGTCTTTCTCTGATTGACTTATTTCGCTCAGCGTAATATGTGTAGGGTAACATATTCAGAGATTCCAGGGATTAGAACATGGACATCTTTGGGAAGCCATTATTCTGACCACCACATAGATATTATGAATATTTCTCTCAGACTGTGACTTGCTTTTCAGAATAGCACTTTTTTTATTTTTAAAAAAATGTTAAATTTTTGTTAAAGTTTATTTATTTAAGTATTCTCCATCCCCACCGTGGGGCTTGAACTCACAACTGGAGATCAAGAGTCTCATATTCCACCAACAGAGCCAGCCAGGCACCCTAGTCTTTTATTTTGATCAAATCCAGTTCGTTTTTTTTTTTTTTTGAGAGGGAGTGGGGGAGAGAGAGAGGGAAAGAAGAGAGGATGAGAGGGAAACGGGGAAAGAGAATCCCAACCAGGGTCCATGCCCAGCATGGAGCCTGACATAGGGCTTGATCTCACAACCCTGAGATCATGACCTAAGCTGAAAACAAGAGTTGGATGCTTAACTGACTGAGCCACCCAGGCGCCCCTTGCCCATTTTTTTTTTAAATGGTTGGTGATTTTGTTCCTAAGAGGTCTTTCCATACCCATGTACATGAAGATTTTTCTCATGGCTTCTTTTTTTTTTTAAAGATTTTATTTATTCATTTGACACAGAGAGAGAGATTACAAGTAGGCAGAGAGGCAGGCAGAGAGAGAGGAGAGAGGAGGAAGCAGACTCCCTGCTGAGCAGAGAGCCCGATGTGGGCCTCGATCCCAGGACCCTGGGATCATGACCTGAGCCGAAGGCAGCGGCTTTAACCCACTGAGCCACCCAGGCGCCCTTTCTCATGGCTTCTTATGAAAGGTTATAGTTTTAGCTTTTTTTTTAAGATTGATTTATTTATTTTAGAGACAGTGGGAGTGAGCAGGGGGAGGGGCAGACAGAGAGGGAGAGAAGCAGACTCCCCACTGAGCATGGACCCTGATTCAGGGCTTGATCCCATGAACCTGAGATTATGACCTGAGCCAAGATCAAGAGTTGGATACTTAAGGGACTGAGCCACCCAGGTTGGCTCCCCCCCTTTTTTTAAATGCCCAGCATAGAGCCCAGCAACAGGGCTTGAATTCATGACTCTGAGATCAAGTCCTGAGCTGAGATCAGGAGTCAGATGTTTAACCAGTTGAGCCACCCTGGTGACCCTATAGTTTTAGCCTTTATCTTTTAGACTGTGATTCATTTGAGGGGTGGTGTGTGTGTGTGTGTGTGTGTGTGTGTGTGTGTGTGTGTGTGTGTAAAATAAGGGTCAAGGTTTTTTTTCTTATGGATGTCAAGTTTCCACATCATTTGTTGAAAAGAATAACCTTGTATCATTTAATCACTTTACAGTTTTGTTGAACTGAATTATCTTACAGTTTTGTCAAAAATCAGTTGACCAGGGGCACCTGGGTCCCACTCTTGATTTCAGAGCAGGTCATGATCTCAGGGTCATGATATGGAGCCCTGCATCAGGCTCTGGGCTCAGCGCAGATTCTCTCTCTCCCACTCCTTCTGCCTTACCCCACCTCAAATAAATAAATAAATAAATAAATAAATGTCTTTTTTTTTTTTTTTTTTAGATTTTTATTTATTTGTTAGAGAGAGAGCACAAGCAGGCGGAGTGGCAGACAGAGGGAGAGGGAAAAGCAGGCTCCCCACTGAGCAAGGAGCCCAGTGTGGGACCCCAGGATCATGACCTGAGCTGAAGGCAGACACTCAACTAACTGAGCCACCCAGGCATCCCAATAAATAAAAATCTTAAAAAAAAATCAACTGACCATATATGTGTATGTCTATTCTATTCTATTCTATTCTGCTTATTGGCCTATCCTTACAGCTAGATCATGTGGGATTACTGTAGCTTTATATTAAGTCTTGATTCAGATATCAGGTAGTGTTCAAATTTATTCTTTTTCAACATTGTTTCGATTATTCTGAATCCTTTGCATTTTTCTATAAATTTTAGAATTCACTTCTCTATAATGGAAAAAGTCTCTTGGGATTTGATTTGAATTGTATTTAATCTGCTGAAGAATATGAAGAGAGTTGACCTCCCTCTTAACATTATTAAGTCTTTCAATCAGTGAACATGGTAGATCTCTCTATTAAGGTCTTTAATTTTTCTCAGAAATGTTTATATTTTATATTTCTTAGTGCATAGGTTTTATATATACTTTCTTAAGTTTATTCCTATACTTCATATTTTTAGATGCTGTTGGAGATTATATTTTTAACAATTTAATTTTCCAATTGTTTGTTGCTAGTTTGTAGAAGTACAAATGACTTTTGATTCCTTGTATCTTGCTAAATTCACTCATCAATTATAGTCGATTTTTTTGTAGATTTGTTAAGATTTTCTACCTACAAAGCCATGTCGTCTATGAATAATGACAGTTTTACTTTGCTCTTTCCAATATATTTGCCTTTTATTTCTTTTCCTTACTTTATTGTACTGGCTGGGACCACTAGCTGAATATAAGGGATTAGAGCAGACATCCGTGCCTCATTCCTGATCTTAGAAAAAAATGTTCAATCTTTTACCATTAATCATTATATTAACCATTACCATTATATTAACTGTTACATTTTTGCAGATGCCCTTTTTCGGTTGAGGAAGTTTCCATCTATTTCTAGTTTACTGAAAGGGAATGTGTTAAATTTTGTCCAGTGCTTTTTTTGCATCTGTTGGGCTGATAATATATTTTTTTCTTTATTTTGTTAATATGATGAATTAATTGATTTTTTTTAAGATTCTTATTTTTAAAGATTTTATTTATTTGTCAGAGAGAGAGAGAGCGCAAGCACAAGCAGGCAGAGCAGCAGGCAGAGGGAGAAACAGGCTCCTCACTGAGCAAGGAGCCCGATACGGGACTCGATCCGAGGACCCTGGAATCATGGCCTGAGCTGAAGGCAGACGCTTAACCGACTATGCCATCCTGTCACCCCACAATTTATCAATTTTTAAAAATATTTTATGGATTCAGCTTTTGGTTTCCTATGTAAGAAATCTTTGTCTCACCCAAGATCACCCAAGATTTCCTCCTACAAGGTTTATAGGTTCAGGTTTTACATTTATATGCATGATCCATTTTGATTTAATTTTTACGTAATGTATGAGTATGGATCTAAGTTCTTTTTTTAGCATTTGGATATCCAGTTCCAGTACCATTTTTTGAAAGGGCTGTCTTTTCTCCATTGCATTGCTTTTGAATCTTGTCAAAGATCAGATGAATGTGTATGTGTGGGTTTAATTTTGGATTTTCTGTTCTTTTCCAGTGATCTCTGTCTTTACACCAATACTGTACTGTCTTGATTACTGTAGCTTTATAATAACTACTTTTTTTTAAAGATGTATTTATTTATTTGACAGAGAGAAATCACAAGTAGGCAGAGAGGCAGGCAGAGAGAGAGGAGGAAGCAGGCTCCCCGCCGAGCAGGGAGCCGGATGCAGGCCTCGATCCCAGGACCCTGAGATCATGACCTGAGCCGAAGGCAGAGGCTTTAACCCACTGAGCCACCCAGGCCCCCTTATAATAGCTATTGAGATAAGGTAGTGTTAGCCGTCCAACTTAGTTCTTTTTCATAGTTGTTTTGGCTATTCTAATTTCTTTGCATTTCCATATAAGCTTTTTTTTTTTTTAAAGATTTTTATTTGAGAGAGAGAGAGTGACAGAGAACACAGGTGGGGAAGAGAGGGAGAAGCAGGCTTCCTGCTCAGCAGGATTTGGGGCTCAGTCCCAGGACCCTGAAATCATGACCTGAGCCGAAGGCAGACAGATGCTTAACCAACTGAGCCACTCAGGCACCCCCTTATAAACTTTAGAATCAGCTGTTAATTTCTACAAAAGAGCCTGTTGGGATTCTGATGGGTTGTTTTAGAGGTATGGTTCAATATGGGGACACTGACATCTGAATAATACTGAGCCTTCTAGCCCATGAGCAAGCTGTATTGCTCCCTTTATTTTTTTATTTTTATTTTTATTTTTAAGATTTTATTTATTTATTTATTTGACAGAGAGAGAGAGAGAGAGAGAGAGAGAGATCACAAGTAGGCAGAGAGGCAGGCAGAGAGATGGGGGGAAGCAGGCTCCTTGCCGAGCAGGGAGCCCGATACGGGCCTCGATCCCAGGACCCTGAGATCATGACCTGAGCTGAAGGCAGAGGCTTTAACCCACTGAGCCACCCAGGTGCCCGCTCCCTTTATTTTTGCCTTTAGTTTTTCTCAGCAATGTTTGTGTGGTTTTCAGTGTACAGGTCTTTCCCATCTTTGTTAGATTTATTCTGTGGTGCTATTATAAACGGTATTTTCTTTTTCAGGTTTAATTAATTCGCTTTACTCTTCTTGTATAAAAACACTATGTGGTGGCCATAGCTGGAGCCTGGGTCCTCCGCATGGAGACTCTGATGTGGGTCTTTACAAGATGGTCAGTGAATTCCTGACAGGGAGACTTGGTGAACACTGTCTCTTTCCAGAGTGTTGGGGTAAGGCAGCTGTAGGTCTTGGAGATGGCAAAGTTGCCCCAGGTGACACTGCAGCCCCTGGCTGAGGTGTGGCAGTTGTCAACATCTGCCATCAGCAGCTTTGTGGGCACGGGGCTAAGACCATAGTGTGGGTCTGGGTGTGAGAAGGAAGCAGACCAGTGCAGAGTTGCCACATCCTTGCAGTTGCAAGGAATCTGCAGGGTACGCCAGTATTGTTCCCCTAGGGGTTTCATGCACAGGACAATGGAGAGCTTGGCCAGGATGATGACCCCATGGATGGCAGTGGTTGCCTCCTTGAACACTTAACACCCGGAACAATGTAACTGCTACAGTCCTTGATGGCAACAAGTACCTTGAACCTGATCCACTGGCCAGCACTGGTCTGCTTTTATATAGGCGTAAGGGATGTCTGTGTCTCCAGGAAAAAGTCCATGACCTCAGATGCCTTGATGGGCAGGAAGAAGAGTTAAATCTCTTCCAAGGACTTGATCTTCATGTCCTTGACCTGGGCAAAAACTGATAAATTGCCAGTTATAAGAGGTTTTTAAAAGTTTGCGTTTCCTGGAGGGTTTTGTTTGTTTTTTTAAATTGTTAATTGCCAGTGTCTACTCTCTTTCAGCATTCTTTTTCAACATTCTTTCTCAAGTTGTAGGTCATTGATGTGGTCTTTAGTAAATCATCCCCTTTGGTCTGACTCTGACAGGTACTGGAGGCACAGAGAAGGCATCAGAAGGAGAAATCTGGCATCATACCTACCTCGCCAACACCCTACACTTACAACAAGGTAGGGGAAGAGATACCTCCCTGTAGCCTTCAGGTATAGCCCCTCTTCTGTGAGGTGTTTGTGGTTCCCTGGGAATGAATTCTTTGGAATTCTAAGGGAATTCTTATTCCTGCCCAAAAGGCCGGCAGTAGCCACACATGCATAAGATTCCTTGGAATTCAGGTTTTTTGTCTGATGAAGTATGAAATAAGGTTCTTAACAGTTGAGGTTTTGCAGGAGGAACCAAGGGCAATGATCACCTGTAGGTTATTTATTTGAATAGTTGTAGTCCACTAACCACATCTAAAAGACATGGTTGTCTTGGTTTTTTTTGAGGTGGAAGCTATTTCTGAGAACATTCCATGACCATTTATGGTACCATTTTTTTTTCCCATAGAATACCCAACTTAGAACAGTGTCTACAGCACACAGCAAATCTTCCTGGTCTCATAGTTCTCAGTTTGTAGCCTACACATCAAGTATCTCTGTTCTAAAATACAAGAGGATAAGGGCCTCTTAAAAGCACGTCCTGGAGTTGCTGAGTAGATGCTTCTTGGGGACTCATGGCTGAATACAGATGACAGAGAGGGACCTGAGGATGGTAAGAAGGCAGTAGATTGGCTCTTCCTGGGTCCCACACTTATAGGGCCCCACAAATTCCTATAGTGCGTGCATACACGTACACACAGGCATACATAAGAAAGAACACACAGGCTCCTCTGCCACTCAGGACCCTGTGCTCCACCCTTTCACTGGCACAGTGTGACCAAAACCCCTAAACATCTACTTTCATGCTTTCATGAGTTACTCTGGTCAGTCCCCAAGAAATCACTGCTCCACACCTTCTTGCCCTACAAATGCAAAACCGTAGTCAGCTCTACCCTTATGTAGTGTAGGTTTGAGAGCTGTACTGATTAAAGCATCAGAGTCAGAAACTGCTTCCTGCTTCTTGATGCATGTAGGAAGTGAGTAGTAGAAGCACTTAGATGACATTAATTTACTTGCTAAAACTTTCTCAGCATGCATGCAGTGAATTCTTATGTTATATGTTATTTTCCAGTAGTATTTTTGTCTTCTTTTCCTTTTTCATTTTGTGAATCTAGTAGTGCTCATGAATTAGCATGGCATTCATAGAAATTACACACTGCAGATGAGTAGCATAATAGAATAATAAACAGCTCATATTACTTTTGAATGTATATATATGTTAGTCTAGAGATAATCCTCTTTATATTGGCAACTAAATGAAAACTGAATGCTACATTTGCAAATAATTTTTTTTTAAGATTTTTATTTATTTGAGAGAGAGAGAATGGGGGGGGTGTCAGAGGGAGAAGCAGACTCCCCGCTGAGCAGAGAGCCTGATGTGGGACTCGATCCTGGGACTCCAAGATCATGACCTGAGCCAAAGGCAGTTGCTTAACCAACCGAGCCACCCAGGCGTCCCTGCAAATAATTTTTTAACAAAAATACATAACAGGATGTAATTCCATTTTTAGAAGTTAAATAACTACATCAATCTTAATTTAAAAAAAGTAGTATCAGTTTCCTCATATGGAATGTGAGGGATTTAAACTATTTTTTTAAAGATTTTATTTATTAGAGAGACAGAGAGAGAGCAAGCACAGGTAGGCAGAGTGGCAGGCAGAGGGAGAGGGAGAAGCAGGCTCCTGCTGAGCAAGGAGCCTGATGTGGGGCTTGATCCCAGGACTCTGGGATCATGACCTGAACCGAAAGCAGACTCTTAACTGACTGAGCCACCCAGGTGCACCAATCTGAACTATTTATAAGATTCCTTTCACCTCTATAATTTTTTAAGATTTCATTTATTTACTTGAGAGAGAGACAGAGAGAATGAGGAGGGTGAGGGGCAGAGGGATAAGCAGACACCTTGCTGAGCAGGCCCCTGCGATCATGACCTGAGGCATGACCGAAGGCAGACACTTAACCAACTGAGCCCCTAGGCACCTCACTTCTATAATTTTATAATTATGTTCTGTAGCATGGGTCGTGTCATCTACAAATACCCTTTAGTATGATCCGAAAACATGGGTTGGAGTACCTGAGACATCCCATTTTCTAGGCTTCTATCAGCAGGACACAGCTGTGGCATGGCGAGAGCACGTGGCACAGTGGCAGACTCCCTGGGCTGCCTTTTTCAGGCAGACAGTGCTTTTGTCCTGTGATTCAAGACAGGCTTGAACTAAAGCCTCTGAGATCCAGTTTGAGGCAGGTGGAGCGGCATTTAACTAAATTAGGAGTCCTTTATTAATAACCATGCTGTGACTGTAGCCCCTGAAGGCACCTAATACTTAAGAGACAAAATAGTTGGTGGCAGTTTTCTTTCTTTCAGAGCATCTTCTCCAAGAATGGTGTATGGTCCTGCAAATGGGTACAGTGAGTCATCCTTGGCCAAAGGAGCGCTTTTAGACCTCCTGTTCTTCCCTCTACCTCTTCCTGATCTGTATCAAACAGCTCTGGGCCTTTGTGAAATGACTTATGCTATTTTATGGGGTCAGCCTACTGTGTCTTAGCTGCTTTCTGCCTGCACCTCAACCCTGCCCAGACTGACAGTGTACATGTTTCCCAACCAGCTGGCTTATATCTGTTATTTCTCTGGCTGGAGATGAAGTATCCTATACCTGTACCCAAGGATCAGCTGGTAGTTTGGGCCTGAGCAGTAAGAATAAAAGTGACTGTTTATTTCACCCTAGACTGGCCTTGTATGCTGGTGTGTATATATGTAGTGTTGGTGGCATAGAAAACCTGTGGTAGAGAGAAAGGTTGGTTCCCTTAAGACTTCTTGAAACTTTTCTAGTCTCTGTTAAGTGATTTTTGGAGATAGCATCCTGTGTATGTTAGGGGCAGTTTCTGGGCTGGTCCTGGGGGCTTTATTTTGGGGCTGTGCCTCTGCTGTAAGTGACTATTTTCATTTTCTTTTCAGAGCTGTGACCTGTGGTCGCTAGGGGTGATTATCTACGTGATGTTGTGCGGATACCCTCCTTTTTACTCCAAACACCACAGCCGGACTATCCCAAAGGATATGCGGAGAAAGATCATGACAGGCAGTTTTGAGTTCCCAGAAGAAGAGTGGAGCCAGATTTCAGAGATGGCCAAAGATGTTGTGAGGAAGTGAGTAGCCAGGCTGTGGGGCAGGGAGGCCAAGAAGGCCTTAAAGTGGTGGATCACAGGGGAAATCACTGGTTTCCCAGGCATGTTCCTTCCCCTTGGCACATCATAGAAATCTTATCCCTAGAGCCAGAGATGAGAGCTCTTCATGTCCACACCTTGGTGAAAATGGGAGCTTTGCTCCCTCTTGTTGCATTCTTAGAATTTGTCTCCAGGGCTGTGAACCCACATCCCTTGGAGCATTAATTTAGGATCTTAAATGGTAAGCCCCATGGTGTGCCCTTCCTGCATGTTAGTCAGTCATGTGGAACAGACATGGTGTCAGGAACTGAACTTGGCTAAGATGACAATGACATTTTGTCTTTTCATTCCTTGGCTGCTGGGGGGTAGGTGGCTGATTGTGTGAGCCTCTTGCCTCCCCACTGCTAAGATAAATTTAGAACGTTTAGTGCTAATGAGTGGGTAAGGGAGAGTTGACAGTCAGAGTCCTTTCGTAGCTAAAGGACTAGGTAAGAAGTCAGACCTAAATCTGACGTATATTTTCCTTTCCTACCCACCTGTGTGTGAGGCTCAGCTGCCTGGGATTTGGCATTCTTTTAGTATTCCTACTGCTTGGTGTTCACTGAGTAATTTTTCTTTTGGTTTCAGTTTTCTTCATCTGTAATATGATGAAGATAAGCATTAAAGTGGGAGTGCTTGGAAGCTTTCTCCTGACAGTACAGCCATTTCTTTATGGAGATTACTCTCTTTCAATAGAGAGCTTGTCCTATTGGTTAAGCATCTATGTATTTAAAGACAGACTAGTTTTTAAAATATACAAGTAAAAGTTTTTAGGAGGGTGAAGGCAATGTTTAAAGCATCATTTGCCTTCCTGTGCAGTTTCCACGTTGTATTCTCAGCTGCTTAACCAAAACATCAATATCCTCCAAGTGGTTCTTTGTCAGTTCTGTAGAATATATTTCCTGTCCCTAGAGCAGTATTATCTTCTCAGCTTTGGGATTCTTTTCTAAATAATCATTTCTTCAGAATCTGCAACTGTTTGTTCAGAACTATCTAGAAGGTTGCAGAGAACCTGAAAGAGCAAGTACGCATGTTGTCCTAACGTTTACGATAGAAGGACGTGTAGTTGGAAGGAGGGACTAAAAAGCCCAGGGAACATGCTAAGGTGGGCCAAGAACTGCATGAGCATGAATGGACAAGATGTAAAGAAGTAGGATCAAAAAGCAGATGGTACAGAGCAATACTCAACTTGGAAGGAAATGCCGTTCCCTTATCAGAGACTTTATATTTTTGCCTTTTGAATGTTTCTGGAACAAAGGGTTCACGTCCTGCTACATGGTGACATCTAACAGTTTTATTACAAGTAGCAACCTGGATTTTCATAACCACATGACCCCTCAACTAATTTCGTAGCCACTGTCAGCAAAAAGAGCACTTTGAGTTCCTTTTGGAAATTGGAACCCACTGTCCTAAAAACATGGATGTGGAGATTCAAGTCTCAGGAACTATAAGCTGTATGTAGGCTTACTGAATCTAGAACTCAGTCTGAAGTATTAAGCGTTATCCTGCCATTTTTATCTCACTCTATCTAGTGTAGAAAGGACTACCAAAGGACAGAGTACCTTCACCACTAGGGGACAGGTACTAGATCCCCAACCCTGCCAATAGATGGAAGCCTAGGCTTGTAGGAGTTGGTAGAAAGTCAGAAGTTGGAGCTGGTTAGAACCAGACTCAGGAGCTTCCTGGTCTTCTGGAAGCAACTATGCACAGCAGCCCTGTTGGCCTTTTCTCCACAGGCTCTTGAAGGTCAAACCAGAGGAAAGACTCACCATCGAGGGAGTATTGGACCACCCATGGCTCAATTCAACTGAGGCCTTGGATAATGTGCTACCCTCTGCTCAACTGATGATGGATAAGGTTTTGAATGATGCTTACTTTGTTCACCAAAAAGTCTGTGTTGAGAAGGAATGCTGGGACAAGGCTCAGGGAGGGGTCAAAGGCAGAGCAATGCAGAGAACTCAGTCTTTCCCAGAGAGGCATCCCTGCTTTCCTGAAAATCAGGATCTGAAATAAAAGCTTCTTTGTGTAAAAGACCAGATCAAGGCCCGTTAAATATACACTAAGTGGAAACTCAAATACCCCATATTTGTGCTTTGGGGTTGGTGGGGCAGAGTACTGTGAGACAACCTCCCTTCCCCCAAGGGGCTTAAACAAGACTGGAAAGACCAATTTATGTTAAATAAGGAGGGAACATTTCAGATATCAGAGCTTTGCATGCTACATTTTCTACAGATGCTGTGGGAATTCAGAAAAAGAGAACATCTTTGAAGGGCTGTAATTAGGGAAGGGTTCCCAAAGAGAAGGCAAAATGCCTCATATTTATTAATTACTGCATGGCAGTTTTTAACTTAGTCACAGGTTTAGGCATGAGCTACCTTAAAGAATTTGAGTAAAGAACGTATGTGGCCAAGTGAGCGAACACCAGGAGCAAACAAGTACAGACCGATGTGCATCCGTGGGGAAAACCACCTAGCTTCATTAATGGGAAATCAGTGAAATATATGTGGCAGGGCCAGGCTTTGAAAGCACACAGAGGGACTTAAGTTTTAGTAGGACAT
Source organism: Ailurus styani (assembly GCA_002007465.1). Lineage (NCBI taxonomy): Eukaryota > Metazoa > Chordata > Mammalia > Carnivora > Ailuridae > Ailurus > Ailurus styani. The sequence goes on along the minus strand of LNAC01000056.1, from coordinate 13,086 downwards.
AACTGAGAGGCCACTGTCAATTTTGGGGAAGAGATTTGCGACAGGGAAGTTATTTAGTGACGGTCAGCCAGACTTCTGGCTAAGCCAACCTAAGACTTCTGCAGTAATGGGCAAGCCCGGGAGAAGCTCTGGGAGCAGAGAAGTAGAGACAAGTGAATAGGCTCAATATTTTTGAAGACAAATTTCTACAATTTGGGATGACTTATTAGATAATAAAGGGACAATGGGTTATCATATCTGGTGATACCATTGACAAATAGAGGGAAATCAGGATCCAGGCTCGTTTAGAGCAAGGGAAGTCTCTTAGGTTTTAGATATTGCTTAGATGGACGTGCAGATGAAAGAGATATGTTGTGTGGAACCATAATGTGGCTGAGAGATAAAGGCAGAGACACAGGCATACGTTTTACCCACTTAGAAGGGAGGGAAACTGAAGTGTGAGAAAGAGTAAGGGAATAGGAAAAAAGAATTATTTTTTTCCCTAAAGATATTATTTGTTTGAGAGAGAGAGCAGGAGCCAGGGGACGGGGAGGGACAAAGGAGAGGGAGAAGGACAAGTAGACTCCCTGCTGAGTGGGGAGCCTGCCATGAGGCTCAATCCTAGGACCCTAAGATCTGGGCCTAAGTCAGATGCTTAACCAACTGAGCCACACAGATGGTCCAGGAAAAAAGAATTCTAAGACCTCGCTTAGTTTTCCTGTAGTATGGGAAAGAAAGAACTGGAAAGAACAGTTCTCTGCCATCTCTGATTTGTGTATGGTTCTCTTTCTGGTTTAAATATGCCTGGTAGCCCAGAATTGGTTTGATCAGTCCTAAGGGACTGCTTAGATCAGCAGCACATGGGGGTTACAGTGTGGTTTTCCTCAAGATCTTGGAATTGAAGAAATAAGATTGCTTTCTGGAGTTACTGTAGAATTAGTATAAAATGAAGCCAAATATGGATATGCAGAATCTTTTAAGAGTGGCCACTAGGGCTATAAGGTGGAACTGCAAGATGATAGTATATTCCCATTTGTAAAGAAATTACAGGGTCATGATTTGAGTTGAAGTGTAGAAAACTAACTGTGAAGTGTAGAAAAATGGCCACATATGCAGATGTTGAATAGTGTCCATCTAAGCCTGCCTAGGAGTTGGAGCCTGAGCTCACAAACTTGAGCTATTCTCATCTTTCTAGTTGGGCCATCGCTGATGAGCGTAATGTGAGGATCCAGTAGACCATAGCCAGAGCCAGCTATTATAGTTCCTTTAAATGAGTTCAAACTCTGCCTGATCTAATTGCATGCTTAAGAGGGAACTAACTACTTTTTAAAATTGTCAAATTTTATTGTTGAAATTAAAAATGCAGAGATATATATTTTTAAAAAGCATAAATTCCTTTTCATTCCTCTGCCTCGGTCTCACCCCTCAGAGATGAGGTAATCTCTGGCTTAATGTATCCTTCCTCATCTTTTTCTGGGGAGACATACATCTACTCAAAGTTTGTCCTTTTTTAAAATATAAACATGGGATCATCTTGTTCTTAGAAAGCTTTCTGCTGATTATTTACCTTCCTTAATTGGTCTGCTCATAGTAGGAGCCCAAACAGCTCATAAAGACACAGACTTCAAAAGTTCTAGACTCCATGACAGTTATTTCTCATTGTAAATTAATTGACTGACTTGTAGATGAGTTCCTGAGGATCTACCCACTTATCATATGAAGTGGTTGGGGTTCTGAGCCATCGGGGCTGAAGTGACTGTCCACACTGTGGGGGCAGTGAGTAAATGCCACTGTGGGAGGCTTCTCGGGCAGCAGCTTACCAGCCTTTTCCCTGATGCACATGAATGCCTCTCTTTACATTTGCTCTTACTAATGACTGTGAACATGAATCTTGTTGGTATTTACTTGCATTAATGTCCCTGTGCAGGGAGGAAGGGCTAGCTGTTGTATGGCCCTTGGTTTGCCTGCTTATTCCTTGGGCTTGCTAATCCATGGAGAAGAATGCTCTGGCTTATCAAAATTTATATACTGCCAGCATAACAGTGAAATTGCCTTTTTAGTTCTTGGAGCTTCTCCTTCACAGTTTCTTAGATTAGCTTTTTAGGTGCCCTGAAGTGAGTGTGAAAACTGATGACAGTGTTTACATTCAGGCGGTGGTTGCAGGAATCCAGCAGGCTCATGCAGAACAGTTGGCCAACATGAGAATCCAGGATCTGAAAGTCAGCCTCAAACCCCTGCACTCTGTGAACAACCCTATTCTGAGGAAGAGGAAATTACTCGGGTAACTGAGCTTATTCTGTGGATTCTCCTTTATGGCTGATGTGGCTGAGTGCAGGGTTCTGAAAGGTCAGCCAGGGTTTTGCCCTTTTGCTAAAAATAAATAGCATCAGAAGTTGGAGACACTCTATAGTTAATTATTTATCCAAAAAATGTGCTGCCTTGTGTTTAGAGTTAACTTCTATGGAGAGTTGGTTTTTGAGGTTTCACCTTGTTATTCCCTCTCTTCCAAACTTTTAAAGCACCAAGCCAAAGGACGGTGTTTATATCCACGACCGTGAGAATGGAGCCGAGGATTCAAATGTTGCCTTGGAAAAGCTCCGAGATGTGATTGCTCAGTGTATTCTCCCCCAGGCTGGTAAAGGTCACGCCATTTATGAATGTTCCACGTACGTGGGTGCACATGGTAGAAGGAGCAGTTTGAGGTTGTCTTCCTCATCTTTGTGTTATAAGAAAATAAGTACATTATATAAATTATTCTGTGCCCACTAAAAAGAGACAGCAGTGGGAACTCAGAAAGGTGGTAAGTTCTGTCCCTCCTTTGGTTTTCTGTAAAACTGCTAGTTGAGGTTTAATTACCAGTTTAATTACCAGTGTCGTACCAGTGCAGCACGCAATTTTGTGTTTTCTTGGTTTGTTAATGAGGGCACAGGACAGAAGATGAAGAATGGAAAATGTGGACAGGGTTTGGATCAGCTTGCAAACATCAGGAAACATTTCCAGAGCCTTTAGAGTGCAAGGCTGTCATTAACTCGTGAATATAAAGAGAGTACCTCCCAGAAGTTCAGAAGTGGCTGCTGCTGCTATGTGTATCATGGCCAGACTGTGACTTGTACATGACTCCTTTTGAGTGAGAACTTTCTTTTAGTGTAGTCTCTGTCCACTCAGTGGGGTATAATGAGCTCAGCAGATGAATGAGATGCCTCAAGTAGGGAGCCAGAAAACTATCTAAATTCCTTGGGTTTTCAGAAAATGCACATAGTGTACTTAGATAGCTTCCAAAGTAAGAACTGAGCTTAGGAGAAAGAAGGTGGTCCACTCAGCCTTGTTCTCCCTTCTGCTCTTGGTTTCTTGGATTAACCTTGTGTTTTTGCTCAGCAGCAGAGTCTGACTCTGCCTACTTCCCATACCCTACTGCTAAGACCCTGGGGACATCAGAGGATTTGTGTGAGGCTGTCAGAGTAGAAGAGTGCAAAGCCCAGAAGCGGCCTACATGTAATGTGGGGACTGGTAGTAACAACAGTGTCCAAAATTTGCACCTTTACTCATCACTTCTCAACTAGTTGGAGATTGTGTCCTTCATCTCTGACACTTAAAATCCCATGATGCCACTGGAAAACACAACTATTTCTTCATCTTTATCAATAGGAGAGAATGAAGATGAAAAGTTGAATGAAGTAATGCAGGAGGCTTGGAAGTATAACCGGGAATGCAAACTCCTAAGAGATACTCTGCAAAGCTTCAGCTGGAATGGTAGGAATATCTTTCTTTCTTTCTCCATGGATGCAGAGAAGTAACTATGTGTAGAACATGAGGAGTCTTTGGGGGCTGAGCTGGGTCTGTTTTGAGGTGAAGTGAAGCTAGAGAGTGAGTGGGGTATTATTTTTTAAAAGATTTTTATTTATTTATTTATTTATTTATTTATTTATTTATTTATTTATTTCACAGAGGGAGAGAGATCACAAGGAGGCAGAGAGGCAGGCAGAGAGAGAGAGAGGGGGAAGCAGGCTCCCTGCTGAGCAGGGAGCCCGATGCGGGCCTCGATCCCAGGACCCTGAGATCATGACCTGAGCCGAAAGCAGAAGCTTTAACCCACTGAGCCACCCAGGTGCCCGTGAGTGGGGTATTATGGGACAGGAGTTAGTCCTACATTAACTGCATAGGCATATCTGGACATCTGGCCCTTTCACTTGTTTTACAGAATTCAGATAAACTGTGTGCTGCCAATTCAACCCTGCAGAGCCCCTGTCATACACCACATTGGTACCTTATTGGGTCCCTGTCAAGAATCTCACCTCCACACATTTGGAGATTGACTTTTTTCTTTTTTGCATTTCAGGTCGTGGATTCACAGATAAAGTAGATCGACTAAAACTGGCAGAAATTGTGAAGCAAGTGATAGAAGAGCAAACCATGTCCCATGAATCCCAATAATGACAGCTTCAGACTTTGTTTTTTTAACAATTTGAAAAATTCTTCTTTAATGTATAAAGTAATTTTTATGTAAATTAATAAATCGTAATTTCATTTCCACATTACCTAAAGATGCTGTATAGATTTAGATACAGGACTTATTCATAGGATAGTCAATTTGTTTGTTTTTAAGAAAAGTTCAGTTCCTAGAGATATATTATTACTCTAGGACTGTTTTCTCATATGTTTGTAAGATGACAGATGGTATCGTCAAACAAGATTATTTTATTTGTAATAAAGTACAAAAACCATTTGCCAGTGGTAGACAAAGGACCGACTGTACTGACCTATTTACTAAACGGTTGAATCACGTACTGTGGAATCTGGTTTCACTTGCCCTGTGTATTTGCTTTCTGCACTATTGGTAGCTTACCTCTGGTGCCAAAAATTTTTTGTGGATCCATATTGCAGACCGCCTGCTGGAACCCACAGGATGCCAACTCCCATGATGGAAGAGGCAGGGAGCTGAGTCCTCATTTTTCTTGTCCCTAATTATTTCAAGAAAAGTGGTAACATTTCTTTTTTTTATTATATCTTTCAAAAGGTATTGGTGTGCTTCTTAATCTAATGGGATTTTGAGTTTATTCTCTGAACGCAGAACCAGAGCTTCATTCTCTTCGTCTGAGGTCCTGCTCAGTCGTCTCCCCTTCCCCACAGGCCTCACCAAGCTCTGTTGCTTTTTCTTCCTTTCCTCTGTTCTCCTGGCTCTTTTTATTGGTTGCTTTTTCTGAGAAAGTTACATACCATGTAAACTGAACTATTGGGTTAGTACCTACCAGTTTTTCTCTCTCAAAGCTGCCGTTTTATTGTTGAATGTTTTGGCCTGCGCGTCACGTTGGCATCCCTGGGCTACATTTACTTTGTTCAGTACCCGTCATTTTCAGGAAAGGTAGTTTTGGCCCAGAGATCAGCTGTTTGAATAGAAAACGAGGCTGGATGCTTTTTTAGTTTTCTGTTGTGCACGTGGGCTTCCATAAACCGTTTTTATTTGTTTGTTTATTGTAGCTGTTTTTGGTGGATGCCTGTGTTGGTAAATAGAAGGTCTAGCAGGCCCATTGCATTATAGAGCGGAGGAAGATGATCTGTAGGCACAGTTCTCTTCAATCAAAATTGATCTCATAGAGCTCACTTACTTTGTAACTCTTCCACTTTGCTGAGTATGTCTTCAGGATGACATTTGGTTAGTATGCCCCATATGTATGTGACTGACCGGAAATGTAGGATAAAAACACAAAGTATCTTTTTTTTTTTTTTAAAGATTTTATTTATTTATTTGACAGTGAGAGAGACATAAAGAGAGGGAACACAAGCAGGGGGAGTGGGAGGGGGAGAAGCAGGCTCCCTGCTGAGCAGGGAGCCCAATGTGGGGCTCAATCCCAGGGCCCTGGGATTGTGACCTGAGCCGAAGGCAGTAGCTTAACAACTGAGCCACCCAGGTGCCCCCAAACACAGAACACCTTGTAAGGATTACCTTATTACACTGGGTAATAAGTATTTTTTGAGGTAGGGCGATGGATAACTGTTGTAAATGGATACAGTGTAAGGAGAATTCAGTACTTTTTTTTTAAGATTTTATTTATTTATTTGAGAGAGAGAGAGGGAGGGAGCAGGGGGAGGGGCAGAGGGAGAAGCAGACTCTCTGCTGAGTAGGCAGTCTGGAATCATGACTTGAGCTGAAGGTAGACGCTTAACCGACTGAGCCACCCAGGGCCCCTGAAAATTCAATACTTTTAAGCATGGCAAAATCTAAGAATTAGGCAGCAAAGGAAAACAAAAGGTTTTCTTATTTACTGACCAGAAGACTTAGCTGAGAGTTGAATTAAGTGTTGAATCAAATTATTGTTTTTTAGTGAAACGCAGCCTTATAAATCACTTACTGCAATCAGGAAAAACTCTGAACTCATTTTTAGAACAACTGAATGTTCACGTGTTGTTTTTCTCAGGGTAAAGGTATTGGCTGGAGAGAGGAAGGCCGTAGTTAGCTTTGTTACTCTTTTTCTTCAGAGGAAACTTCTGGTATGCCCCATCCACCATTCCCTTCTCAATTTTGTACTTGGGTATCTTCCAAAGGTTCAGGATGACTTTTTCCTTTAGTGTGTGGTGAATTTTAGGCATGAGCTAGAAAATCATCCAAAATAGTGCTTCCTTTTACTCAGAGCAGCAGTTGTCCATGTCTTAGTCTTATCAGGCTGAATTAATCTGGCCCCCAAAATAAACGCTACGTCCAGACATGTCCACATGAGAGTACCATGCTGGAAGTTTGTGAATGCCCTGGAGGATGGTCCAGTTGTTACAATAGAAAAGTGGGTCCTACTCTGGACTCTTGACAAAACAGTAGCTCCCAAAGGACTCAGCACTGTTTGGTCTTCCAAGTGGAATTTTATTTGTGGAGTTCGTAGGCTAGTAGCAGATTCTGCTTTGACATGTCAGTCCAGTTGACTAATAAGGCAAATTTCACATGTAACTGGTAATGAAACAAACTTGTCCTTATCTCTTCCAGCCTCTGAGTGCCTATACCTACCTGCAGGAAGTTCACATTGTAAGAACAGTTTTTGTAGGCAGGACGTTAGAGTCTCCAGTTTTCCCACATGATTTGCTAACCCTCTGTTTAAAACCATTACTTATCACTCAGATGCCTCTGGACCTCACCATAGTTACAGATCTGCTTGATGTAAAACAATTTGTGTATCTTTCTGGTTAATATATTGTATGAGCATAGGAGAATACCTGTCAGAAATTTATTGTTTGAAACATAAGAGGATAGCTTTTTAGCTTTTTTTTTTTTTAAAGATTTATTTATTTGAGAGAGAAGGAGAGTGCAAGCAGGGGGAGAAACAGAGGGAGAGGGACAAGTAGACTCCATGCTGAGCCCAACAGAGGGCTAGATCCCATGACCCTGAGATCATGACCTGAGCAGAAATCAAAAGTCAGATGCTTAACCAATTGAGCCACCCAGGCGCCCTGCTTTTCAGCTCTTTGAAGCTAAAAATAGGTATGCTTTTAGAGGTGCCTGTCTGGCTCAGTTGGTGGAGCCTGTGACTCTTGATCTCAGGGATATGAGTTCGAACCCCACAATAGGCATAGAGCTTACTTAAGAAATAAAAAAAAAATTAAAAAGATAGCTTTTAAAAGGAACTTGTTGTATTCATGTGAGAAAGAACAAGTTGAAGGCATTATTGGTTAAAGAGCTCAAGTGATCTAAATCAGATGTTGTATGTGAACGCTTATGTGCATGTGTATTTTTTGAAGAAAATGTGTTTCAATTTGAGAATTGGAAAATTGGATATGCTTAGTTATAATTTTTATTTATTTAAAAAATAGAAGTGTTCTTTCATTATTGATTTATTTTATCCTACAAAATGACTTAACCTAATTTACCCTGCCTGTTTGTGGTTCAAATAAGGGAAATACCTGAAGTCTGATAATTTCCAAATTATATAATTTTGAGAGGCTTTCTCCTCTTATGTAAAATAAAAGAAGTCCAGCTAGAAATCATTTTATCTTTTTTGCTATAAATTTTTTAATGGATTTGTGATATGATAGTACAAGTTCTATTCCCAGATGCTAATGATAAATTTTAAAATCTGTATTAGGAATTAAATATTATTGAGTTGATCTGCTTTCCTGCTCATATCTGAGATCTAGTAGTACTGAACCATTCCTTTTTTTTTTAAATTAATTTATTTGATAGAGCAAGTCAAGCAGGGGGAGGCAGAGGGAGAGAATCTCAAGCAGTCTCCTTGCTGAGCACAGAGCCTGACGTAGGGCTCGATCTCACAACCCTGAGAGGAGTCAGGACGCTCAATGGACTAAGCCACACAGGTGCCCCTGTACCATTCCTTTTTGAATTAGAGAGGGCGTATCCCCATTTTTAAATGTTAGTTGTAGTCCTAACTTTTATTTTAAAGGTTTTATATTATAAATATTTGACTTGATATAAAATTATTTTTATGCAGGATAAAAGATATACAGTCTTGTTCTAGTTCATCAGAGGATGTACTGGAGACTAACTGCAAGAAAAGTGGATATAGTGCTTCCTCTCCTCCTTTGAAATTACTGCTAAAAGCACCAGGAAACTGACACAAAACCAAATCCAAGGACTTACATAGACATTACAGTTCAATTTTAGTTACAAGTGTGAAAAAAATCTTTAAAAAAATTCTTCTACAGTCCATTTTTATTTTCTTGATGAAATGGTAACTAGATACCTGATCAGAGTTGTTTTTATGCTGGGGCAGTTGGGAGGAATTGAATATTGATCCTAGTCACTTGTATACTTCCATGGTAAAACTAAGCTTTATTTCATTTATCACTTAATATGTGCATTAGGAAAACTTCATAGTAGGGAAAACTTATGTTTACATACAGACAGATGAAGAAGGGTTGGGCTGAGAAACAGTATCCTGATAACTACGGAAATGAGGAAAGGAGGCAGTGGGTACAGAGAACTTTGTCCTGCTCAGAGATCCCCGAAGAATCCCTGTCCCCTCCCCCTACCTCCTGCCAGAATGTTGGGTTTCAAAGAACGAGCAGATTAACGGATATCAGGAGTAGTGTGGCCTGGGCTGAGAATAAGGATAATTTAGGCAAATTATGAGTTATAGTACTGTCTGAATCATTACAGTCCGCCTACGTGGCATATCTGTGAAGGTAAAGGGAACTTACCCAAGGGACATTAGAGCTTCTGCTGTTGGGAGTCATATGGTAAGGGAACTACCAGAGGCCAAGAGCAAATAGAAATCCAGCCCCAGAGTCTCAGCAGCTACCCCTTAGGGAGCCAGCCTAGATATGGGGCTAACGTCTGACTCTCCCGAGTCTCAGCATGCTAGAGAGAGCTGTTACTGTGGGATATAGGCCATGCAGCATCGACTGATTCACGATGGCCATGTCAATGGTAGCCTCTTTGAGACACTCTGCCTCTATACTGCCTTTGCTATGGAAGAACCAAGGGACCTTGAAAGAGGGTAAGATAACATTTCAGACTTGGGTTCAGCAAAAGAGGGACTTCAGACTGGGGCCAGTGTCAGGAACTTCATGTGTTAGGTTGGGGTTTGTGTTGCTGTTGGTGACTTTCCTGCCAAGTTTGTACTGTGACCCTGGATCTGTATATTACTCTTCTTATGAAACAGTCATCCCCAAGAGTCTCACAGTCAAGGGAAGGGAAGACACGGGGGAAAAGGCATCCTATATGCTATTAATGCAGGGCCAGAAGCAGGTGATTCAACTGAAGGTGAAGAGAGACTATTTTGTGAGTAACTTTCCAGTCTTCAGGTACCACAATGGTGTCCTGGGGCAAGAAATGCCTTTCATCTCGCATGACTGTCACTATGAAGGCTACATAGAAGGAGTCCCAGGTTCTTTTGTTTCCCTCAACACCTGTGCAGGCCTCAGGGGCATCCTGATTAAGGAGGGGAAACCCTATGCCATTGAGCCCATGGACACCTCAAAACAGTTTGAACATGTGTTGTACACCATGGCACACCAAGCTCGAGTCTCCTGTAGTGTCACTTCCGAAGGCAGCCAAGTGGTATCCACCAGCCCGCAACAAGGGAGCGGGAAGCCTCGCAGTCTACAGGCACTGTCCTCCTTTTGGTCACACACCAAGTACGTGGAGATGTTTGTCGTGGTCAGCAACCAGCGGTTCCAAATGTGGGGCAGTAACGTCAATGAGACAGTCCAGAGAGTAATGGACATCACTGCTCTGGCCAACATCTTCACTCGGGGAATAAACACTGAGGTGGTGCTGGTTGGAATGGAGATTTGGACCGAGGGGGACCTCATAGAAGTCCCGGCGGACTTGCGAGTTACACTCAGGAATTTCAATAGCTGGAGACAGGAGAAGCTCTTGCATCGTGCAAAGCACGATGTTGCCCACTTGATCGTGGGACATCCTCCTGAAGGGGATGTGGGACAGGCATTTCTCAATGGTGCCTGTTCAAGAGGCTTTGCAGCTGCTGTTGAATCCTTCCACCATGGAGATGTCCTCCTGTTTGCAGCGCTCACGGTCCATGAGCTTGGGCACAACTTGGGTATTCAGCACGACCACCCGGCCTGCATTTGTAAAGATAAACGCTTTTGCCTCATGCATGAAAATATCACTAAAGAAAGTGGCTTCAGCAACTGCAGCTCTGACCACTTCTACCAGTTCCTCCGGGAACACAAAGGCTCCTGCCTATTTAACAAGCCTCGGCCCAAAGGTCGCCTGCGTAGGCAAGCCACGTGTGGAAACGGTGTGTTGGAGGTGAATGAGGAGTGTGACTGTGGACCTGACTGTGATACTAACCCGTGCTGTGACCAAACATGCAGGCTGCAGGAGCATGCACAGTGTAGTGATGGACTGTGCTGTTTTAATTGCCAGTGGAGACGTAAGGGATTCATGTGTCGTTCTGCTCTTGGAGAGTGTGACCTCCCAGAGTATTGCGATGGTACTTCTGGAGAATGCCCCAGAGACCACTATAAGCAAGATGGTACATCATGTGATATAATTCACTATTGTTTTATGGGCTGGTGTAAGAACCCTGATAATCAGTGCATGGATATATATGGGTCCCCTGCAAGGTCAGCCTCAGAAAACTGTTACATTTCCATGAACACCAAAGGGAACCGGTTTGGAAACTGTGGCTTTCGGACTTCACCTAGTCCAAAATATGTTAAGTGCTCTGATGAGAATGTATTTTGTGGGAAACTTGTATGTACAAATATTAGACAGATACCAGCAATCAAATACTACCATACATTGATCCAAGTGCCTCATGGAGAAGACTTCTGCTGGAGCATGGATGTCTATAACATTACTGATATCCCTGATGATGGAGATGTGGACACTGGCACCCTTTGTGCCCCATACAAAGTCTGTGTGAATTTCTCCTGCATTGATCATGCCGTGCTTAGGTATGACTGTGAACCAAAAGAAATGTGTAATGGGAGAGGAGTTTGCAACAATTTAAGGCACTGCCATTGTGAGGAGGGCTATGCACCCCCTGACTGCAAATCTCCAGGAAATGGGGGTAGTGTGGACAGTGGTCCCCCTGCCAAATCACCTGATAAAAACCTAAGTGCAGAAGTAAGTGGCACTCCTACTAAACGGAAGAATGAAATGAATATTGTTAGCAAGGTGATTTTCATACTCCCCGCATTTCTTTTGCTATTATTGTTGATTTTAATATTTTCCATTAGTCTTAGGGCTGGAATTGAGTCAATAGAGACGCCAGGAGGCTCCTCAGAGGAGACCTCAGAGACCACAGAGACTACTGAGGACACAGAGGTCCTACCACAGGACTTAGATAAGAAACCCGCAGATATTCCAGACATGGGTCCAGAGGAGGCTCCAAAGGAAGCCCAACCACCAGAAGAGGCCCCCCCACTGCAGGAAGGCCCCCCACCGCAGGAGGGACCCCCACCCCAAGAGGCCCCCCAACCACAGGAGGCCCCACTCCCGGAGGCCCCTCCATCCCCGGAGGCCCCTCCCCTGCTGGAGGCCCCTCCACCCCCAGAGGTCCCACCACCCCCGGAGGCGCCACCACCCGCAGAGGCCCCTCCACCCCTGGGGGCCCCACCACCCCCAGAGGCGCCACCGCCAGAAGTCCCAGGAGGGCCTGCACCATAAGAGGTAGCAGGTGAAGGACAGGTATAACTGAAGGTAGAAGAATAGTGGAGGAAGAAGCCAAATACATCAAATACCTCAAGCACTGAGTGAGGATGAGAGTCTCATAGAGGCAAAGGTGAAGTGAGAAATGATGGCTCCAGTGCTCTAACTGGACTATATAGTCTAGAGAAACATAGTAATCTGGGAGAAGGAGCCCAGCTTTCAATATTTACTTTAGTGATTTGGTTATACATCGATACATGAAATCATATACAAATATTCTGTAGTATTGTCTTTTCCCATTTCATGAAACAATATATTTAAACTTTTCTCATAGATCATTGTATCAATACCCTGTGTCATTTGGTTCAATTTCTGAGCTAAAATTATTTTCCAGGGCATACCATCTTCCATCTACATTGTTTGACACAGTTGTATTATCAATAACTATATTATTACTATCTCGGGATTATTCACCCAAGTCACATCAGTGCATTATTTTAGAAACGTTATCTACTGAGTACTCTAATTTACCATGACAGTTTCTATTCATGAAATAGAGGTAATTTAAAATAAATAAAGGCAATTTTTGGATGAAGCATCACTTCACTCAATGGAGCCTAGTATTTGGGGCTTTTTTATATTGGGGCTCTGTGAAAGGGGCTACGTCTGATTCAGAGATCCTGGTGAACAGGTCAGGGTAGACAATGGAGACCAGGGGACACATACACAGTGTTGAATGCATCTGAGTTTAGTATATTCTCTTGATTTTTTTTATTTCTATATTAAAGTTGATATTTTATCTACTGACAATTCATGGGAACCTCTCAAGTTACAGATAACTGATGCATCATGGTTGAAGGAAAGCCTACAGACAGGAATCTCTTTATAAAACTGTTGCAACAAAATGATACCACTACATCAGATCCCTCCCTTCAATTATTCAGAGTCTCTATTGCAGTATTTACATTTTATGTAACAATGCACCTATAAAAAAGAAACTGTTCCTTCTATTCATGATTTTTTTTCTAAAAACGGATACAATTTTTAAT
>LNAC01000055.1:6429729-6498964 GCA_002007465.1 Ailurus styani | reverse complement strand
AAAAAAAAAAAAAAAAAAAAAAAAAAAAAAAAAAAAAGAAACCAGTATGTAAAACCAAAAAAATTAGTTAAGTATAGCAAATTAGAATGATAAAATTAACAAAACTGATCTAACAGATTTTTAATAGAACTTTATATCTATATACAAAATGCACATTATTTTTAGGTACTCAAGGAATACTTAGAAAAGTTACCAACAGTGAGGTTTGATAATTCTAAGAAAAAGCATTATAAATCATATTCTCTAACTAAATTTGATTAAATTAAATCAATAATAAAAATAACACCTGCATTAAAATAAACAAGCAAACATGGAAAATGTTTAAAAACTCTAAAATGTACTCAGATCATTAACTAGTTCAAAAATAACTGCAAACTAAACTCAAATCAGTCCCCACCCACTTCAATTCTACCAATACATGTAGTTGGACAGTCATGAGACCAGGAGTTCTGCCATTTCATATTGCAACATGAGTTGAAGAAATTAAAGAGCTATTTTAAATATGGAGAAGTAAGACACTTGTTTTAATTCTAGAATCAAAGAATTTTTGAAAGAATGAAGATTACTTATGAGAAATGTAGTAAGAATAAAAAGCCTTTTTGAAAATTTTAGTAAATGAGTGCTTTAAACTACATACTATGGTATCTTTTAATATTAAGTACCAAAATAATAGTATGTAACACTGAGGTTTCTGGATTATTTTCATCTCCTTCCACTTAAATCATTACATTTACCAAATTATGTCTTTAACCCTCAGGATACTATAATTTTTTCCAAAATTCTGATCAACTCAACATTGACTGTTATTGTCAGTTTTCATTTGCATTAATCATTTACTGTTTTATTAATAAATTATTATTTTTATTAATCATTCCCATGACTATTGTCTTTGTTGAAGTTATTGTGTTCCTAAAGTGTTTTTTGTTTTGTTTTGTTTTCTTGGTTTTTTGTTTTTGTTTTTTAAGAAGCCCTTTCTTCATTTACCATTGGAATTTTAGGAGATTTCACTGGGATTTTTTTCCCATTTTAGGAACAAGTTATCACTAAGTGCATGAACCGAATAGACAGAAGTCAAGACTCTCCCTCTGTTGTTGATAAAGCTATTGGAGAACATGGTTCAGATGTGGATCAGTTAGAGGCTTTCTGATGCAGCTTCTCAGAATTACCCAAACTTTCTCAATCAAAGCCACTGGCAGCAGTGGACAAAAATGGTCCTTTCTCATAATAAAATAGCAAAGCAGAACTTGAGCATTCTATATCAGACAGACTCCAAGGTGAGAGGGTAGGGAGATTAAAGAGCATGGTAACATGTTTACCTCATTCTTCTAAACTGATCAATCAGAGAAGAGACTGTTTATGAGCAGGAATGAAGACAAGATGAGAAAGTTAAGAGTGGTATCTATAAATGATTTTCAGGTTAGAATCTGAAGCAAAACATCAAAGATGGAAAAAGAGACATTTTACATTTTTATTTCTTTTGATAATCAAGAAGTATGAATTTATGAGTAAGGTTCCTCTCCTTCAGTTTCTAAGACACTGGGGCTACCTAGAGTTTCAAAAGGCAAAGCTGGACATGGTGGAGAGGGGTTATATGGCATCAAGAGCAACATCTCAGGTGAGGGTGGACTTAGGAAACAAAGCTGTTGAAAACCCAATAGGTTAATAAGAGACTCAATGCAAAATACAAGGAGAAAATTTTACAGTAGACAAAATAAAGAGTTCCTAAAGTATGATTACATAAAGAGAGTGGATCTTTTGTGCAACTTCACTTTAAATTAGGAATGTTTAAGGCACAAAGTCAGTAGGGAAAATATGGAAGACAGACCAGCTAAAGAGTTCAGAGTCTGGGATTCTAGTCACAATTAGTTGAGGAGCTTTGGGAAACCATTCTTTCTCGAGATAATTTCTCAAGGAAATTATTTCCTTTTCAGTTTCCTTATTTATTCATTAAGAAATTCATTATAGATTGGCTTCCAGTTATAGAATTTCCATGGATTAATCCATTGTGCAAAGACCACAATGAAAACTAAAGACAGAATTTTGAATTTTTACCAGAAAGATTATTGAAATATACTTGCAGAAAGGATTCCATTTAAAGAAAGATTATTTCATTTAGTGCTTTCTATAGTTATGTATTCCTCAGGGTCAACAATTTGCCAGAAAACATCAAAGTATTTTTCTTGTGCTCTGGAACAATGTTTTCAGAAAGGTATAAATGTGATCATATAGATTGCTAAATCTTAACCAGGGGAAAGACACTTTCTTGAAGAGAATAACAGCATTCTCAAGGTGCCTTTATAACTTGAAAAATCATTTCAACACTATAATTTTCTTTCTTTTTTTTTTTTTTAAAGATTTTATTTCTTTATTTGACAGAGAGAGAGAGAGAGATCACAAGTAGGCAGAGAGGCAGAGAGAGAGGAGGAAGCAGGCTCCCTGCAGAGCAGAGAGCCCGATATGGGCCTCGATCCCAGGACCCTGAGATCATGACCTGAGCTGAAAGCAGAGGCTTTAACCCACTGAGCCACCTGGGCGCCCTCAACACTATAATTTTCATATTATAATTTGATTTGCATTTTGAAAACAAAAATAAACCCTACAGTTTTCATAACACAAAATGTTGCCAGTTGAGTTTCAACAAAATTTTGGTAGGTAAAATAGACTGAATAAACTTTGACTCTTAAATAAGAGTATTTATCTCAAGAAGGAGCACAGGGCAAATTTGGGGAGGGGCAGACTGTGGTTTAAAAATAAAGGTAAAAAATATGTGTGCCTTAGTTTGGATTTCCCAGAAAGTAGAACCTGAGAGAGTATGCAGTAAGTTTACTTAGGAATAATCCCAGGAATTATGAAACACAGAGTGGAAAGAGTAAGAAAAGGAAGGAGAAAAAGCTGATATGGGGATGTTTCCTACACCTGGGGATCAATTCTGCTGGGACTTCCTGATTAGCTTATGAAATATCTTCTGAAGTATGGGAGGCTGAAACATTTATCCATGTACTCTTATACCCATTGTTTGAGGACTGTCCCAGGAACATTAACTCCCCTTACTTCTGGTGTGTGTTCCCATGATGCTGTAAAAGGCCCTCAAAGAGAAACACAAAGGCACATGACATACACTTGAGGTCAGCTAAGTGAGCATAAGGTGAAGCTAAGCTCATAAAGAACTGCATTACAGCTGCAGCACCAGGAGTACTTACTGCAATAGGTAAGTGGCCAATATTTAGAACTTTTCCTTGTCAAATGAAATTATTTATTATGAAGTCTAATTAGCTGGATAAATGCCTTAATTCTAACCAAGGGCAAGCTTCCAATATGTTTTCTTTCACCACAACTAACCCCTAGTTCACTCTCCTAGTTGGCTTTTCCAGTCCCAAGTCTAAATTGTATATTATCCCAACAATTTAAAATATTCATTTGCATATTTCTGAGATTCTTTTCCATTTCATATATATCTTCACTCATTCAACAAACATTTTCTTGCCTCCTACTATATGCCAAGAGGCATGAGGCTTTATGCTAGGCACAGCACTAAGTGCTTCACCTGGATAATCTTATTTAATATTTTCAACAATCCTGTGAAGGGGAAATCACTATTATCTTTATTTTATGGATGAGAAAATTTAGATATAAAGCTGGAAAGTAACTTGCCCAAAGGCACATGGCTACTAAATGCCTGAGCCAGTTCTATAACACAGGCACAGAGCATGTTTTCTGTGCTCAGGCTGATTTGGGAGAAGCAGTGTGGAAGTTTATGCTATTGTTCATAATACTTGACCACTTCTGTATCTATACCCTCAGTCATGTAACTTTGCTGATCCTCAGACTAGAGGCATGGTATATTTCTCCATCACATGAATGTTGTGCTGGCCAGGTTATTTGCTTTGGCCAGTGGAATGGCTGCAGACATGATATAAGCAAATGCTTGAAATTGATTGGACAGTTGAGCTAATGCTCTTATATTTTTTCCAATGCCATATGAAGAACATACACAAGGAGTTTACTGGCCCCAGATCTGAATGTAACCTGGAGCCTGAAGCCAAGCCTGGTGAACCCAGACTAAATTAACTGAACTCCAGTTAACCATCAGACACTTAGGTGAGAAATAAAGACTTGATTTTGTATGTATGGTTTTATTTTGTGGTTGTTTGTTATGCAATTGCTCGCCAGCAAATAGCTAGCTGAGACAACTGGAAAGTAAGAAAAAAAAAAAAAAACACAAACACCAATACAATGTGGCCAGTACTCTTATAAAAGAATATTCTGAGTTCTGGGTGACCAACTCTTCCAAAATGTCCGGAACTGAGGGATTCCCAAGAGGTAGAAATTTTAGTGCAATTTTATTTCTGTGCAAACCAGTACAGTTGGTCACACTAGACTGAAAAAATATTTTAATGGACAAGTAGGCAGATGTTTTTTCACCTCTTCACTTATTTAATTTCTTTACCATTCCATATAAATAAAAAAAATAAAGGAGAAATTAGTGGAACTTAGGTGGTAATGAGGGTGTGGAGGAAAGTACATTCATATGTGTATACTTGTGCTATCCAGATTTATGCAAGGATTTTCCCTCTTAAAAATGTCTCTTCTAAGGCTATAACTCCACACATATGATCACATATTTTGCTCACTTGAACACAAATTTTAAGGATAGGGAACATCTCAATCAGCAAGAATTGCTCATACTAGCAATGGTTCAAAATAGAGAAGAGAGGCATATAAAAATCTAGTTAGAGGCTGGACTCTGGTATAGGAGAATAAAATGTTCAGTAAATTTTATCCCAACCAAAAAAATGATAAGACTGGAAAAAATTTCAGGGTTATGGAAACTGACCAGAATAATATACCAAATTAAGAAGTGGGTATTCTTTTTTAAAAAGAAAACAAACAAACAAACAAACAAACAAAAACAAAAACTGTGAACTTTGTATAATAACAGTGGGAATCTGTGACATTCCTCCCTGGAACTTCTCCCATCCCTCACCCCAGCTCAATCTGCACAGTGATTCTACCAATACAAAGCAATGTATAAAACAAACAGCTTTGTTGCTGGAGGAGAATGCCTTCATTTGGATCACAACACAGAAAGATCCCACAGCCAGTGGGTTTATAACAGTTGTGAATTGGGAAGCAAATAAATTTCAGTGGCAAATGAATTGGGAAGACCAGAGGCTCAGTTAGCCTGAGGCTGCATTCCTTGCTGGGATAAACATCAAACTAGCCAGAAATTTTACAGGGAGATACTGGAAATAAAGCATCCATAGTGTCTTGATAACCTCTCCACACATTTGCACAGGAGAGACTAGAGAAAGCCTAAGTTATCTACACATCTTTGAATGATCTTAATAGTACATAAAACTCCACAGGATACATTAGAGAACTCAGAGAAAAGTAAAATCTGGGCAAAATTTATAATTGCTGAACTTTGAATGCACTTACTACCACAAACATATCCACTGACACAGGGAGGAAACTTTATTGTCTTGAGGTGTTTGAGCACAACCTCCTGCCAATCACTGGCTGACTACTAATATATGCAGACATAGAGACATGATCCCTAATAAATCAGGCTTAAAATTTAAAAAAATTAAAAGAAAAATTGAATAGAGATGCCAATAGTCATACAACGTGGAGAAACAAATTCCACAGGTATAGAATAGGCAAGCTACTAAACTAACAAGAAACAGCAACAACAAATAAGCAACAGCAGCAACAATTTGGGTGGAATTATAATCCAGAGTTTCTACACTAACTTAGCTAAAATGTTCAATTTTTTTAAATGTTCAATTTTTAACAAAAAAATATAAAACATTGAAAGAAACAAAAGTATATCTCGTTTTCAGGGAAAAAAAAAGAAAAGAAACTGTCTCTGAGGAGGCCCATATTTTGGACTTAGGTAAATACTTCAAAGGAGTTGTTTTATATCCGTGTTCAAAGAACTAATGAAATTCTGTTTAAAGAATTAAAAGAAAGAATGATGATAATAAGCCAATAATATAGAAATGTTACAACAAATGGAAATTTTAAAATATGGAAATTTGGAAGTTGAAAGTAAAAAAACAGACAATGAAAATTCAGTAAGTGTACTAAATAAAAAATTGAAGGTAACAGAAGAATCAATAAACTTGAAGTTATATTAACAGAATTTATTCAGTTTGAAGAACAGAGAAAAAAATTGAAGAAAAATTATCAGAGCCAATGAGGCCTATGGGACAATATCAAGCATATCAAAATGTGTGCAATGGAAGTATCAAACAGAGACGAGTCATAGAAAATGACATAAAATATTTAAATAAGCAATGATTGAAAATGTCCCAAATCTAATGAAAAATAATCTAAAGATACAATATTCAATAAATCCCAAGTAGAATACAAAATCCCCAATTTTATACTATAACACATCCTGGTAAAACCATTGAAAGCCAAGGAAACATCTTGAAAACATCAAGAAGAAAAACAGCTTACCACATTCAGAGAACAAAAATACAATTAAATGACTGAATTTTCATAAAAAATGATGGAGTTGTGGGGCACCTGGATGGCTCAGTCAGTTAAACATCTGCTTCAGCTCAGGTCATGATCTCAAGGGCTTGGGATAGAGCCCCTCATCTGGCTCCCTGTTCAGCGGGCTGCTTCTCCCTCTCCTTCTGCCATTCTCTCTGCTTGTGCTCTCTGGCTCTCTCTATCTCTCTGTCAAACAAATAAATAAAATCTTAAAAAAAAAAAGCTTGAGTTTAAAAAAAATGATGGAGTTGAAATGGAATGAAATGACATAGTGAAATTTCTGAAGAAGTAACTGTTATCTAAGAATTCTATGTATTAAGTTTATTAGATGAAGCTAAAACAATGCTTAGAGGATATTTGTAGTTTTAAACACCTATATTGAAAAGAATAAATGTCTTAAACCAATAACTTAAGATTGCATCTTGGAAAACTAGAAAAGGAAGAGTAAACTGTACCTGAAGCAAGAAGAAAGAAGGAAATAATAAGGATAAAAGCAGAAATCAAGACAGAGAAACAGTACAGTTGTTGAGAAAATAAATGAAACCAAAGGCGGTTTTTTAAAAAAATAATTAACAAAATCAACAAACCATTTTTTGAGAGGAAAAAAAAAGAAGACACACATTAACAAAACCAGGAAAGCCTTTCCGAGGAGACATCACTACCAATCCTACAGATACTAAGGTTAAAAGGGAATACTATGAACAACTTTATACTAACAATGTTTAACTTAGATGAAAAGGAAACATTTCTAAAAAGACAGAAAAAACCCACAATTTAATGAGAATTAGAAAATAAATGGGCATGTAACAACAACAACAATGAAGAAATGCAATTAATGAAAAATCTTAGAACGGCTACCATCTGGCATATTACCAATTACTGAGGCAGAGGGAGAGACAACACTGCATGGGAATGGCAAAGGAGCCTGAAGACAAACAAAAGAGCATAAGGAAAAGGAGAGAGAAACAACCAAGAAACAGACTCCTAACTATCAAGAATAAACTGATGGCTACCAGAGGAGATGTTGGAGGGAGGGGGATGGGTTAAATAGGTGATGGGGATTAAGGAGTGAACTTGTTATGATAATCATTGGGTGTTGTATGTAAGTATTGAATCACTAAATTGTACACCTGAAACTAATATCAAACTGTATGTTAACTGGAATTTAAATAAAAACCTAAACAAACAAAACTTCCTTGAAAGTAAAGCCCAAGCCCAGATGGCTTTCACTGGTGATTTCTAGTAAATATTTTAAGCATAAATAACATTAAACAAATAAATAAATAAAAGAATAAATAATACCAAACATTTACAAATTCTTTCTGAAAATAGAGGAGAAAAGTACAATTTCCAACTTATTCTGTGAAGCCAATATCCCTCTTAGAGATGCAAAAATCCTTTAAAAAATTAGCAACGTATTGTAAAGAATTATCCTCTACGACCAAGTGAGATTTATTTCAGTATTGGAAATTTGGTTTAACTTTCCAAAAACCAGTTATTGTAGTAAATGAAAACTAATAAAATGAAGGAAAAAAATGATTATCCCAATAGATGTATAAAAATGCATTTGACAAAATTCAACTGTCATCCATGGTAAGACTCGCAACAAACTAGTAACAGAAAGGAACTTCTTCAACCTGATAAAGGGGTTGGGAGTGGCAGCAGAAATGGGTTGCATTCAGACAAGGGAGAAATTGTTTGGGTGATAGAATTGTTCTAAAATTATATTCTGGTTATGGCTGCATAATTTTAAATATTTACAAAAACTCATTGAATTATACTCTTAAAATGTATGCATTTATATTATGTGAATATTGCCTCAGTAAAGCTAAAAGTTAATAACTAGTAAGGGTAGATGGTAGGGAGATATAGATGAATCAAGTTAGCAATATACTGATAATTGATAAAGCTACATTATAGGTAATACAAGTTATTATAGTATTTCTTCTACTCCTGTATATATTTGAAATATATCATAATAAAAAATTTTTAAAAATCAAAGTGTCGGGAAAAAAAACAACAACAACTGGGAGCTTGGGGAGGGAGCTAGTGTCATGTGAAATCACCCTTTGGGTGGTTCTGACATTCTTTCTTCCTCTCCTCTGGGAAGCACCTTCTTAAGTTTCTAGATGTTTTACATAGGTTTTCCTTTGCTTGGTGCATTTGACCCTAACATTTGGAGAGAGGAAAATAGACATTATTATCTCTGTTATATAGATGAAGAAACATCTTCATCAAGGTGACAGAAACAGAAAGAGGTGAAGCTAAGGACAAAGCCTCCGTCTTCAGTGTCACCACAATTTCTCACCCCTCTGAGAACTCCTTTCCTGGTTTGGCCTCACTGACATCTCTTAACCTAGCCCTACACTCCCCAACCCCCTTCCCTCCAAAACACACACAGACACACACACCTTATTATGATATTCCTTGAAAAGTAATCATTTTCAATTAGCACCCCATACTCCACCTCTCTTTCATTTCACCTTTCTTATTCCACCAGTACCTTCTCTCTTAGTTCTTGGTTGAAAAGACTTAATAAAATATTCACTCCAAAAAATTACTAGATTAATACTATTCTTACCAGATTATTCAAACAGGTCAACAAATACTTGTTCTACTAATAACACTTTAAGGTTCTATATAATTTGGATAGAGAGGGTATTTGAGAGTAAGGAAGCAACTTACTGGGCCCTGTGTATTACCTTCCAGCCCATACATTAGGCCACCTCGAACCTAAGTCATAACTAATAAACACTGAGGATGATGAACAAATAATCACCAGCATGGTAAGCCAAATTCCTGTTTATTCACAATAGAAAATAAACCTCCAGTTTAGAGAAGATGAAAGTACTGTAGAGAGTCAGCTATAAATGGAGTCAGTGTGCACATAGAAGGGCAGCAGATAGTGAACGGTGTTTGGCATTTGCCTAGTCTCAGGGGTCGTCTTCTCTCTTTGATGTGGGACTATTCAATAAACTCAAAGATCACTCTTACCTTCAGCTGTGTCTCATTGAATGAGAATATTGGATATTTGGTTTAAGGTGGGTATTTTTCTCAGCATTCTCTCCACAATTCTTTCCAGTTGAGTCTCTGCTCTTTGATCTAGTCTCACAAACACTTTGTTCCTTGAGGTCACCATGTTGCATTGAATATGTGCATATTTATTTATTCATCCAATCTGCTAAGTGTCAACACTGTTCTGGATGCATGAGAAATCAGCAGCAAACAAAACAGAGGAAGACCTTCACCTTGTGGAGTGATGCAAAGGTGAGGGAGACAGACAATGTATTATAAAAGGTAAATTATGTAGGATGTTAGGAGTTGGTAGATGCTAGGAAACATAGCAATGCAAATGCCCTAAGATGAGAGCATACATGGGATGTACGAGGGGTAATAAAGAGGTCACTATGGCTGAAACAGAGTAAATGGGATGGTGTGGGGGGGGAAGAGCAATAGGAGACAAGGTCCACGATTACGTGGGGCCTGGTAGGCCTCTTTAAGGTCTAACTACTTCTTTGAGTGTAGTGGGGAGCCAATGCAGGTTTTGAACAGAGGAGTGACATGATCTTACTTATTTTTTATGAGTCACTTTGGTTTCTATGTCGAGAATAGGGGAGAAATGTAAAAGCAGAGAGATTAATTATAAAGCTACTAGAAGAAACCAAGTGAGAAGAGATGGTCAGGATGATAATAAGTGGAGATGGGGAGAAATTTCTTATTCTGGGTATAGTGAATATAGATTCAAGAGAATTTCTTTCATCAGTGAATAGGTCTATCTCCCTCATTACACTGGGAGTTTGGCATTCCGGAACACACAGTGTGTTCAATAAATGTGTGATTAATGAAATAAGAAATGAATGAATAAATGTTGGGCAGTTGTAGTCAGTCTGGAGCAGGGAATATAAAGCTCTGTCAAGACAGCAAGGATACAGTTAACATTATCTGTGGCCACAAGTTGATAATTGTTATGAAGAATAGCTATAATCATCTTTGGGTACAGAGGCTACTGGTAATTTTCATTTGAAAATATGTGAAATAGATATTTCCAGAATAGAATTGGAGAGTTTTTTGCCTGAGAGTTGTCCTCAATAAATGCATAAAATGAACCTTCCTTCATCCAGCAGCTGTTATTAGGGAAATGTGTGCAAACAACATACAATTTTGAACTGCTATTAAGTTCCTAAAATATGGTGAGTGGTTGACAGGCCATAGCAATAGTGTTCTAACTCTTCTATCCCCAGGCTCCCTTGTTTTTGTTGATCTTCCCTAATACTTTCAGAACATCCTTTCTAAAGCCCACTTTTGTTTAAAACCTTCAACAACTATCCATTGTCTTCTCATTTAAGAACAATTTTCTCAGGCTTGGTATCTAAGACACTAAAATTTCTATCTTTACATTGTCTAACCATTACCTAAACTTGGGACAAGTATGCTTATTATTGACAGGAATTCAATGTTGTGCTCAGGAGACAAATTCTGAAGATGAGCTATCTGGGTTCAAATCCCAGCTGAGCACAAGAATTAATTTCTCTAGCTCCAGTGTCAGCCTCAGGGAAAATGGGATATAATAGTTTCTACTTTAGGTCTTGTGAGGATTTTTTTAGAAAGCAAATGTAAATCCCACTGGACTGTAAGCTCCATGAGGGCAGTAACCAAATTTGTTTTATTCCACACTGGACCTCAATGCCATGTCTGTAGTAAATACTGAATATATATCCACTGGATAATTACATAATTGACTGTCTACTATCTGCCTGGTACTTTTCTAAACTCTGAGGTTACTATGATGGTTCTTACGAAGTTCACCTTCTGGTGAAGGAAGAAAGACAATAAACAAATCCACAATAAATATACATTTGAATTTCATATATTGATAAATACCATTTTAAAAATTAAAATGGAGTGATACAGAAACATCTGATTTTGTGGCCATGAAGAATTCCCTGAAGAGGTCACATAGGAACTGAGATCTAAATATTGGAAAACAAAAGTTATGCAAAACTAGGAGAGGTGGGAATATTACAGGTTGAGGAAATCTATAGTGAACAGCCCCTGAGGCAAAGGTGTTTCATGAGTAGAGAAAAGGCCAGCACACCTAGGTCATCATGGCAGTGGTCTTGGTGAAGATAATACAGATTGAGTTGAGACTAATGGCCAGGGACACTTGGCTAAGAAGATGAAACTGTATTTTTAGTATAATAGGAAGTTCTAGAACTCTTTAAGCAGAGGAAACGCTACAGTTTCCCAGGAAGCTATGTAGAGAATGGATTTTAAAGGTAAGACTGAAAGCAAGGAACTGGTTAAGAGCTCATATAAGAGCTTTTGGTGGTTTGTCTTTGTCTGGTACAATAGAAATGGAGAAAAAGGAGAGATTTAGAAATACTTTTGAGGTAGAAACAAATGAGAGGCAGCGAGGATAATTCCATTCAGTGCCACATTACGTCTGTTGTGGGCCCTTCCACCATGAAAATATTAAAATTTTAATTTTATGACTGCATTGGTATAAAGACAGATGTAATCCAGGATGGATTATTTTTGCTTCTGACTATGAAAAAGAAATTAAAACATTTTCATGGGACCTTAAGAGTATTGTAGACCCTAACCACTGTGGCTATTGAATAAATGGAACCTCTTCCATTTTTAACATAAAAGAATATAAAGTTTAGAAAATACATTTAAAAATCGAAAGATCTTAATGCATATTAACTACCACATTATTATTATTATTATATACTGGACATGTCCTATTCTTCCTAATCTTTGCGAATTTGCTTATCTTACTTCTTGAATTTCTCTTTACCTATCAAAAACTCATCCATCCCTCAATGCCCAGATCAAAGGCCAATTCTTTCTTTGTGCTTCCTAATTCCTCAACTGATCTTGATTTTTCTCCTTTCTGTCCCCCTTTCATACCTCTAATTACAGCCTGTCTTTGATTTATGCTAATTTAGGTACTTCTTTCCCTTTCAAGCTTTTGAGCTCCTTTGAATGCTTGGCGATATATCTTACACCATGGCTCTATCTCTTACTGGGCCTAGCCAAGTGCCTTGCACAGAGTATAGCCTCAATAAATATTTATTGACTTGAAGGAGAGAGATAGTCAGCCAAGTAGTCTCACCAAAGCCTGTTGGGGCAAGGCTGGTCTCCATTATTGCTGCCCAGACCCTGGCACATAATCAATCTGAGACCATCTATTAGGCAACAAAATGCTAAAAAGAGGAATGCCAACTGTGACTCCCCACTTTGCAAACGATGCTGCCAGGCTTCTAAATAACAACTTCATGGAGTATCCATCCAAAACACCATCTGGAGTGCAGACAGAAACTTGTACCTTGTTGACTCCCAGAACCATAAATCTACAGCCTTGGCTAATCTCCATCATGGTTAATGATGGCTGTGATCGATGGCAGCTGAAAGATAAGGATTCTGATTAGACGTCAGAAGGAAATTAGACCCTGAGTAAATGGAAACATCATTCGCTTAAATCACATTTGCTCTACGACTCATTTAAACATTTTATACTCATCCTCCTGTGCTTGGCACTGTGGAAAATACAAGTAGATGTAAGATCCAGTCCTTGTTCTCAATGGGACTTTTCTATAGCGTGGAAAACAGCTGGGGGGGAAAAGATAGTGGTGAAATGATAAATGTGAAGATGGCTCTACCTGTGTCCTCTATGAGAAGAAGGTTCTATTTAGTTCCAGCATGGAAATTATTGTGTGACCTTGGACGAATCAGCCCATATTCCTGAACTTCAGCTTCTCTTTCTGGAAAATACCTACTTATCTCTCTCTCAGGAATGCTGGATGATTTTACCACTTATTAAACATACTAATTTCTTTTTTTTTAAACATACTAATTGCTGTGTGTTTCGGTAATTTGGTTTTTTTAAATCTCAGTTTTTACCTAAATAGGTAATCTGCATTTCAATTTATGAGCTATTATTTTGGGGATGAAGGAAGGAATACCTCAATAAAATCATAATCGAAATAATGCATAATTTAGTAATAACTACGTATTAAGTGCCGACTAAGAGCAAGGCATTTTGATCAATGTAAACCAGTAGCTCTCGGTTGGTGGCTACTTTATCCATTAAGCTACATTTGACAATATCTGGAGATACGTTGGCATTTTTTTTTTCATACAACTCCCTTCTCTTGGAAGATCTTCCTTAGCATTTCTTCTCAAGCAACCTTTTCTTATTGAAATAATCAAGACAATTAATTTTCAGCAAGAAAGAAGTCATGACATTTTAGGCCAGACAGTTCTTTGTCATGGAGGGCTGTCCTGTGCACTGTAGGATGTTTAGCCCCAGTGGCACTTCCCTAGTTGTGTGAAACAAAGTATCTCCAGATTTGTTAAACATCTCCTATGGGGAGGGGCAATAATCACATCCAGATGAAAACTATTGGTTTAGGGAAATTAGAAAGAACTAAGAGGTACGGTGAGGTTTCGTAGAAACAGACCCTTGTGTACACTACTTTGGGGGAGCGAAGCCACTTTACAGTCTTTATCAAAAGCCTTAATGAATGCTCATTACCTTTGAGTTATTAATCACACTTCTAGGGAATCTATCATAAGGAAATAACCCAAAAAAGTTCTATTTGTTAAGTGCCTAAATGTCTAATTTCTTTCCCTGAAGAAGCAGGTTAAGCAAATTTGATCATAGCTACATTATGGAATATTATATGAAGACTAAAAGGTATTGTTAAGAAGAGATATTTCTGATATTAAGTATAAAAAAAGCTGGTTGCTAAACCACAACAATGTAAACAATACTTAATAAAAAATAAAAAACAATAACAAAAAACCGAGAAGGAAATACATAAAACATTTTAATAGTATTATTAAAATACAGGTTATTTTATCCTTTTTATTGTATATTTTAATTTTTATCATATATAAGTATTGTGAATTTTTTATCCTTAATTTTATAAGTTTGAATCAATGAGAAATACTAAAGGGGTATCATTGGTAATGTCTTTCTATAATGATGGATTGGGGATTACAATGCTTTCTGCAAGTCTCCCTATAACATTCATTTGAAAAAAGAATATTAGTTCTGTTGTTGGCATCCTGTTGATTGGTAGAAAAGAGCAAATGATCAGTAGTTTTAGTTCTCCTTTTGCCCCAAAATTTGGCATCCAAGGCAAACCACTGATGAAATGCATTTGCATTTGAATTATGTCCACTCCAGAGCCAATCCCAGGTCTCTTCCAAAAGCTTTTTATGTGTGATGTGAGTTCTTGTTCAGTTTGTTCCAATAGTGAGACTCTTCAGAAAAAATGACTTCCAGTTCAGCTGAGTGGGGAAAAGGCCTGCCAGGAGAAAGCCATCCCTTTATGAATATGAAATGTTCATAAAAGAGACAGCTTCAGTAAGTCATTCCTCAAAAGAGATGTTGATAGGTGAGGTTCCAGAAATTGGAGTACAAAGTTCTACCTTCTAATGCCCATAGCAAACACTATTTTTTAAAACATGTAAATGTATGTATTCATTATCATCAGATATTCTGTTTTCTAGATGCTCATTTATGAACAACTTGGAATCAAGCACTAAGATATTTAAAAACATAGTATTAATGTGTGGGAGTTGTTTTTATAATTCACTGAACTATTTCAATATTAAATTAAGTGGTAGGCAAAAATGCTTTAAAAAGACGTATACAACACACACTCATGTGCAGATGTACATACACATGCCAGATGTGACCTGCTTCACTTGAAAACATCATTTATTCCTTTCTTTGTAGTCATACCTCATTTACTCAATGCAGTAGTACTTTGAAATCTGATCTTTTCCTTCGCTATGCTGAGTTTGCATGTAACTGGACACATCAAAACATCCATGTTTTTCTTACATGCCACGGGAAAGTGACAACATCCTTTCTTTGTGGTTTTGGTTAACATCTACACATCCTTCCCAAAACACCACCAGAGAATGTTATTTCGCTGATGGGAATGAGATGATATGCTTCCCATATAACACGGTCTACTAAGGATGCTGCCCAAGAAAAATCACAAAGCCCACTGTGAGAGGAGAGTAAGTCATTTTCAATATGAAATTTCAGCCCCTGCCTGGATTTATTCCCCCTTGGACATAGTGTGCAGTGATTCATCCTTTTCCACTCCTAGTGGGGTTCTGTCAGATGTGCAACTGGCTGAGCAGTAAGAAGGGATGATAGGAAGATGCATAATTATCCAGATAGTACATGTCTCGATCCCCCTTGCCTCCGAACATTTCACGTTCATGTGACTGTCTCTTCTTTTTCACATGCACTTTCTTTTGAGTCCCATTCTTCTATCCAGAGACATTCCGAAGGAAGTGTGTATCAGGGAACTCGGCACAAGAATGAAGGTCAGAGACTCATTATTTTGGACTATTCACCATGAGCATTACACACCCACAATTCACAGAGCTCTTGCATATAAAGTGCTAAACACATGGCTAATCTGATGTGTTATGCTATTGCATCCTTGAAACAACCTGATAAAATTAACTCTATTATCCTCATTTCACATATTTAGAAACTATGGCACAGAGACACTCATGGTCTCATAGCTGTGACAAATGGGATTAGCTGGGATTTTAAGAAGAGTTTTCTGGGTCTCTAAGGAAATTATTCCATTTTCATGTGTCCCAGTAACAAAATTCTGGAATAATCTAGAGTTAATAGCCATTTTGTCTCGCCAAAGCTCCATTCTTCTCAGGTCAGTTGAGCAAGGTCATTACTGCCCTTGGTTTCATATTCAAATGCTCTGTAGCTTTCTGGAAGAGACCACAATGAGCCTCCAAAGACGTGACTGTATACCAGGGTTGTAGTACATTTACTACATATGACGGATGTGCCTTCAAGAGGGTGTTTCAGAGAAAAAAAGGGGTCACGGATGTGGCTGAGGTTACACTGAAAAAGACCCATATTAGAAGATAAAAATACACAAGTTTGAAATAGTGACTGAAATCCCAGATTTCCATGAAATTGTAGATTTCCTTGAAATTGTAGATTTCCATGAATGGAACTCTGACTTTGAGGTGTAGTGCCAAGATTTATTCCAGAGCAAACTTTACCAAAATGCGAAAAAGAGGTATAATTGTAGCCATTCCACTCTTGTCTCACTTTCTTTTTTGGTATTTTCCTTTTTTCCTTTTTCCAAAATTATTTTTACCAAACATGAGGGATTTCAATGGTGTATCACTTATACAATTATTTGCATTTAAAAAAATGGACCATGTGAAAGACAATTTTGAAACAAAGGAATACATTTCTAGCAGTCAGACTTTAGGCATCTGGGTGGTATTAGTGGCAAGGAATATCAGAGGGCCCTACAAGTTACTACCTGCTCACCCAATGCAGGAGAACAGAGATGACTAGACTTTCTATCTTTCTCCCAAAACTGTCCTTAAGGAAGTTCTTGGCGCACAAAAATTAATCAGCCACCATACCTGCATCTCTAGCCTTCAAACTACCCTAACCTCCTGACTTACAAGTTTAACTTGCCACTATACAGTATTACAAAGACACTTCAAATCCATATACAAAACTGAATGCAATGTTTCTGCCCCTAAACCTGACCCTCTACTTTTTTCTCATCTTCTGATCATACACGAGTCTAAAGTGAAAAATATCTTCTACCCTACTCTTCCATCCTCACTTTCAAGTCTCTGATTTAAGACTTCATCATCTCTTGCTTGGATTTCTAAGAAGTTTCCCACATGATGTGCTATAAATGTCACCCTCTTTCATTCATACCCCATATTTCTACTAGAGAATATTTATAAAATAGAGATAACACTGTTACTCCTCTGCTTGAAAATATTTATTCTACAGGTCACATCAGAACCCAAACTCCTTTCTGTGAGTCAAAACTCTTTAAAAGCCCACCTCTTTAACGTCTCTATCTCAAATGGGCACACTATTAACTGTCTCAATGGCCCACAAACTCAAGTCTAAAAAACTCTAGGTTTTCTTTTTCTCTAAAATTTGCATTTTGTACTAAACCTTGCAATTTCAAAGTAAGTTCAGTCACCTCTGTGCTTTGCTCTATTCCTGTCCAGTAGTCATTCTCGATTTAAAACTGAATATAATTTGGGATTTTCTGCTTCTGCAATTCCTTCAAAGTGTTCTCTGTTTCCCTCTCCTCTTGGTCCTGGTTCTAAATCTCTGGATGATTCAACAATTCCCTTTATGCTACTGCACAGTAAGCAACACACTTTTTGGTCTCTGTGGTCATGCTGGCATCTGTAGTTAAAGTCCTCATCCTGTTTCCCAGCTTAGGTGATACCCAGTGCTTATTTGACAGGTAGCAACTGGTCTATCTGGAATTTCTCCATTGACTCCTATGCAGAATTTCTGGCATCTAAATTCCAACAAAGATGCAGCTGTATCCTCATCCATTTCATGCAGATAACACAGGCCCCAACTCTGAACTGTGATTGTCTGATGGACGTATGAGCTTTCCCTCCCACCTAATATTTAGGTTTTACTCATAGCCTCAGAAGACATAAAATATTCTCAAAGTCACTTGGGGACTATAGGAAATTGAGAAAGAGATCTCCCAAGTAGATGTGCATGTCACCGTGGTTTGGATTCATCAGTGGAGCTGCTGCATTCAAAAACCTCTAGACAAGCTTACAAATCTGCCCAAATCTTGGACCTCAATTTTATAGGCAAATTCAGAAAGGGCATAGAACACAACCCGTGCCCCCCATGATTTCATCATCTCTGCAAATCCTCTCTCTCCTGTTCAAAATGGAGCTCTTTTATCTTGTTGGATAAGAACATGAGAAAGCAGAAAAGAGAACCATCTGTCTGTTTTCATCTTTTTATCAATCTATTGGTTGTATGCCACACTGAGGAGATGGAAGCAGGAAATCTAGCATCTTTTATTTAAGGGTTCTACATTAAAACTAAAACAAACAAAAAAACCCCTAAAACAAAAATCCTATTAAAAGAAGTCTTAAATAAATAAAAGGAAATACCATGTTCTTGGTTGCAAAATATCTGGTAGTGTAATTCTTTCACCTGTCAACTTTCAACTTTCAATTCTTTCTATTTCAAGATTGTTTTTCTACTCTTAACTGACTTTCCTATAAATATTATAATTATCTGATTAATTTCTAAAAAGGAATCCTATTATTTTGATTGGAATTGCACTCATTTTTAGGTCAAACTAGGGAAAATTGACATATTCACAAGACTGAATCTTCCCTAATGTT
The DNA here is from genome assembly GCA_002007465.1 of Ailurus styani. Lineage (NCBI taxonomy): Eukaryota > Metazoa > Chordata > Mammalia > Carnivora > Ailuridae > Ailurus > Ailurus styani. Next base: position 6,480,244 of record LNAC01000055.1, on the reverse strand, counting down.
TGGTGAAAAAAGCCAGACACAAGAGTACATAACATATGATCCATTAATATAAACTAAAACCATCGAAAAAAGCATTCCTGTTTTTCACCATTTCCTCGGTACATCAAGTGTTTTCATGTTTCTAAGACTATCTCATTCCTCTGCCTCATGACAGTCTCCTCATTGTTCAAGACTCATTATAAATGTCACTTCCTTTGTGGAGTAAAGAAACCGGTATAAAAAACCAACAACTTTGGAATTGATTGGTAGCATCAATGGCCCTAAATCCTCATCCCTTCGTGGGTGCTCATTCTTTGCTATGTAACCTTATAGTGAGATTCCCTTCTGACTGTAGATCTTGCCATGATATTTGCCTTAGCCAATGAAATGGTAGCAGACTGATGTTAACAGAGGCTTGAAAAGCACTTACGTAATTGGCTTTCTCCCCCCTTGACCTCTGCCACTGCCATAAGAATATGTCTGGCTAATCTGCTAAAAGATAAGAGACATGTGGATCAGAGCCAAATTGCCTAGTTGTCCCAGATGAAGCCTGCTTAAATTGGCCGTCTGCCAGCAGCTCTTCAGACAACTTAAATAAGCCCAGCCAAGATCAGCAGAGCCACCCAGAAGACCTGCAGCAGACTGCAGATACATGAACTAGCCTAACTAAAATTATCAGTTTCCTCAGATTGGCAGAACCCCGCAGACTCATGATCTAAATGATTTTTTATTATTGCATACTAATAAACTTTTATGGCAGCAGATCAATGATATGACTTAGAACTCTTTCTCTCTAGCCAAGAGTGAAATTCCATAAATTAAGTTTGGTTTACTGGGACTTCAAGGATTGTTCCTTTAAAGTGTGCATGACACCATTGGTTGTATCATATGGGAAAATGAAAATATGGGAAAGAAAATATGGCACAATAAAATTAGGATAATTCTACAAGGCTTTAGTAAAGGCATTAATTTATAAGGGTGGGCAGAGTATAAAATACACACACACACACACACACACACACACACACACACACACAATATAACACAGTATCCCAAGATGATTACTATTCCAAGGCCCAAAGGATCTAGGAGAGAGAGCAGTTATCAGACCCTAGAAGGTAAAAGTTGTGGGTAAAGGACCATCTTGAAAGGAGATGTTACTTTCATTGAAAGACTTGTGTCTGAGGCACCTTGCAGGGAGGTATCGTGGGATTAAATATTTTGGCTTCATTCTATTCCCTTCCTCCAATCCGTTGCCAGGGGCTTCCCTTGGCCAAACCAAACCAAAAGCCAGAAGGGTAAAGAGTTCTTTGATATAATCCACACCTGTGATTGTCTGGGGGCAAAGCAGATGTTAAAAAAGAATAAAGACAGAATCTGAAGGAGCAAGCAGAAAACATGTAGCAAAAATGGCCATGGGTTTATATGGCTATATGTAAGAACCTGTCAAATCCTTTCTTGGGAGCATATATTCACATCAGGGTCAGGGGGATATTGCCAGAATTAGGCCCCTTAAAATTGGAAAAGTAGAGAGTGTGCAGAAGTAGAAGCAAAGGAAAATATGTTTTTCTCACATCACAATTTACTTGATAAGGGCCCTTCCCAGAATATGCTAACCACTCAGTGAGGATCCAGTAAGTAATTGATAAACTTAGTTTATCTGAACTAGCAAGGAAAAATCTATATATGAATTTACTATTGGTCTCTTGACACTAATGGTATAGGTAGACTTCACATGAGTCTATCTTGCTTTGCTAGGGAAAATGGTATTACAGATACAATGAAATATTATCCTGTGTTGTATTTTTAGCTTCTTTCCATAGTGTAATTTTCCTGTTTCCCTACCAACTTTGAAGCAAGGGTTATAAGAAGATTAATTCGCTCTTGATGCGTGGTTCTGCTTATTAAATGGGGATGCTTGATGGCAGTGTTGTGCTCTGTAGGAGGCAATGAGCAAGCATGGGAGGAGGAAGCTCTCATTAGTAAACCTTTTACAGGGCAATCACTATTTTGAGATTGATCTCAACAAAGACTAACTGATGCATATCGAGTTGCCTCTGGAATATATTCTTATTTTACCTTTAGTCCTCAGCTAAATTGAAAAAGACAATTAAGGGAAGTGAATTTGGCAGAAAAGAGTATGAAAGTATAGAGGCTGGTGATTTTAGAAAAGAAGACCTGGGTTCAAATCCTGACTATGCTGTGTTACTGTGGGCTGGTTGTTGATAAAATGAAGACAGTCCTGCCTACAATACAAGGCTGTTGTCAACATTAGGTGAGTCACAGTTGCATCCAAGGAGGTATCTTCCATATTCCTGTGGTCACAGAACAAAAACAGTCTGCATGGCCAGACTGGAAAGCAAAAACCAGAAGAATATAATAGAATCCAGCTACAGTCTATCAGATTAGACACTTTTTATGAACAGGTTGCCCCTGGCCTGTCTCAGATATTAGCACAAAACTATTAATCAGGGTGCCTGGGTCGCTCAATGGGTTAAAGCCTCTGCCTTCGGCTCAGGTCACGATCCCAGGGTCCTGGGATCGAGGCCCACATGGGCTCTCTGCTCAGCAGGGAGCTTGCTTCCTCCCCTCTCCTCTCTCTCTGCCTGCCTCTCTGCCTACTTGCAATCTCTCTCTCTCTCTCTCTGTGTCAAATAAATAAATAAAATCTTAAAAAAAAAACTATTAATCATCAGTTAGCCTATTAAATCATCCACTTGGGCTGCTACAACAGAATGCCATAGACTGGGTGGCTTGTAAACAATAAACATTTCTAGGGCACCTGGGTGGCTCAGTGGGTTAAAGCCTCTGCTTTCGGCTCAGGTCATGATCTCAGGGTCCTGGGATCGAGGCCCGCATCGGGCTCTCTGCTCAGCGGGGAGCCTGCTTCCTCCTCTCTCTGCCTGCCTCTCTGCCTACCTGTGATCTGATCTCTCTCTGTGTGTCAAATAAATAAATAAAATCTTTAAAAAAAAAAAAAGAACAATAAACATTTCTTTCTTGCAGTTCTGGAGGCTGGTAAGTCCACAATCTAGCTGTCAACAGGTTTGGTGTCTGGTGAGAATTCACTTCCTTGTTCCTAGTTTATAAATAGCTGTCTTTTCACTAAAACCTCACATGGCGTAAGAGGTGAGGGATCTCTCCAGTTTCTCTTTTAGAAGTCTCCTAATCCCATTTATGGGAGGTCTCACCCTTACCACCTAATCACTTCCAAAAGTTTCCACCTCTAAACACCATCACAATGGGGATTGATTTCAACATATGGGGGGGGGGCGCGCACTAACATTCAAGTTTATAACAGTACCTTTTATTCGGGTCTGGCCAAGAATCAGAACCATGGCCCAGGCCCCCCTGAGAGAAGCACAGGGTTGCAACAGAACAGCTGAGATTAATTCTGCACCTAGGTAATTTAATTTCTGAATCTTGGCTCAACTCCCTTAATTACAAATCTCTCGTCCTCATTCTTCTTTCTGCATCCTTTACAGTGTTTATAAGCAAATATGTCAGACCCATAATTGTCAAATAAATGTCATTTGAATGCTACTGAATGACATGTTTAGTGAGAAATTTGGTTAGTGGTTTGGTTCATTTCTTTCCACAACCTGCTTTGAGTCACCCTTGGTTTGCTGTCCCATTCTTTTGGAGTGATCATTTATTTGATGGTGATATGAGGGCAAATGAAAAGGAGGGGACAGTTAAGAAGCTTATCCACAAATTCCTTTTTTTTTAAATTTGAAGATCTGACTGGTTTTATTCAACAATTCATGAATCAGGCAACATCCCAACTAGCAGGTAGAAAGGAGCTCCCAAGAAGCTTGTCCACAAATTCTTTATCCTCATTTGAGGTCAGGAACAGTATTAAGTGGCAGCCAGCATGTTTCCTATCACATGCAAAGGCCTATGACTCATGGCAGCAAATTCTGAGGTGAACTTTTAAGTACACCAAGCCATTTTGGGAAGGAGTCTAGTATAACTAAGAAGTTTTTCCTCTGACATGATTCTGCAAAATTAATAGGGTTCTTAACAACAGTGTATGTGAGTGCGTGTATGTGTGTGTATGTACATGTTGTGTTTTGGCTTCTTCTAACAGAAAATAGGTCCTCATCCCACAGATCCTGGCCTTTCCCACACACATCTATAGAATTTTTTCAATTAGAAATAATTCCAGAATATTTCAATAAGAAACAATCTCAGAAATTAACTTGAAAAATGCTTCCCTCAAGGAAAGATGCTATACATATCTGTAGCTTTTCATAGTATCTCTCCTACCATAAAGAAATAATGTGGAGGGAAGGAGATGACAGCCCATTTCAATGCTTCATACTTAATGTCAGATCTCTATTCACTGTAATTAGTCAATAGTTGGAAAGAATACAATTGATAAAATTGAAAGTTTTGGGAGGAGGGGTAGATAATTTTTATTTCTACTAATAAGGATCTTAAAGTGAACCCTGTCTTGGAAAAAGAGAAATGTGGGTTCTAAATTTGTGCTAATATATTGTTCTTCAATAGTAGATCACATTGTCATTGAGAACTAAGTCATAGGGACCTTCGTGTCATGTGGCCTTTTGCACCAGCACACATCTCAAATGTTCCAAGAGATGAGTCAGCGGTAAGAAATAATGGTTTATGTTCATTGTAAAGTGCTAGAACAGACTCAGAATTCAGTAACTGCTTTTCATTCCTGAGAATGCCCAAATACTTTAAAGTCATGAGTCAATGCCACCAAATGTCTTTTTCTATTAGGTGATGAAGAGGCTTAGCAGTGGTGCCTTTTATGGAAGTACAGCATGGCAGAAATTGAGTAGCCCCAGGAAGGCTTCAAGCAATTGCTTTGTTTTTGGAATGGGTGCCTCATGGAACGCACATATTTTATCTTGAATGTGATAAATACCACCAGCACTCAGCAGTAACCTAAGAAAACATCAGTGGAAGTTTCTGAGTTCATCTGCTTTTTCCCCTTCTTTGCTTCACCTGGATACTTGAAGTATTGAAATAGTGTAGGAGTTGCTGAAGTTTTTGACAAGTTTATAATGTTGATCTTACAGCAAAACTGAAATACAGTGTCATGCCTGAAACCTAGGAATCAGAATTTTCATTAAGTCCTGGAGAACCTCAGTAGCATCAGGGATGCTGAACAGAAACTGCTTAAATCAGTGTTCTCTTTCACGGATGATATTTGTTTTCTTGTCTGGAGCAGTATCCACACTGATGATCAGGCATTGGTAGTTTGAGTAAAATAAAATTCTGGTTAAGATGTTCTATCCATTAAGGAGAGTAAGGAGCTGGAGGAGGTGAGTGTGGAATGCAAGCTTTAGCCACAGTACATGCCTTATTCAGCTCAGACTGCCGTAACAAAGTGCCATAGACTAGGTGGCTTATACAGCAGACATTTATTTTCTCACAGTTCTGGAGGCAAGAAGTCCAAAATCAAGGTGCCAGCACAGAAGGGTTCTGCTGAGAGCCCTCTTAATAGTATGCAGGCAGCCACCTTCTGGTGTGTCCTTATATGACAGGGAGGGAGAGAAAGAAAGAAAGAGAGAGCATGAAAAAGTGAGAGAGCATGAAAAACCAAGAGAGCACAAACTCTGGTCTCTTTCTCTCCTTATCATCACTTTTGGAGATAGGACTTCAAAATACCAATTTTGTGGGGGGACACAACAGCATTCTATCTGAGGTGTCATCTGAATTAAACTTTAAAGCATAAGTAAGTAAAGTACAGGGGATAAAGAAGAAAATAATATTCTAGGCAAGTGAGTCAGCTGAGGAATAGCATGATATGAGGGTGTGTATTCGTGGCCTAGAAAAGAAGAGGAAGTGGAGAGACCTCTATGGTGCTTGTTCATGCATAGACATCCCCACCCGCTACTTGAGCCTTTCTCACTGAGGAGGTTGGGCCAGGTATGTGGGTTGGAAGTAGCTCCTCTAGACGGACATTTGTTGTTTTTGTTTGTTTGTTTATTTGCTTGTTTGTTTGTTTGTTTTTCCTGCCAAGCACATCTATTCTCCCTTCGGAAAACAGCATCCTACTTTCCTTTGAGAAAGCACTATTCCTCCATTCTGAATTTATGTTGTTAGAGCTGCTTCATCCCTATCTTGATGGAAGGCCCATGAACCAGGACTGCTCTAGCAGACATCACATTTCCTGGCACATGACCCAAACCAGACCAATGAAAATCAATCTTGGGATTTGGGCTGTAACCTTTGAAAAAAAAAAGGACCTGCTTCACTGATACTGCTCAACTGGAAGATTACAAGGCTGAGAGCTGCTATTGTCTATCTTTATACTACAGAGGGAGAGCTTGGCTAAGAATTAAACACACATAGAAGAAAAGAATGCCCAGAGTTCTTTTCTCAAACCAGAATATTATGATTTGACATATTTCAGACAAGATATCTGAGGATTTGGACCCCGCTCTATCACCATCCTCCCAGACTCCTCAGTTATGGGAACAAATGAATTCCCCCTTTCTCTTAAGAGAAATTGAGCTAAGCTTTCTGTTACGTGGAACCTGGAGAAGCCTGTGTAATACAGCTCTCTAGAGGATTTGGATACTTGTTCCCTGACTTAAACACTGTTGCTCCTAAGAACTGATAGGAAGTCACTGGATTAGGGATCAAGAAACCTGGAGTCTGGGCCTGACTCTGCTATTTCCCACCTGCAAGATGTTTGGCAAGTCAATTAACCTTCAGATACTTCAATCTCCTTCCCTTAAAAAATGAGACTAACAAAATATTCACTATTTCAAAGGTTGTTATGAGGCTTGAAATAAGGTGATAAATAAGAAAGCACTTAACAAATTGAAAAACTGTACTCATGCAAGTCATTAATTATCATTGCCATTGTAGCAGGCACTGAGATACATGAAGATTCTCCAAGTTGTCAAGGGACATGAAGAGTTAGAACGTAAAAAAAAAAAAAAAAAAAAAGAGTTAGAACGTGACAGTGTGTGTATTTGTGCCTGGACTGGATTAATGATTTACTTATGAGCGCCTTCCTTGGAGTCACAGCCAAAATAAAGTTCCACACTTCTCATGAATTGTGGCCAAGTTTTTTTTTTTAATCAAATTTTTGGGAGCAAAGAGCAGAAAAAAGCAAGGCGATTGAAAGTCCCTGGTTCATGTGATCTCCTCTGACCATTTTTGTCATCATCCTGTGATTCTGCTCTTGTTCAGGTCACAGATCTATTTGCTCAAACATCCTAGGATGTAAGAGTCCCCCACTAATTCCCCTTAGCATAAGATTGATCTCATTACCTAGAAGCTACCTGGGGAAGGCCAGATTAAACAAGCTTTTCTGTTTATTTCTCCAGATATTTTTGGACTTCTTATAAAAGTATTCACTTACTTCAGTATTATCTGTCATCTCCAGGGTCTAAAGTCATAAATCTATGGGCTTGAGATAGATAATGGAGAGAAAGAGGAACACTTTCCATTTTCAAAATCCTTTCTTTTATTAGGAATCCACTTGGACAGGGAAATATGGAAAATATTAAATCAAGAATAGCAAATTGTCCTCCATGAAGTTTTCAGGAAGGCTTTTCCCTAAGACACTATTCTCTTTTATGTACATAATATTGAGAATTGGGAGGCTTGGGTTTCCTTATTAAGTCAGGAGTCTGTCAAATTTAGCTCCCAGGGGACTAGAATAAACTTGTTTTCTTTCTTTTTCCTCAACCAAATTCCATAGTTCTTCCCTCCCATATTTCTCTGTTTACCTGAGGAAGTGACTTTTTGCCCACAGTCCCCACTTCCCAAAGCGGTAACTTTTTTTTTTTTTAAGCTGACACCCACTGCTGTAACAGAGACAGAAAGCAAGAATGTGGAGAGAACAGCTAGGCACTCCAAAGGCCACAATGAAGACAGTCAAAAATATGACCAGGGATACAACTGTGCAAATAGTGGGTCACCACTACTCTCAAGATGGGTAACATTAGAGTCCCAGGGGAATATTTGGTGACTGCAAAAGCCAATCCTTGAGCTCATGATTCTTGGCCCAATTGCAGCATTCCCCTTCAAAGTCTTCTTATTTTTAGACTGCACCTCAGCCAGTGGACTGAAAAGGTCCACCTTGTTCCTTATCCAGAGACAGAGGAATAGATTTTACTATTCAAAGTCTATATGCGCTCCAAGCCCAAGAAGATGCCCTCTTCTTACCTAGGGTTTTACTCTCCTCCTCCTGTATACACACACCTCAACAGGTAATCACTGAGCCATTCTCCTTGAAAATGAACTTTGTGTTTGTGGAAATAAGGGAAATAAGCAATGAAGAAGATTTCTAAACATAGCGCAGATACCTTTCCCACTGGTTTGCTAATATATCAAAGACGTGTGAACTGTGAGCAGACATCAGCAACAGAGACCTGCTCCACTCTCTCCCAGCACGGTACACTGATTTGATCTCTTTGGATTTCCAATTCGGAATTATGTGGATTCTCCCCACCCCAAATTTAATTCCTCACTCAGAAAGAGCAAACTTCTTAGGAAATAAGTCACCATGTCATCCATTCACCCTTGACTTCAATGCCCATTCCAAGATCAGGAACATAAAATGTAAAGTTAAGCCAAACTAAACCTAAAGGTAAAGGTCAAGTTCACTCAGCTGCTTATTGGCAGGGAGAATAATTCTGAACCAACTGACCTGCCTGATGGAGCAGGTGTCAGTGTTAGTCAGGCTAAAAAGTTCAGTCCACAGCAGAGGCGAAAACCACGTGACTAAATTATCTACCTGAAAAGTGGGATTCAGGGTACGTAAATCACATATACAAAATGCAATGGCCTATGAACAACAGCCAGAATAAAAAATAGCAAGTAGCTGATGAATATAAACCTTTTTCTGTGAATTTAAAACATCATACATATACCTTTTTTTTCCTTTTAAGAACTAATTCTCTAAGAGGGTTGATTTATCACTCTTCCTGTTAAAGACACATAACCCCAAATTATTTTGGTTTGGTTTTGTTTATAAAAGGAGTTTCATAGTTTCTAAGAAGAAAAGACCGAGACTCCAGCACATGAAAAAGTACTGGGAGGGTCTGGCTGGTGTAGATGTTCCCTCTACGGGTGGCAAGAAGAGTCCTTTTGCCTCCACTTTGCTTATGCCTGGGGACATGCAAGAGTGGGGATGGGCATCAGCCTTCCAGAAGGCCTTGGGATAGGTACCTTACATAGACAACTGTTCAGGGGGCTGGTGGGGGATTTGGTCATACAATCCATGTGACCAGTAATTGGAATAATTGTTTAAAATCTCATTTCTCCCCCCTCAGGTTCAAGAATTGAGGCTCTCTTGTGAGTCCTGGCTAGGCTCACATAGCTTTCATTCTGGAATCTCAGAGGTTACCTGAGAATGTGTACACAGCACAGGATATGGGATCTAGGACACTCATAGGAAAGCTGTCCTGTTGCTATTTTAACCATGCCACAGCTGCACAGAAGAGAAAAAGGGTGAGAAGATTATTAAGGGAGTTTTGCCAATAGTTAATTCATCTATTAACATGTACATTTTCCTCTTCCATTTGAGCAAAGATATGAGTGTATATACTATCTGCAGAAGATAGTGGATTTTTCTGAATTATGGAGAAATATGTTGGCCAACAATGAGAAATCCATGGGCCAGTGTGAGAGAACAGCTCCCTTGTCGCAGATGGCTCAGGCAGCAGCTGCTTGCACTGGGACTTATGTAAGGCACTGCTCTCAGCCCTGGGGCCCCGGTGCCCAGTTTCCAGCCAGGATCCAAGGGGTCAGCGTGCCAGGTGAATGAAATCCTGCCTTTGTTTGACTGCCCCAGAGTCTCTTGCTCTGGGACGTTCCGTGCAACAGAAACCCAGACACACTTATTATACAGAAACCCAGGAGGGGAAGAGGAAGGAGGCTTGTAGGTGCCAAAGGCAGTGGCAAAAACTGAATAGGCAAGAACTTTCTCCCGGCCAAGTCCGCAGAGTGTCCCAAAGTCTCAGAGATTCCAGTCTATGAGGATGGGAGAGAGTGTTTTATAAAAGCAATCCAACTACTGTAACACAGCATACGCATCAGAAAACAATGCTGTTTTTAAGCAGGAAGTTATGTGCACAGGCTTTTTTAAAGTGTTTTAAAAGCATACTTTAATACAGGTGTTTAATTGCATATATTAACTAGACTGAAACTGCTGGGTGTCTACTAAACAGACACAGACTATGTAACACAATAATGACATTTTGAATCTATCCAATGAAGACATAACTAAACTTTTAGTTGATGTCATGTAAATCATATAATTATTTTTATTTAAAAAGTAGTAGAGAGGGCGCCTGGGTGGCTCAGTGGGTTAAAGCCTCTGCTTTCGGCTCAGGTCATGATCTCAGGGTCCTGGGATTGAGGCCCGCATCGGGCTCTCTGCTCAGCGGGGAGCCTGCTTCCTCCTCTCTGCCTGCCTCTCTGCCTACTTGTGATCTGATCTCTCTCTGTGTCAAATAAATAAATAAAATCTTTAAAAAAAATAAAAAATAAAATAAATAAAATAAAATAAAAAGTAGTAGAGAGGTAGAAAATAAGGGAAAATATTGGGCGCCTGGGTAGCTCAGTGGGTTAAATCCTCTGCCTTCGGCTCAGGTCTTGATCTCAGGGTGCTGGGATCGAGCCCCGCATTGGGCTCCCTGCTCGGCAGGGAGCCTGCTTCCTCCTCTCTCTGCCTGCCTCTCTGCCTACTCGTGATCTCTCTCTCTCTCTGTGTCAAATAAAAAAAAAATCTAAAAAAAAAAAAGAAAATAAGGGAAAATATTACTTGCAATAGCCCTAATCTAGCCCAATTGCCCTTATATACAAAACAATTTTAAAAGTTTTGACTGAGGTTAAGCTTCTCATATATGAATCATCTGTTCTCAGTTCTGACTCTCAAGAAAGCAACAATAGAGAAGAGATGCTTTACTGGGTATTTACAAACAGTTACATGAATATATATATATGTATGTGTGTATATATATATATGTATGTATATATATATATATATAAATATATATATATATATATATAGAGAGAGAGAGAGAGAGAGAAAGGCACAGTAAAATTTTAAATCCAGCAAAATATCAGGTATTTATTGAAACCCAACTTCATCCCTGACATTGTGTTACTATTGCACATCAAACAGTCTGTGGCTCCCACCTTCAGATATAAAATAAACAACGTGATAAGTTCACATTTGCAAGACGTTTCCATTTTAGTTGTTTCTTTGTTATACAGTCGAAAGCCTGACGATGTGCATCCTTGCATCAAGGTTGTATTTTCACAAGATGTGGGGGAGCCCTAATGTGAGATGTAAAAAAATAATTAGCCTCAAAAGTCAGGCGGACAGTACCTACCAAGTACCTACCCCGTGCACAGCAGGGGCCTGTAAGTAAGCTGGTTAACAAGCCGTTTCTGACCGTCTACTCAGTATGCAGTAGATGAAGTGCCATGAGAAATAAAAGAGGACATTGAAAGTCCATGCTCTTGAAGGACTTTCTTCTAAACACAAAACCCACACATGGGAATTGACTTGGGGGCACTGACAAAGAAACATTAGAAATTAGCATCCTTCAAACTGAGTCTGGAAAATACATACAGAATATATAATACAAGAGCCAGGAAGGTTGGGCAGGGTTTGTCCCAAGTCTCTCAGAGAGAACGGTGAGGTGGAGGGGCTTGTTCATGGCACTGGGAAGTCATGTGCTTCACTCTGCATTTTATTGCCATGTTTCAGAGATTTTATTTCTCTTTAATTGTGAAGTTAAAACTTAATCTGAGACCACTATTCTCTGACACACTGCTGGAGACCAGGCTGTGCATAAAGACCTGGAGAGAAATCTTAAATGGCCTAGGACTGCTGGCAAGGGATAATCACTCCTCCTACAAAGTTCTCGAGTGACTCTTTAGGAGGCCTGGCTAGGCATGACCGGTGGCACAGGGAAGGAATGATGGGATTTGAAAATGCTAAAAAGTCTTTTGTTTTCTTCTGGGCTAGCTACAGTTGTAAAGTAAATTACAAATTTGTCAGTGATTTTGGCTTTAATTTAATTCTGTGACTATATAATGAGTTGGTACTGTGGCCTCTGGAGGAGATGGTTTGTGAGCCATCCCAGCTCCAGGAGATGGAAGAATCTCTGGGAAGCAATACTGGTAGGATCACAGAGGTGGGTGGTACCCAAGGTCTTCCTGGAGCAATCTGCAGAGAAGGTCTCCCTTCCTTCACAAAGCAGGAGAACAAGATAAAGCCATTCCCGGATGGCGGAGGGGAGAGACCGGACAGAGGCAGGAGGGATTGCTGGAGGCTAAGGGTGAAAACGGACTGGCTGGGATGAGTACCAGGGATCGGCCCTGGAGTTTTTGCAACCAAGTTAACAGAGTCCTTTCACTAGAGGTCCTTAGCAGGTTTTTCTTTTGTTTGTTTTTTATAAGACACAGGCTAAAATAATACATCACTGTGAGTATATTCATGGTAGGCAGGTTTCTCTGTCACTCAAAAGAATATTCCAGAAAATGAGTGAGAAAAATTCTTATATGGCTATCCTTGAATCTCCTCTAATTTAACATTTTCACTGCAATTAGTCTTCGGAGACATAAACTACATTATTACACATAAAGTTACTCACAATGATTATGTTCATTGAATATAAAATATGCAGTTTTTAAATTATTTTACACTTCTTAAGGAGGTAGTCAATTAAATTTAAAAAATCACCTTTATATAACAAAATTCAGTTATGAAAAATAAACGTGGAAAAAATTTAAGAACTTATTTATATTTATTAAAATATCAAGAATAGGGCGCCTGGGTGGCTCAGTGGGTTAAAGCTTCTGCCTTCGGCTCAGGTCATGATCCCAGGGTCCTGGGATCGAGGCCCGCATCGGGCTCTCTGTTCAGCAGGGAGCCTGCTTCCTCCTCTCCTGCCTGCCTCTCTGCCTACTTGTGATCTCTCTCTGTGTATCAAATAAATAAATAAAATCTTTTTAAAAAATAAATAAAAATAAAATATCAAGAATAGGGACACCTCGGTGGCTCAGTCATTAAAGCATCTGCCTTGGGCTCAGGTCATGATCCCCAGACCCTGGGATGGAGTCCTACATAGGCTTCCCTCCTCAGCAGGGAGTCTGCTTCTCCCTCTCCCTCTGCCGCTCCCCCCCACCCCCGGTTGTGCTTACTCTCTTCCCCTCTCTCTGTGCGTCAAATAAATAAATAAATAAAATCTTTTAAAAACTTAAAAAAAAGAATATTATCTTCATCATTTCTGAAAAGCATAATTGTTTTAAACAGTAAAGGCTAGTAACTGTTGAAGTCAAAAGAGAAGAGAAAAGAACTGAAAGATTATGTGCATTTTCGTCTTCCTAAACCTCTAAGACATCACATGTACCATTGTTTTCAGCTTAACTTGGATGATTTTAAAATTCTGATTTCTCTTCACTATTTTGAAATAATTCCATTAAGGACTGAATGGGGAAACCACAAACTCTATTTCTTCTTTGATAAGAAATGCAATTCTCTTCTCTGTACCTAATTCCACATTCCATTTTTGACTTCTCTCATTAGTATTTTTGAAAGGGAATTATTTTCAATTCTCGGTACTTTGTCCATTAGCAAGTACAGTTTCTGATAGCTCATAAATAACAGCAGTACACTGAGAACCACTGTTCAAGAGGACTGGGCTCTTCAGTTCTGTCGTGAAGGGCAGAATGCCAGAGAGGGAGCAGTCTTGAGAAGCAATGCTAAAGAGCTTAGGTGAGCCTCTTTCAGGAGCTAGGAAAATATAGATTAACCCAATGCCCTGAAAGGGCAGCAGGAAATATATGAAAATATCATAGGTTTTTGCTATTAGAAAATTCACACAGTGCCTGGCATGTATATGCATGCAGAGACAGAAACCGATGGAAGGCAACAAAGTAGTAAGAATGATTAAGGCAGAAAGTTGTGTGTGTGACACTGAACATGAATTAGTGCTATCTAAACCAATCCTTAGACTTCTCAACCAATGTGTAGAGATATGAGCTCAACAGAAAAGGACTAAAGATACAGAGAGTGTCAGCAGAGGGAATAAAAGTAGCCAGATCGAAAATGAAAACCTGCTCTTAAGTAAAGAAGGATCTGTGATTAAATTAAAATCACACTTCTATTATTCTAATTACAACTAGTTACATAAGAGTTTGCATCAAATGCTATGTTTTTAAAAATCCAATACACGACTTCTTTGACTTCCTTAACCCATCCGAATTAAATATCTTATTTCTAAAGTTTTAATATTTAAGGACTATAAAAACAGAAACTCTTGAATTTAGGTGAAGCTCGACTAATAAATGGGTCATGATTTTGATGCTCAAACAAAGTCTCCAATGAGTTCTTTATAATGGGTGTATGTATTTATTTACTTACTGAGTCATTTCACAAATATTTTGGGGCACTTACCGTGTTCGAGACTGTTCTAGGCCCTAGGAATATAGCCACGAATAAGGCAGGTGAGTTGTGCCCCTATCTGAGACTTCAATAGATTTTTAAAAATTTTTACTTATTTATTCATCAGACAGAGAGTGAGTGAGTGTGTGAGAGCACAAGCAGGGGGACTGGGAGAGGTAGAAGCAGACTCCCCATGGAGCAGGGAGCCCAATGCAGGACTCGATCCCAGGACTGTGAGATCATGACCTGAGCCGAAGGCAAACGCTTAACCCACTGAGCCACCCAGGCGTCCTTGAGACTTCAATAGAAACATCCCTCTATATGGTTTTGTCAAGAGATGTTTCACTTGCTGCATCTTGCAGCCTTCTGCAGCCCCCTTGAGTTGCAACTACCTTAGAAACATATCCCTGTCTGTTAAAGCAGATTTCCAACACAGACTTTGAGCCAGGTCCAGTGACTTTCTTCTTATTTCATGGTTTGAGAAGAGAGCTATATGGATGTGTGAACAAAGGCTCTGCCCTTCATGAATAGAGAGTTACCCAACACCCCAAAAATAATTAGGCTGATTAGTTTCTTCTGCTCTGGCTACATAATGTGTGTGTGTGTGTGTGTGTGTGTGTGTGTGTGTGCGTGTGTGTGTGTGTGTGTGAACGCAGAGTGAAAACCAGGAAGCCAGAAGAAAGGAGAAATGCTTATTAGACATTCCCAAGCCAATCTCCCGAATGTCCTTGTTTTGTTTTGTTTTGTTTCTACTGAGTTTTAAACTTAAATCAGCAAAGGCAAACACGCAAGCAATGTCAAAAAGAAAAAAAATTTGGCTGATAAAAAACAGCAGATTTTTATAATAAAATATTTTTCCAGTTATTAACCCATCCACAATTTCCCCAAATGAAATCTTCCCATCATTGCACGATAGTCCAGATTCTGCTCTAAATTGTGGACAAATGACCTTTTAAGGAATAAATCTTGGTGACGCATAATCTGGGCGGCATTTGCTTCAACACACAATTGGGATGGGAATTGTCTTCATGTGTTTGTTTTCTCTGGCAACTGGATTTCTTTGTTTTTTTTTGTAAGTCTCGAACTTAGGGCCACATAAAAGGTAATTGCATGTTTGCAATTTTTGTTCATATAACGTGTATTGAGTATGGCTTGGGAATGATATGAGGGCAAATTTCTAGAAAGGAAAGTACTGGGTACCAAAATATATATTTTAGAGTTGTTACTGAATCATAAGGAGTAATTCCTTACAGACATTGTATAATAAACAGATTTCATGACACACATATAACCCAGAAGCAAATAAGTGAATGAAAAATGAGACTTTTTTCCTGGTATCATCTCAATAAATAATTGATCATCAACAACTTCAGTTGCTCTAATCTTTGTTCTACTTTTCAGATATGTCCACAGTGTATATTAAAGTGTCCTGATGCTGAAATCGAATCTCCTCCCTCTTACACAGATTATTTTCTCTCCATATTACCACACTAGGGTCAGCAAATTCAGGATTGGCTTGCCCCCACATTCTCATACCACACCCAGAGAGCAAGAAAGAACTCTGTCATTGATGAGAGATGTGTAAGCCATAGCCCATTGAAAACATAGCCCTCTAGGCAGCCATGACCAATCCATTGAAGTGGCCACAGAGATGAAATCCTTTGCCATCAAACAAACAACAAACCAAACTGAGATGATGAGTTTAATGAATGAGGTTAGCAAATGCTTCTGCCAGGAACATCAGATAATTATAAAGTTCAGTTAGTTACTTGATGAACATTTAGTATATCCTTAGCACTTTGCTAGGAAAGGCAAGAAGTTAAAAAAGAGTGCATGTTATAGTCTAAGTCTAGAGTATTGCAACCTAGGTCAGGAGGCAGCATCAACATATAAAAATGGAAAAATGTATTATCCATTGCATAGGTACAGAGAAGGGCTAAAGAAATTTAAAACAGACTGAAATCAGCAACGTCTGGAGTTAATGAGTAAAATTTTCATGGATGAAACGTAAAATGGAACTTAAGCTGAATGATTTTTAACTAGAAAAAGAGTTAGAAAGAACATTCCAAACTAGAGGGGAAAAAAATCTAATAAAAAGAAAAGATGTGGGACTAGGTATGGAATAGTCATCAGAAAACAAAAAGACTAGAATCACCAGGAAGGAAGGAACAAACAGTCAGGAAACCAAATAGTAAGTGGGCAATAAGATAAAGTGGGTCTTGGGGCGCCTGGGTGGCTCAGTGGGTTAAAGCCTCTGCCTTCGGCTCAGGTCATGATCTCAGGGTCCTGGGATCGAGGCCCGCATCGGGCTCCCTGCTCAGCAGGGAGCCTGCTTCCCCCCCCCCTCTGCCTGCCTCTCTGCCTCCTTGTGATCTCTCTCCCTCTGTGAAATAAATAAATAATCTTAAAAAAAAAAAAAAGATAAAGTGGGTCTTATAATGCAGAAGCAGACACCCAGACAGGTATATCTCAAGTTGATACAGGGAGTAAGGACTCCTTGGTAGTGTTTTCCATTTCAAATAAATTCAATAAGTTTTTATAGGTAAGCCCTGGTGTATTAATTTGAATCTGTTCTCTCTCCACATCCCACTCATTAGCTCAAACATTAACCTCTATACCTCAGTTTTTGTATTTGCAAAACCGGGATCATTAATTTCTTTATTTGTTAAAACAAGGATCATATTACCACCACAGGGTGGAGGTGAGGAATAAGTGATTTAAGATTTATAAACTACCTAGAACGGTGCCAGACACAGTGTAGGCACTCTATGAAGGTGTTAAATTAGTGGAAAGCACAGCATCACTTACAGAAATAAGAATGGACCTGAGAGGTACATGGCAGAACCTTATCGATGACCCATCATCTTTTCTTTGATTTTTTCTTCTTTTTTTTTACTCCCCTTAAAAGTAGTGTCCGGGAGTGTCCTCTGGTTGAGAGTGATTGACTTCTGTGTGTTGAGGGCACAAATCAGGCTCTCATAGGCAATTGTGAGAGCCAAGGAACAGAACATACCCTTACAGTATTTTCAAAGGACATTTTATTTTATGTTCCTAGAGATGAAGAGGAGGCTTAAGAAAACAACCAAAATAAAATTAGCTTTCACTGAACGCAGAAATGAATTCTCACATTGTTTTCTGAATTTCACACTATGAGATATACCACCACATCAACAACAGAGGCTCAACAGGTCAAAAACTCCCTATTTTTAAGTGGAATCTTACAGTTTAGAAAGCATGTTTGCATAAATTGGCTTTCAGGATAATCCCTGCCTCCCTGGGAGGTAAGTGGGAGGGATCCTCTTTGTCCCATTTTACAGATAAAATGCTGAAATTCCAGTCATAGGTAAAAGGTTAAATCTGTCATTTCCAATTCCAAAGTTCTTTTTGTTTTAATTTTATTTATTTATTTGAGAGAGAAAGTGAGCAGAGCATGGGGTGGGGGAGGGAGAGGGAGAGGGAGAAGGAGACTCCCTGCTGAGCAACACAGAAAATGACATCAAAGTGATCTCATCTCCATATTCACTTAAATTATAATTCCCATGGGGCTTTCTCCCAGGACCTCAGGATCAGGAGCTGAACGAAGGTGGACACTTAACCAACTGAGTCACCCAGGCACCCCTAAAGTTCTTATTCTTTTTTTTTTTTAATTTTTTTTTAAAGATTTTATTTATTTATTTGACAGAGAGAGAGAGAGATCACAAGTAGGCAGAGAGGCAGGCAGAGAGAGGAGGAAGCAGGCTCCCTGCCGAGCAGAGAGCCCGATGAGGGCCTCGATCCCAGGACCCTGAGATCATGACCTGAGCCGAAGGCAGAGGCTTTAAACTGCTGAGCCACCCAGGTGCCCTAAAGTTCTTATTCTTAACCATTCTCTCCCTTAGACCTCGTATTTCCCAGTGTTTTAAATATGTGTTCTATTCTCTGCCACTTCCAAAGAAATTGTGTTGAGAACACCATTGATGTCCTCCAATTTCGTCATCTACCTGAGGAAGCAGCCTAACCTTGCAATAAGTATTTCCATTTTGGCAACCTCCAGTTGGAAACTGCTGTAGAACCCTTCACCAAGGGGCAGCTGGCTGGCTCAGGTGGTTAAGCATCGGCCTCTAGCTCAGGTCATGATCCCAGGGTCCTGGGATTGAGCCCCACACTGGGCTCCCTGCTCAGCGGGGAGCCTGCTTCTCTCTCTCCTCCTCACTCATACTCTCTGCCACTATACCTCNCCTCTCTCTCTCTCTCTCTCTCTCTCTCTCTCTCTCTCTCTCTCTCTCAAATAAGGTTTAAAATCTTAAAAAAAAAAAGGACTACTTCATCAAACATCTAAATCAAACTGATATGCCTAGTCATTAGGGTGGGTGAGCTTTGAAACTAGCTGTCATAAAATTAGTCTGAGCCAGGCATGGGACGACCTTGGGAGGCTAAAGACAGGTAATATAAGGGGCAAAAGCATGGGCTTTGGCTTTGAATAGATGTGAGTTGGAATTCAGTCTGCAACCGTACCATTTAGCTCTTCACTAGTTGTGTGACCTTAGTGTATGTGTGTATGTATTATAGCTATTTTGTTTTTCTAAAGCTCATTGTTTAAACAAAATGAAAGATATTAGATTGGCATCTGCACGAGGTCCCTAGAGTCTATTTCAACTTCTCTATGGCTCAGTCACTGGATATCTGGGGCCAGAGGAACACTGTGGTCAAAATTCAAGTTCCCTCTCTCCTTCACCACACACAACATATATGTGACCAGAAATGCTGAGTCTGAGGCTTCTCTGACACTTGCTGTGAGATCTTGGGGGAATCCTTAAATTCCTCCAAAGTTTAAAAGGCAAGGAAACAAGGCAGTGAGCGGAGAGTGGAGGAGAGGGATAGGGGCAGCCGACAGTGTATACAGTGCCTGCCCAGTCTACTTTCAGGGTTCTATGAAGGATGCAATGTGCTAAAGTATGTGAAACTGTCATACTAACTTCAAGAGGCCATATGAATGCCAGGGACATTACAGGGAGTTCTGAATATGGCTTCTTCTGGCTCCTTCTTGCATGCACTTTTTATAAAGTTGTGTTTTTCCTTAAAATGTATAGCAAACATTTGATCAAATAAAAGTTTACAAACACCTCTGCCAGTGACTTCCCTCCTTGCACATGCTCATTTTCCTCCCCACCAGTGCTCACCTGCCATTTGTGGAAGTGGCCAACCGACTTGCTTAAGAAACTGTTTCCTTTGCTCAACTCTCAAACTGACGTAAAGGAAACTCTTCACTACTTAATATTTTTCTAACCATTAAAGCAACACTGAAAATGACATCAAAGTGATCTCATCTCCACACTCACTTCAAGCAGTAAAAGTCTGGGGCAAAGTACCCAGAATTGGGTGAAGAACTCCATATCCATCTAGAACTTTGACAATTTGCTTAATCAGGGAAGATCTCATGCAGAGAAAATAGACTCATTCTGTCCAGACTTGGTGAGATCAATTAGACTCAGAAAGACAATTTAAAATTTTACCAGAAATGGCTCTTTCTGGTGGTGAAATCAACTTGAGAATCCCAAATTCAATAGATACTTACTGAATACCTAATATGTACAAAGCACTATGAATACTACAAAGACACCATCCCTACTTTTAAGAAAGCTGCAACCACATATAGTAATTAAAGACACATACATCATAGACCAAGTTTTGCTGGAATGTAGGACCCTGATGGCAAAGTTATGGGGAGGGGCACTAGGTGGCTCAGTTTGTTAAACATCCAACTCTGGGTTTCAGCTCAGGTCATGATCTTATGCATTGTGGGATCAAGCCCCAAGTCAGGGTCTGTGCTCAACAGGGAGTCTGCTTGAAGATTCTCTCCCCCTGTCCCTTCCCCCCACATGTGCTTGCACTCTCTCTCTCTCTCAAATAAATAAATAAATTTTTAAATAAATAAATAGAAACTAAAAAAGAAAAGTAATGGGGAATACGTTGAGAGGCACAGAGTAGGAGGCTCAGCATACAGAGAGCCACTGTTTTTTGCATACTCATTACCTAGTGTCCAGGACCTCATTCAATCTTTTCAAGAGTCTAAGAAGTAATTGTTATCACCTTTGTGTCATAGATGAGCTGGGTTTTACAGATGTGAAATTAACTTCCCCCAAATAATCCAGTTAGAAATAAGCTGAGCTGGGATTTGAACCCAAGTCCCTCTGATGTCAATGCTCATGGAATTTCCATGATGCTTCACTTCCTCCCCAAATGTCCGCATAAGAAATTTTTATAAAAGTCTAGGCAATTAGGAGTTATTGAAAATTATTGAGCAGGAAAGTAAAAGAATAGATTAGGGTTTTGAAAGATCAATTTGACTTAATTAGTAAAATGGATTAGAAACAGGGGAGAGATAATTAGGGAGACATTTAAAAAGCTATTTTAATTGTCTGGCTAAAGGAAATGAAAGTCTGATCAAGATCAGTGGCAAAAAGATGGAAAAGAAGGGGCAGAGACAAGAGACACTGCAAAGTTTAACTTATTAGATGTGGTATATGTCTAGCTGTGGAGGAAACTAAACTGAAATGAGAGGGATCACAGCTGGATGAAGTGTATACCTCTCTGACAGACGCCTTTGAAGGGTACACTGAACTTGTGCTTGACCTGTCAATGAGATAAGCTCCTTTTTAACTGCAAATTTCTATGGTTTTAAGGAGCACCTAAATAGGGTTTATTTCCTGGAAAACTGTAGAGACGGGCACCAAGGTCATTTCACCCTTGAACTGAATTCATGGTCCAGCTCTTCAAAAAGTTATTCAAAGAATAATACTTAGTCCCAAATGTCCATTGACCCCAACTTAAAATATGTAGTAAATAGTTGTCACAAAAAGGTCTACCTGGTTGGTGACAGGCATTTTGGTCTATTATCAATTGAAGCTCAGTCCCTAAAGTTGTAAGAAAATGCTCAAGTGGGGCGCCTGGGTGGCTCAGTGGGTTAAAGCCTCTGCCTTTGGCTCAGGTCATGATCTCAGGGTCTTGGGATCGAGGCCCGCGTCAGGCTCTCTGCTCAGCAGGGAGCCTGCTTCCTCCTCTCTCTCTGCCTGCTTCTCTGCCTACTTGTGATCCCTCTCTCTGTCAAATAAATAAATAAAATCTTTAAAAAAAAGAAAATGCTCAAGTATTTTAAAATACCTTTCATTAACACACACACACACACACACACACACACCCACACACACACACACACAGCAGAATAAAGGGGGAGGAGAGACAAGAAAAGGAGCTGAGTTTCAGAAGATGTTTCCCAAGATACTGTGCAATTGGAAAGCTTTATAGACAGTCATTTTAGGTGATACTTATCTT
The DNA here is from genome assembly GCA_002007465.1 of Ailurus styani. Lineage (NCBI taxonomy): Eukaryota > Metazoa > Chordata > Mammalia > Carnivora > Ailuridae > Ailurus > Ailurus styani. The sequence goes on along the minus strand of LNAC01000055.1, from coordinate 6,458,559 downwards.
AAATTAATGGAACTTGCTAGCTCCAAGAATCTCTCTGGTCACCTAGGATTTATTCCACATGTTGTTAGCAAGCGGCAATATATAAAACACAGGATCTAATATTCAAAATGCTTGTAATAGCAAAGTCCTTCCTGCCAATTTTAATAGCATTAAAATGACTACACACGTCTAGCAAATCTGCTGTCTCCCAATGGCTGGAATTAGACCAGATTCACCTTCTGTCTGCTGCATGAAGCCAGAACTTGAAGACAGAAAAAAAATTAGTGCTGGTATTAATTCTGAGCTCCTGATCTTCTCTTATCCCCATCAGACTCCACTCATGAAGTCCACCTTTTCCACCTTCTAAGAAGGGACATTTGGAGTGCAGAACGCAAGGATACCTTGGGCCTTGTGAAAACACTGAAATGAAATTGCAAGGAAGTTTAAATGAAGGAGATGCCCCTTTCTTATGTTCATGGAAAAGAGATCGGACTTCATCAAAAGCAATATGTACAGAACTGAGAAGAATGTAGTAGGAAAGGCCTTCTAGGGTGCTGGGATGGAACCCAAAATTATTAACAATGGATCAGAATTGTGGTGGACTCTGAAGAGAAAGGACTAGAATGAAAGTGGGCAATGAAGTAAGAACAGGGGGAATGGGCAAAGAAGAGAGAACCATTTCATAGAAAGAGCCTGGTCAAGTCAGAGCAGGCTATGTAGTTACATATCCATGTGAAATATGCACTGGGGAAATCAAGGAAAAGCAGAGATCTCATTGGAAATACTGGGAACTGCATGGTGAGACAAGTCAGTGCTCATCCTGATCAAGCTAGTAATTAATTTGAGCAAGTTATTAAAATTTTCTAGTCCTTAGTTCCTTAGCTATAAATATGGTCCCTTTCCACTCCATGGCTCTATACATTTATGATTTAACATCTATGATTTTCTGATATAACCTTAGAAGTTGAAAAATTGGAAGGGTCTTTGAAATCATTGAGTCTAACTCCTTTTTCCAGGACCTTAAAAGGACAAAAAAAGGGGCATGAAATTTTCAGATACTATTATTTTCATTACTTAATTCTATGCTTATTACCTTTAAAGTTTCTTTGAACAAATCATAAGACCTGAATAAGAGTTATACATGCAACTAACTTTAGGAAAACTTGATGTGGAAAATCCAAACTTATGAAACCAATTAGTTATAAGGCAACTCACTCACAGAGCAATTTACCTTAGAAATCTTTTGTATGGAAATTTTCTCTTCCTGGAGGATTTAAAACATTTAAAAACTGAATTTTGTAAAGCAAAACCAAATTCCAATAGGATATTTTTGTATAAAGCTAAATGTCCCCAGTAAAATATATTCAGAAAGCTGTCCTAGAGTTTAGAATGTTTTGTATCAGGGTCAAGTTCTGAAATTACAAAAACATATCTGCATTTTGTTATAAATATTTTACTAAAAATCTAATCTCACTGAGAGTAAAAGTCAAATTCCATAAAATGACCCAAAGCCCTACAAGATCTCTCCTTCTTTTACCCTATCAGGTACCATGCATCTTCCTCTCCTACTGGCTTCTTCCATTCACTCCACCATCCCATATATTTCCCTCCAGTCATGCTGATCTTTTCACTGTTCTTGTAATATGCTGGCATGTTCCTACTGCGTAGCCTTCGTACTTGTTATTCCCTTTGTTTAGCATGCTCTTCCCCCTTGATATCCAAATGAATTGTTCTTTCCCTCTTAGTGGAATCTATCCTTGGTGCTTTAGCAGTAGTTGGCATGGAAAAGGTAGGTACATAATAAATATTTGCTGGGTTAATGAATAGACAAAAATGATGGCATATGGATCATGGCTCTCTTTCATTTCTAATTCTTAAAAAAGATAAAAAGAGGACTAAAATGATATCTCTGCATTCATTTTATAAACTGCCAACAACACGAGATAGGTCGAGGGCACTATTTGAGGGGACTGTTGTGAACTACCTGATTAGAAATGTGTATTTGTGGAGTCCCCTAATTTTTTTTATGAATTATATATCTTCAGTCTTAATTCAAAAGAGTCCAAGACAGATTTTATCAATTTTATCCATATGAATGATATCTTTATAGCCTAGTTATAATTATGGGTAAGCTTTTATTAGTCAGTATGAATATTGTATTTAATAAGTTGAGTTGGTCTCAAGAATTCTGGGGGTTGTTTCAAATGGAGAAACATTTTATTTTGAGCCAGAAATTTCAAGAGTCTTGGGCTTCATATTTGGTCCCATACAATTCCAGAACATTGTGGCTTATTTTTTTTTTAAAGATTTTATTTATTTATTTGACACAGAGAGAGAGAGAGAGATCAGATCACAAGTAGGCAGAGGCAGGCAGAGAGAGAGGAGGAAGCAGGCTCCCTGCTGAGCAGAGAGCCCGATGTGGGCCTCGATCCCAGGACCCTGGGATCATGACCTGAGCCGAAGGCAGCGGCTTTAACCCACTGAGCCACCCAGGCGCCCAACATTGTGGCTTATTAAAGCATGGTTTGCTTTCTCTTCAGCCATTTCCTCTGTTTAAAACTTATCTACGAAGATACTACATTTTACTAAATGATTGATGTACATCTAAAGGTTTGCCCCCATCAATAGCAGCTGCAAAAACTTAAATGTTCCATTCAAGCTCATCAAAATTTGTGAATCTCTTCTGAAAGTGTGGCTTCATTTCCACTATATAGAAGTTACTATTGAATTCATCATACTTTAACAATGGAAAGCAAGGGCAGTAGGAAGACCTCAATTTCCTTGATGACCCAGTTTGAAAATAGATGCAAGTACTTCCTTGAATAAAAACATAATGCTCTGATTTCCCTTTCCTCACTGTTCTGTTTTTTGTGTGTGTTCACTTGCCTTCAATGTCAATTACAATGTGTCCACTGGAGAACAGTAAGTCTAAAGACCTCTTTATTTTAATGTACATTGTAGGTTATAGAAAGAAGGTATTTGTCAAGCTGTTTCTTTATATAAAGTACAAGTTTTTATTTTATTTTGGCATCCTCCAATTGTCCCACAACTTGGTGATTGTTAATGATGTGGATAACAAGGAAGCTCGCCATTTTCATCTCTTCCTTCATCACTTTTTTAAATTAAACTAACTTGCAATATTTGGCACACCCTTCTATAGAGTGATAGAGAATTAGTAAACCAACTTTCTTTTTAACTTAAACACTTGTAACTTTCCTTTTTCCTTTTTCATTGGTAAGCAGAATCAATTTTTCCATGCTAAGGCTGAACATCTCAAATTCCTTATTAGTAGGGGGTTAGACCACACTGGTTCATGTATACCAGCTAGTCTGATAAAATCTTTTTTGCTGAATTCTCAAGCATGCAGCACCCTGGGGAAAGGTAAGTTGGACTGGACCCATGGAATGAGTTTTGGAATAAGCCCTGGACTATGAGTCAGATGACCTGGGTTCCTGTCTTATACTGCCAGTTACTAATTCTGGGAGTATGAACAAGTCATTTAACCTTCTTGAGCCTCAATTTCCTCTTCTATGTAGTAGAGGAGAAAAAATAATGTGGTTTTTTGTTTTACCATCAGAGGGATATATGGGGATTAAATAAAACAATGTTGTTGCAGTGCATTAAGAGCTGAATGATATTATATAAAAATGTAATAAATTATTACAATTGTTCCAACTATTGCCAGCTGAAGTTTGGTCCATGCCTCATTTCTGGCTGGGCTATGTTCTCTTCTGTATTCTTTGGCTATTACCTTACACAATCCAGAAGCTGCACAAATTATTTTGCTGCACTGGGCATTTGTGATGTTTAATATCATTGAAAATAAATAGCTTTGAGATTGTTTTTTGGTCTGAGATTTTCTTGTGATTTTTTTTCCCAGTTAGATCAATCCTCAGCAAAATTATGCAACAGTATTTCCAGCACCACCCATTATTGTTCTGGCAAACACTATCTCAATGTTCTCAATACCCTTCTTTTTTCTAGCGAGTCTAATGCTTCCTCTGTCTCTGATGCCAAAAGAAAACCTTAATCCAGTAACAGTGGTGCTCCATCCTTGATTGGTTGTGTGGGCAGCATCCTCACTGGTCTCCTGTTCTCTAGTACACTTTCAAATGGATCTGGATAGAGCTCCATTCTTGGCAAATAGAGCCAATCTGATTAACTAATTAGCACTGAGTTAATAATGGAAATAATGGCCTAATATGTTTTCTGTACCCAGGTTTAAAATTTACATTTTAATATGTGTTTTTCGTGTCTTAGCTCAAAGACCATAGAGTATTTCTAGGATTCTGTTCTCTTAAGAGGAATCTTCCTCACCTCTTCCTTTCCTTTTATCTAGTTAAGGCTGTTCTACCTCCACTAAGGGAGAAGATTTCTCTGATCTCCCTTACTAAATTAATTCCTTCTAATGTAATTTCTTACAGCATTCATGTTTTTTCCCTTCATATCATTTATCATAGTTGTAATTTTACATTTATTTACAGATTTTTTTAATGGCTTCCTCCCCAACTCCATGCTAAACTCCAATAAAGTATAATTTTACTTTTCATCTTCATGTCCCAGGTCAAGAAAATAGGAGGGACTCAATAAATATTAAATAAATAAACAGGCTCATATATGAAAATTTCATTTTTTTTATCAGGAAGATTCTACTTTTGAATGATCGATCTCCTGAGGATGAACAAGGAGGGTCAGTGGGAGTTCTTACCTGCAAGCAAAACCTGACCCTCGGTCTGGGTATTTCAAGTAAGGGTAGATTTATGTGAAAGACTTTGAGGGTAGATGGCAGCAAGCATTCACCAACAAGCAATGCATGCTGGGAGATCAGGTTTGAAAACAGTAGAAAATAAAAGAACTAAATATTTGAACCCAGAAAAGAGGAAACGCAACAATCTCTTGGCCAATGAAAGTTGGTCTAAATGTCCCTTCTGATGCCACCTGCACTATTGCCTCTCCTTCCACTGTAACTACCGCCCCCATTCCTATGTTAAAATGAATCTGGTCTCTACATGCTACCATCTTCCTTTATCACTAAGAGTCAATATGTGCCCAGCCTTTCTAGACACAAGGGAATACTTCTGACATATTCTCTTTCACTAAGCTTAGGTTATGAGCCAAAAATGGCTGGAAGTATCTATACTGGGAAGAGTCCATATGTGGCAGGTACTAGGAATTACAATTTAACCCAGATTGCTTCCATTTAAGGGAAAGAATTCCATGGGAAAACCAAAGGGATGGGTGCTGAGCTCCAGAAAACCTCATCAAGATCAAGTAAGCAGTAAGTTAGTATAATTCTAGCTCTGTTTATTCAGAAGAAATTGGAAAATGGCAGAAAAAGTAAGAGGAAACCTTTCAGAGTCCTTTCCATAGGTCCAAAAAGAAGAATGAAAGGCAGAGATGGTAAAGTCCCCACAGATTCCGATATTAAGCTTAATATGGACATTGTCAGTCTTTCCACAACAAAAGATTCACTTAGGAATTAGAATTCTAATGAGGCTCCCCATCTATTTAGCGAGTAATCATCTATGACTTCCAAGATGGAACATATCTTCCTCAAATAAACCTATGTCAAAAGTCAGAAGCAAAGTTAGAGCAACAAACAAAACACCTAGCTTTTCTCATTTTATTCCTCTTAATGCATCCAGTCTAATAAATTACTAGAGCAATAACTAGATGTTATATCTAATGCTCAATACATTGCCCAAGAGAAACATTACTTTTTGTCAGATGCTGCTCTACAGAAACTTCCATAATTCCCCGATCCTCCCATTTAACTGCTCTCCACACCCATATTTTGTGTGCTGTTTTTTTCATAAACATTTCTATTCACTGTTTTCCTTTTGTTACTCATCTCTTTTAATCTACAATGTTTTTCCTATTCATTGGTTTAGTTATTTGAAAGTTAAAACCAGTCAAACAGCTAATACCAAATGTTATGGAGGAATCCTTCTTCCTAACTCCTGATAATTTCTTTCTTTGGAAGGATCCAACTTAGTTTAGTACTTGGCCTCTACTGCTTGATTCACTGGCCCCAGAAGTTGGGGACTTCTCTGAAGAATAAATCTGGCCGGCGTGACCCAACCCCATACTTATCTTCTTCTGAGCAGTATCCTGCTACCCTCCACTCCCCCTCAGATAGGCTTTTTGCTGTTCTTGCAGGACAGGATCTTGCCCATATGAAGTGTTGTAAGAGACTCAGAAACAAAGTTTACCATATTCTAGGTATCTGAGCTTTCATACTTTGTTCCATTGTGAACATGGATTGATTTTATAAGGTGATGTGCTGTCTTCCGTTTGCCACTCCTTCGTTTAATTATTTCTAATTGTTCAAAACCTCATTGAGAAGAGTGGTGCTGTTGGAGGGACCTTCAGAAACCAAAACACCAAACACTTCTCACCTAATTTTAGCTCAACAATATTTTTATCTCCATATTTGCCTCTCTCTCTGTGAAGAGAAAATCTAGGGGAAACTAAGGAAGAGAAACGAAGTACCCAGGGCTCTTGTCTAAGGCTGGCAGATAAGGTACATTCCTCTGGTCTAGAAGGTTTTTTCACATAGAATCAGACCTGATGAAATCATGAGAGTTTAAAATGAAAACATCTGGCTGGGAAAATCCACAGAGGTGAAAGAACTTGTGCTCATCCCAAATGTGCCATCACCGATGTTATGAGGAATGTTTATTATCTTGTATTCTCTAGCATGCATTGCAAACAGGCACCAGGTGCTCCAGTCCTCTTCTGTTGCACAATTAGTAGCAAACCATGCATGGAGTACAATTGCTTGGCCCCTGAGTGATTTGGCTTTCCAGACTGAAGAGGCCAAGAGCAAGCTGGCACTTCCCCCACCACTCAACTTACAGCTGGCTACTCTATTCACAGGACTCCATCCCAGCCTCATCAATGTGTGTCCTGTCTGTCGGGGCTTATAGAAGTTTGGAGGGAACAAAGAAGAACATTTTAGGTTGATTGTTTTCAGGCACAATTCACCACACTGATTGTTTGTCTATAAAGGGAAGTGACAACAGGTCCTAGATTTTATTTGCAGAGAGCTTTTGTTCAAGACAGTTCTGAAAAGGATGGCTCATTTATTTCAGATTTTTAATGGCAAAAAATAAACAGGAAAACTACTAATGTTGAAAGCACGAATCAGGTCATTGGGTTCAGAATGGCTTTGGCCATTCATCTGCACGATCTTTCAAAAAATATAAATCAGATATGTCACTTACCTACTTAAAATTCCCAGTGGCTTCCCTTGTACCTAGGATACATGCCATATTCATTCCTGCCTTAGGACCATTCCACAGGCTATTATCTTTGCTTTAGATACTTGCTTTACCCTCTCCCAATACCCTGGATCTGTTTAGCTAATTCTTATTATTTGGTTCTCAACCCATATGTGACCTCCTCAGAAAGATCTCTTCTAAAAATTTTGTTTAAAGAGGCAAACTCCTGAAAATCAAAACCACAATGAGATATCATCTTACACTTGTCAGAATGACTAAAATAAAAAATACAAGAGAAACACATTCTTAAGGATGTGTAGAAAAAGAAACCCTTGTGCACTCTGGTGGGAATGCAAACTGGCGTAGTCACTGTGGAAAACAGTATGGAGATTCCTCAAAAATTAAAAATAGAAATACCATATGATCCAATAATTCCACTACTGTGCACTTACCCAATGAATATGAAAACACTAATTAAAAAAGATAATATGCACCCTTATGTTTATTGTGGCATTCTTTACAATAGTCAAATTACGTAAGCAGTCCAAGTGTCCATCAATAGATAAATGGATAAAGATGTGGTAAACACATGCATGCGTGTGTGTGCGTGTGCACACACACACACTCATACACACAGAGGAATAGTACTCAGTCATAGAAAAGGATGAAATCTTGCCATTTGCAACAACATGAATGGGTCTAGAGAATATAATGCTAAGTGAAAGAAGTCAGTCAGAGAAAGACAAATACCATATGATTTCATTCATATGTGGAATTTAAGACACAAAACAAAGAAAAAAAAAGACAAACCAAAAAAACGGGTTCTTAACTACACAGAACTAAACCAGTCATTACCAGAGGGAAGGTGGGTGGGAATATGGGTGAAATAGGTGAGGGGAATTAAGAGTACATTTATCAAGACGAGCACTGAGTAATGTACAGAAATATTGAATCGCTATACTGTATATCTGAAACTAATATAACACTATGCTAACTGTACTGGAATTAAAATTTTTAAAAACTATGAAAAAATAAAGAGCAGACTCAACCTTAGTCATTCTGAAGCTTGTTTTGTTTTGTTTTGTTTTTCCTTTCCATTTACTGCCTATCTCTCTAACTGGAGTATATACTGCATGGGGGCATTTGTCATATTCACCATGATAGCCCCAAATCCAGGAATAGTGCGGACTGTAACATGATAAGCATTCAGTTGGATTTGTTGAAACATAGCAACTTAAGCACTTTCAATGAAAATTTGAAATATATATAATAACTATAAGAATATGTAGTAAGTGAACCTTTCTATATCTGGTAATTGTATCATTTAACACCATTTGGTGGAGTAGCCCAGTAAGCTCAAGATTAATCACCAGTTGCTCTCCATAAATCTCTACATAGTCCCATAGAACCAGCATCCCCAAAGGAAGGAAATCTGGACAAAAATTATATATGTCTATTACATAGCCCTTTGAACAAAATATCCCAGTATGCTTGCTACATTATTCAGTCATTCTCTGCTTTTAGTAACAGAGTGAAAAATAAAGAAGCCTAGACAGAAGGAAAAATGCTGATATATTTTTTGGTCATATCTAAGTTTCCATAAATAATAAGCAGTAGATTTTATCAATGCAGAACCTGAACTTTGGGGGGATATCTGAATCCATACTAATTCATCAACTAATGCATCAACTTTACTATTTTTTTTTATTTCCAACACCCTGTGTTACATCATCTTAGAGTGATGCCATGACACACATAGATAATGGCTACACAATAAATAATGTTTTGATTTATTTTTACAGTGTCATTGAACTTTTGAGTAACCTACATTTTAGAAAATAATCAGAAAAACAATTCTCATAATGCAGATTTTTAATGTTTAAATTTTCCATCTTTAAATTTAATGTTGGTTTCTTCAGATGCAGTCTTAAACTGTTCTGCATCAGAATTGAGATAGGACACGTATTAAACTTCAAATCTCTTTTAGCAACTAGATTATATCTGTATGTGGATGTGTGTTCATCACATATGGTTATAGAGCATTCTCATGGATCCTGGAAAGAGTTCCAGGAAACTACAAAATATTCTTATTTCTGAGGCTCCCAAATAGTATTAAGGCTCTTTTAGTAACAAGTGATAGAACACCAACTAAAACTAGATTAAGTTCATGCTTAATGAAATTTATTTGTGTGGTAAACCAAGTACTTCAAGAATCAGGGTAAGTGCTCCAGGAACAAGGGCTTTTAGCTCTGGAAGTGGAACCTGGGATCGCAATACTGTCAGGTCTTTCTTACTTTCTATCCATCTCAACTCTGCCTCACTTTGTTTCTCTTTATATGCTGGTTGAATTATTTTCTACTACAGAAAAGATTTCTCGATGTGGCACTGAATGTAGCACCTGTCAGCTTAAACTTAGCAGTCTTTTCCCCAATGTCCTTGAGTCAATCCCAGGGAAAGATCCCAATTGCTCCTGCTTTAATTATATGCTGACTGTTTGTGACCAAGGTTGGCAGAGTCCATTAGCAAGAGGCAAGATCTCACTGGGCAGGAAAAAATAATGCTATGACAGTAATTTCAAAGGCTAGGAATCAAGCTTTCTTTCCTGTTATCATTTGCTGAGCACCTCCTTCGTATTAGGCATTGGATTATCTACTGTCAACATAGATAACATGCACAATTGCTAGCACATTAATTTACACACATGCTTAATATTATTTTTGCATTGAGCTAAGAACTCAAGATACAAAGACTAACTAGTTTTTTTCCCCTCAATGGACTCAAAATACAGTTTGGAAACTGGGCCATGGACATCAATAGAGTCATATATGACTACTTATAAATACTAAATGAGATATGAAGCTAATTAATGTCATGGAATTTTTCAAAGGGGGGTTCCAAATTATTGGGGCTAACATAATCTGGAATATGTTCATGGAAGAAGTAGAGCCTGAGTTACTGGCAGATCTCAAAAAATAGCACCTTGATAAGCAGAGTCACCATCTCTTCTGGGCTAACATTTCCATGTTGTTTAAAGGTGCCAGATATGGCTGAAATCCATGAAGGATCCAGAATTCTATAGCCCTTTTCCAGCATCTCCCCCCAGCAATTTAGAGTGGGCACTGAGACCCCAATTCACTCATGTCTCTAGCTTCAGAGTCTTGGATAATAGGATATATACATAAATACAAATAGTCAAATAAGGATTTGAGTATCAGCTTCATAATGGGCCAAGTCAGGGCTCTTTCATCACTGCTAAACTGAAACAGGACAGAATTTTGGTTTTGTTTTTAATTTTTGCCTTGTTTATTGTTTCCTAGGATGACTATAAAAAATTACTGTGGAATTGAAGATTTAAAATAATTTATAAATATATCCTTTCACAGTTCTGAAAACCAGAGTCCAAAATTAAGGTGTTGCGAGGGCCATGCTTTCTTGGAAGTTTCTAGGTGAGAATCTGCCCTTGCCTCTTTCAGCTTTTGGTGGCAGCAGGTGCTCCATGACTTGTGAAAGCATAACTCCAATCTCTGTTTCCATATTTACATGGCCTCTGATCTGTGTTTCTGTTTCAAATCTCCCTCCGCCTCATATAAGGGCCCTGTCTCTGGATTTAAGAACCACCCTAAATCTAGGATAATTCTATTATGAAATCCTTAACTTCGTAACAACTGCAAAGAGCCCTTTTCCCAAACAGGGTCACAATCACATGTTCTAGAGGTTAGGACTTGGACATATATATATTTTTGGCCACTTTTCAATCCACTGTACCTGTATTAAAAATAGTTGGCCCATTTGACTTACCTACCCAGCCACCTGAAAGCAGCTAGAGAATGGCAGGCCCTACTTTCACTTGAGTGGGCTTACTGCCTGAATTTTGGAAGAAAAGGAGAAAACCAGAAGACAGGGGTCCAAGAGATCAAGAAAGAAAGCCACTTCTATGCATGATTAGACTCTCCTTTGAGAAATAAGTCCCCCTGGAAGTAATGTTTCACCCTTCAGATTCATGACTCCTCATCCTTAAAGGATAATCACAAACATATGGAAGGTGAGCCTGGATGTTTATTCCAAAGCATTTCCCACCTCTTGGGGAAGAAAGAAGCAGTCCTTTCCTCTACAGAAATTTAGGAATGTAGATATGGGTTTTTGAACTAACATCTTCAACTCTGGCCTTCAAAATGAAAAGCATTTGCATGAAGAGCTAATAATACAAGTCATCTAGAACATTTGGAAAATTATCTCCAGGCTGATACATAGATATATTTATTCATTCATTTAGTCACTTTTTCAGCAACGTGTGCTAAATACCACCTACATTCTGCAATTACAGTGGTCACGGTCCCTGTCCAAACAGGAGGTAGAGTGTAGGTAGTAGAACATCATACTATGTTATAATGGCATCCTCCATTGTCTATGTGTTGCTATATGGGAGCATAGATCAGGGAACATAAAACTTAGCTGTGAAGGGGTTAGGAGAAGTGTGGCATTAAGACTTAAATCAAAGAGAAAATATCTGGGCAAAGGGAAGCAAGGTGGGGCAGATGGCAAGTGAGAGAGACCTGGAACTGCAGCAGCTGATGAGATAAACAGACATTAGAACAAAAGGGCCTTGTAAACATGCTAAGGTGTTTGGGCTTGTCCTGCAAGCTTTGAGGAGTCACCTAAGAGCTAGTGACCTAATTAGATTTGCATATTGAAATGCTCACTCTGACTGTAGCATGAAGAATTGATTGGAGAATACCAGAGGTGCCGGGACTAATTAAGAAGCTCTTGTGATAAAATGTGGGTGTTCATTGGCATGTTAGATGCCAAAATAAATCAAAATCCTCTGTGACCCTCCTATTTATTACCTCCATTTTGAATTTTCCAGTATGTGGGCCACAGTGGCCAGTTCAGCATATGAAGAAGTTAAGAGATTGCTGCTTGAAACTCACAGAGATGCATCTTTGGGCTAAACATTAGGGAAAAAAATTCAAAGAAAGAAATTATTAGCCTCTGTAAATAAAAACTATCTTCAGACACACCTGGATCTGGGAACTCAAACAATGTCATCAGGAATGGGTTTTTCTCCCTCCATTTCTTAATTCTTCTCTCCCTAGTGTTGTCATGATTGTTGGTCAGGTCTTCTCCAAGTGGTAGTCCCCTACATTAACCCAAGGGATGTATATTCCTAGTTCCATGATCAACAGAAAGAGCACATTTTTTTTCTTCAAAGAGTTGTGATAGAAGTCATTAGTACAAATTAGGTCATATATCCAACTCTGAACTAACTAATATAGCAAGAAAATAAAATGTACTCATAATGTAGGGTCTGGTTGAGGTGCTTATTCCTACAATGGAGCATGGATCTATCTTATATCACATAGTCTAAGAGTGAGGAACAGGTAATTTTCCAAAGTAAATTATAAGTGTTGTTATCAGAAGTAAAACATGGATTCTAGACAAGCAAAACAAAAAGAGGTCCACAATATATTCTCATTCTTTCAACCCACCACATCCAAATTTACATAATCAGTATAGGAAAATGAATGTTTTTAAAATAGTTTCAGTTCATAGACAAGAGTCCTCGACCTTGGGAAAAGAAGATTACAACGGCTTGGGCTCCTTTCTGAGCAATCCCAACCTCTCAGCTCAAATAAGTTATGGCATTATTTGTTATGTGGCAGCCAAGTGGACTCCATTCTAGGTCAGAGAAAACTGCCACCTGGGTATTCCATGCCCCTTCCCAAATTAGGTCTTAAAGAAAAGAGATAACATCTTAAGTGAAGCCAGCTTGGAATCCGGAAGTGAGACCAAGAGAACATTGGGATAGTGCGAACCCCCGGGCTTTGTTTTTCTCACTGGATAACTGTTGCACTCCACATAGAGCAAATTTCCATTCAAATCCCAGCCTCAGAAAGTATGACTTACTCATTCAAAGTATCTGTGGGGGACACATAAAACATCTTGGCTAAATCAATGTCTCAGAAACAGGGAGTCTGGACCATGGCCAAAGATGGAAGGAGGCCCTTTTGGCTGCAGAAGTCACCTGGGAATCCAAAAGCAGCACTGAACACAGCAGATCTCTTGGTGGTTAACACCACTGAATAGCATTACACTAAATTCCAATATATATTCCCTCCGACTACTCCTCTTCAATCAAAGAATCATGAAGTTACAGTGGAAAGGATAACTTTTCTTTAGGATAGCCTTTCATAGGAATTTTAGACAATGAACCACAACTTGGCATGTTGGGGTTTTTGTTGTTGTTTTGTTATTATTTTCTAAAGATTTTATTTATTTATTTGACAGAGAGAGAGAGCGAGAAAGAGAGAGAGAGAGAGAGAGAGAGAGAGAGAGAGAGAGAGAGAGAGAGAGAGATTACAAGCAGGCAGAGAGGCAGGCAGAGAGAGAGGAGGAAGCAGGCTCCCTGCCGAGCAGAGAGCCTGATTTGGGCCTCGATCCCAGGACCCTGAGATCATGACCTGAGCTGAAGGCAGAGGCTTTAACCCACTGAGCCACCCAGATGCCTGTTGTTATTTTCTATAGAGGACACAGATCTTTTCTGCCTGCTTAAAGTCCATTTCCCTTTTTGTAGTAATCCCCCCATCTCAGTGGTGCAGGTGATATTCCAGGGGTGAACATGTTGCCTAGTCTAGAAAAACACTTCAGCTTCAGTGACTGATTCACTGATGAACTTCTGACCTAATTAAGGTCAATGAGAATCTGACCTGGGAAGAAATTCTGCTTGGGTACCCTTCAGAAATAAACAATTTCATTTACTTATACATAGGCCTAGCATCATTTTAGAACTCTGAGAATAATGGTTTTATTTCAATTATCTTCTCTTATCTGACAAACCATCCCCTAAAACGTAGTGACTTAACAAAGGAATAATTTTATTTGTTCATGATTTGCTGAGTCAGGAATTCTGTTAGATATAGTGGGATGGCTAATCCCTGCTTACTAATGTCTGGAGCTCTCAACTGGAGGGCTCAAATAGGAAAGATACCTGAACATGGGCCATGTGTTGGGAATCTCGGCTCCAAGTATTGCTTAATTTTCTGTTTACTTTCAAGTGTCCTCTGTAAGTGGCTAGCTTGGGCTTCCTTACAGCATGGTGTTCACTTGAGGTAGTAAAATTTCTTTCATGACAACTGGGTTGCCAAAGGGAATATTCCAGTAGAATAAGACATAGAACATTCAACATTGGTACAAATGGTTATTAACCTTCTGAATCATGTTTTCTGACATTCTTTTTGACAAAAACAAGTCACACAGTCAAGCCCAGAGTCAATATGAAAGGGAATAAAGCAAGAGCTTGAATATTGGGAAATGAGATTCAATTGTGAGGAGGAGAACTAATATAGCAAATCTATTATAGGCTTGAACACTGAACTTCTCACAAAGATGATGAACCTTCTTCAAGCTCCTTCTTAGAGACTATAAGTAAGTAGTAATTACTAGATCAGGAAAGCATTATGAGAAATAACTAGAAGATACCATGAAGGGTACTAATTTCTTACTTGACTTTGGTGTCATTGTAATGTGGGTGTAAACAGTAATATGACTTTCCTCTCTGGTTAAGTTCTGGCAAGGTCGGGACCTAGGAATTACAGAGAATAATGAAAACAATGATAAATATGTGGTATTTTAAAACCCAGACTATTTCCTTAGCTTTCATCTGGTTTCTTCACATGACATTTGAATCATATACAACTAGTCGTTCTTATAATATTTTAGAGCAAACTAACCAAATTGAATATAGGTTCCTTCATGAGAGGGCATAAACTTTAACCACTGATTTAAAAAATTCTAATAACCACCTCTACCACGGGGATTCAGTTATACTAAAGCTTATCAAAAAACAAATCTTCTCTTTGTCAAAAGTTCAATGTTGTTCATCAGGATTTTCCAGAGAAACAGAACCAATAAAAAATATATATACACAAAGAGATTTATTATGAGGGGTTGGCTTACATAGTTATAGTCTGAAAAGTCTTACACACTGCCATCTGCTTGGTGGAGGCCCATGAAAGTCAATGGTATAGAGAGTTCCAATCAAAAGCTGAAGGCCTAAGGGGTACCCGGGTGGCTCAGTCAGTTCAGTGTCTTCCTCTGGCTCAGGTCATGATCCCAGGGTCTTGGGATGTAGCCCAGTCTCAGTCTCCCTGTTCGGCAGGGAGCATACTTCTCCCTCTCCTCCCTGCCTGTGCTCTCTCTCATTATCTTTCTCTTTCTCTCTCTCTCTCTCTCTCTCTCTCTCTCTCTGATGAATAAATAAAATCCTTAAAAAATTAAAACTAAAATTAAAAACACTGATGTCCTGAGACCCAGGGGAACCAATGGTGTAAAGTCCCAGTCCAAGTCTGAAGGCCCAGGAAGCAGGAGCACAACATTTAAGGGCAGGAGAAGATAAATATCCAGGCTCAAGCAGAGAGGAAGAGTTCACTTTCCCCTGCCTTTTTGTTCTATTTAGACCATAGTGGATTAGATCAAACCCACCTGCATTGGTGAAGATGATCTGCTTACTCAGTCTACTGATTCAAATACTCATCTCTTTCAGAAATACACCCAGACACAGACACACTCAGACACACCTAGAAACACTCACAGACACACCCCAGAAATAATGTTTTACCAGCTCTCTGGGGCATCCCTTAGCCCAGTCAAGTTGACAAATAAAATTAACCATCTCATTGGTCAATGCTTCAAAACCTACCTTTCTAAGAAGAATCTGTCCTTTGCCCTTAACTATTCTCACCAATAAAACAAAATTCAAAATTATTTCTTCTCCCAGTTGCTGGTGACAATGGTCAATCTCTTTAAGAAATCAAAACTCATTAATTAACAGCTCAGATGGGAAGGTAAGTTGCAACTCATTTGATGATATTATCACTTGTTTCAAAGACATCTCTCCGAGAAAAGTTGCCTGCTTGATACCAAGAACTTCTCATCAGGAGGAAATGTCAAGAAGAAAGTGTGCCCATCTCCACATGAGAGAAGGGAAGATTGGAATTTTCTGTAGAAGACAGGGTAATTCCTATTCTAGCTTTATTCTTTGTACCTGAAAACTCTCTTCTGCAACTTAAAGGGGCTCAATATTAACCACTCGATTTGTTCTAACTCAAGTTGGATTACAGTGAAGAAATACAAGAGCACTCTAATAAAACTGAATACCAAACTTTCTCCTATTATTATCTATTCTCTTTAACTTTAAAAAAGGCTTTGATTTTAGTTAACCCACAAATTTTTGTTGTACATCTAGTATGTACTAGGGCCCAGGGTTACAAGTGTGAATAAGACAAAACCCTTGCTTAAGGATTTACACTTATGGATGCAGGAGTTGCAAGGAGTGAGGGGGAAATGGTAAACACACATGCAAATAATCACATTTCATGTACTATTTAGTGCTATGGAGAAGATAAAGTGATGATATAATGGCAAGAAACTGAGGGAAGGAAGATGAAATGAATAAGATGATAACCAGGGCTCAGGTAAATGAAGGGGAGGCTACTTCAGCTAAAATTCTGGGACTCACCATTCTGAGATCAGAGAGTTGGTAAACAGCTAATCTGAGGTCCCAGATGGGCAGGCTAGAACTATCATCTAAGTCTTTTGGCTCTATGAGATATAGTGACTATGTAATTTATTGTTGTTATGACTTTGTTGAACTAACATTTGTTAAGTGGAGCACAGGGTGTCAGGTGGTGAGTCATGGTTCAGTGACAGACCTTAAGAGAAACCAAAATAGGGAAGTTTATCACTCATGGATCCTGGAGGAGGTACCTAGGATGCCACAAGGAGCCACATGGGTAGGTGAAGGCAAAGTTCAGATGGACAGAGAGACAAGACCTGGAGCAAATGCCTTTAATAGGGTCTGTGGGTGGGATGCTTTGAATTTCCCAGACTGGAACCAGACTTGTCAATTCAAACCAAAAGAATGGGGTTTTGGTCAACTCCAAGATGGTCATACTCGAGGACAGAAAAGACATAGAGGTGCTTGGAGGCAGAGGAGACTGTTGATCTCAAGATCTATCAGGGAAGTCTTATCAGAAACTCATGTAGTCTTGGGACTCTGCAGCCACTATCAAGGGCATCCACTTACATGAGGGACTAGTGTCAGTTTAAAGTCCCTAGAGGCCACCTGGCCAAACAAAATGGATGCCAAGCCAGCAATGTTACGGAGTAGCTGAGCTAAACTCTCAGCAAGTGTCCAACTTGGACACTTCCTGAGAGTGAAGGGAAGATCTATTAATATTTACCTCAAAACATCAGGCATAGATGGGACCATCTTTGTAATCATACTAAATTTAGTGATGCAAAATACTCTGTTATTCTTTATTTTTTTTCTTTATAAAATAATAAGGTGATAATAGCTTAAAGATGGCATTTATCTCTGGAGGTATTTGGATTCTTTCACATATATTATTTAATAAATTTTCTTCAGGAGAAAAGAATTCCTCATAAATAACAGACCTGTTCCAAATAAAGAGGCAAATAATTCACAAAGATTTCAAGAAACACATACATTTTACAAATCCAATATGAAAACTTCAGAGGCCCTATTTAAATTAAATACAAATAATTTGAAAGAAAATAAATATAAACATAAAATTAGCAAATATTTATTGAGTACATAATCAACACCAGGCACAGTGCTGGGTTCTGGGAGACAAAGATGAGTAGAAGCCCATTGCCCTGGAGAAGCCCTATTCAGCCAGATAAAGAATACTGCCTGAAACACCTACTATGAGTCAGACCCTGAGGATAAAAACTCCTCTGGGTGCCTCCAGCCTCTAGCTTTATTCCTTTCTTCTCTGTTGGAGAGAATAACCAGTAACTACTTCTAGATTCCTTGTCTGCTATGAAAACCTACCCTCAGGGACACATTTGATATATATCCAATTGAATCAATTGGCTTCCCATCTCTGTGTATTTTCATTATAAAACTTACTGCTAATTTCTAAAGGAAGGCGTTGTCCCAGTTAGAGGAATTTCGGAAATCTTGGAGAGACAATGAGTGAGGAGTTCTGAGAGGCAAGGCACCTAGCCTAATGAAGTGTAAAGCCTGCAGAAGGGAAGATTAAATTCAAGATATTTCAGGGAGAAGAGCAGTCTAATATACTGAGAGCCCTTGAGAGACAGCAGAGAATGTTGAGAGATGGGCATAGAGATGGTGGTAGAGAAAAAGTAAAAGGAAGTCAAGGTTGACATTGTGAACAATTCCACTTTCTCCTGTTTATGACCACTGTTAATACAGCAATTGTTTCTACAAATTTTCTAAGTCACTCAACAAGCTGGCTTGGTTAATAAATCAGAAGCTATGAAGAGCTGGTGTTTATTTTCCAAAAAAGCAATGGGAATCCAAACTTTGAAGACATATTACCCCATTCATTCCTTATTGACAGGAGATAATGAACCAAGACCTTTAAGGCAACCTGGGAAAGAGGAGCCTGCCACAGCCTGTAAACCCAGAGGCTTCTAGTTCAAAAACAATCTGTGTCAGCCTGGCCTGACCTCCTGCACATTATATAACTCAACTCCTTCACGTGTACATTGGGGAAACAGAAGAAATCCATTCAAAGTGTGGTTGTAAAGATTTTTTTAAAACTGAGTGCAGCAGTGAACATGCACTGAGAAAAGTCAATGTGCATTTGTCAATTGGCTTGAAATGAAAGAGTCACAGTGGGAAGACCGTGGTGAGTTGTAACCTGCCCATTCTTCCACTTCTGTGAAGTAACAGCCAGAGCAGTGGGAGAGGATGGTCCAATAAACACCCTGAGGATCTTGCCTCTTCCTTGCAAACCACTCAAATGAAACCTCCCATGTGGAGGCAGAAGAGAGAAACCCCCTTGCCAAAAGAAGAGGGCAAATTTGGGGGTGAAGAAGGAGCTCAAAGCATAGCCAAAACAGTTGCTTCCATGACACCCACCTTTTTACAGTCACTCTTTCAGGCTTTATTCATTAAAACCGTGTATTTTTATGGAGTTTCCACTCTCGATCAGGCATGGTGCTGGGCATGCAAACTCAAGACCTGTCCTCAAGTGTATGATGCATCAGGAGGGGAAGACAGGCAACTCAGTGATCTAAGTGTCTTGACAAGGAAGATCAGGGGATGTTGTGGGAGCCCAGTAGAGGAATACCCAGCCAAAACATTAGGAGGGAGGATCAGGTGAGGCTTCCAGAGGAGGTGATGTCTAACCTGAGACTGAAAGATGAGTATGAGTTATTCAACAAAATTTTAGGAGTAGGTGATCAGTGGTGCTAGTAGGAGTTTTCAGGAAGGGGAACAGTATGCCCAGAGGCCAGATGCCTTTTTCCCCAATATTGGCAGATTGTTCCCCACAAGGTACTAGAGGCAATGTGATATAGTAAGATGGACAAGAAAAGGGCACCTGGGTGGCTCAGTTGTTAAGCATCTGCCTTTGGCTCAGATCATGGTCCCAGGATCCTGGGATCGAGCCCTGCACTGGGCTCGCTGCTCAGCAGGGAAGCCTGCTTCTCACTCTCCCACTCCCCCTGCTGATGTTCCCTCTCTCGCTGTGTCTTTCTCTGTCAAATAAATAAAGAAAATCTTTAAAAAAAAAAAAAAAAGATGGACAAGAAACATCTCCAGGAAACAAAGACCTTAAAACCTAACAAATAGGATGGTTTCAATAATAGTTATAAGGCAAAGCATAGTTTATATGCAAAAGACCTGTTAGGTTTTGTCAGTTGAGTTGACTCAGTCCTCCAGCCCACTCTCTCCCTAACTCCCCCTACCAAGAAATGAGTTAGTTCTTAGGATTTGTGTTAGCCAAATAATCATTTAATTGATGATTTTCTTCTTCCAGTTCTTATGCTATCATAAGAAGGGGGAAGAATGAAAGTCATTCTGCATTTGTATATTCACTTGAAAAAATGGTCAGTTCAATGGATAAAAGAAAGCCCTTTTGCATCTCCAATAAGTCAACATTGACTTACTCTAATCAGTCCAGTAAGCTGAGCTCCAATAACTATTACCACCCAATCCTCTTTTTTGGTACTTACTCTCAACTACCTTAGGCTGTAATAGTTAGGGGCAACAGTGACTATGCCAATCAGAATACACTGAGAAATCTTTTGTGGTGAAAGCTTCTGTCCCCTAATTTCTGTGTTTCCTGCCCAGTATCTAACACAACAATATATATTTCAGAAAACATTTGTTCACTCATTATTGGCTCATGGTCATGAGAGTGTCTAAAAATAAAGAAGAGGAAATATTTGAAAGGTGCAAACACCTAGGAGGAAGAACAAGGCATTGGCCATGATTTAAGGACACAGAAGTGAGGAGGTACAACTGACCCAGGAAACTGGCTCCTGAGTGTTAAGTAATGCTTTCAATCTGGTGGGCTAGGACTATCCCCTCCAAATATTACTAAAACTCTTTGGGGGCCCTCTAGATGCCATCTGGCCTTGAGTAAGGCTGGAAAGGAAATCTCAGGGAGTACTGTAGCCTTTCTCTGGCCCCTGATAAATGAGCAGCTGACCTGGTTTTGGCTTTTCCATCTCAGATTTCAGTATGACTCAATTGGCCTGGAGCTCCAGTGAAATGCAGTCTGCCTTGAACTCTGGTGTCCTGCCTCATGGCCTGAGGTCTAGCGGCCAAGTCACCATGGCAGCTCAGATTCTTGGCCTTCTAACTTTTCCTTGTCAGAATCTGGTCATGTTATGAAGTGCAGCCTCTGCTCTCCTGACAGTTTCCAGCATCTGCTCCGTTTCATTTGCATTTACTCCACTGGCTTTTGACAGGTCACTCTCTACGTGAAACCACAGTCGAAACTCGAATCTGATGAGGTTCTGAAGGGCCCTCTCTGAGAATGAGAGAGAAGCCAACAACAAACAAACCAAGCACTGAAGTAGAGCCTTTAGGGGCAATGTTTCTCGTTAGGACGTCCTCTCTCTGCCATGTCGCTTCCCTTGCTCTGCTCATCTGGTCTTCTTCCCAAGGAGACACGAACCAAGCTCTGAAAAGCAACATAAGGAGTGGCATACTGGAGAGCTTGGGGAATATGCAACCTGAATTAAAATTTTTAAATAAACGAGAGGTAGCTTTATAGCTACACGCAAAGATTGGTGTTATCTTGTGGATCTAAAATCTCCTTTCAAGTGTTGTGGAAAGGCTATGGGCTTTTAGCTTCACCAACTAGTTGTTGGAAAGTCATATTATATCTCTACTTACAATCAGAGTTGATAGTCCTTACTTCAGAGTCAAGAGGCAAGCACTGCATTTCAGACCACTCTTCAACTGGGGAAAGCCACTCCCTTCTCTATGCCCTAGTCTGCAGTCCTCATTATGGCTCTTAACATTACTCACCCTCTCTTGTCACCCCGGAAGTTAAAACAACAACTAACTCCCAGAGCATATTTTAGGAGAACACGGAATATTCTAGGCTAGTCTCAGTGCATACTATTGTGATAAAGGAGTCAAGCATTGTAAAAGCTGGTTATAAAAAAAACAAAATAAAACAAAAAACTTTCCCTGTGATCATGAATTAGCTTTCCGAAGCCAAAATTATACGTTCAGTACAAATATCCAAAATATAAATGATTCTCTTGTGGCCAGGTTGTGGGGGAAAGTAGTTTAAGTTCAGCATTATACTCTCCTTGGGGTTACTGTTTTTTTATCACTAGGGATGGCTGAGTTGCTAAGCTCACTTGAGATTAGAAGTGTTTTCAAACTGCCTCAGTGTGCACACAGGTCAGAATTTGTCCCCATGGGACAGCTGGCTCTTAACTGCAATTCTTAATCAGGCTCCTCTGGGGCACTGCCATGTCACAGTTTCATGTACATCATTATCAAGCCTGATGTTTGCCCTGTGGCTGCAACAGCTGACTTTTGACCTACTACATTTTAACTTTCAGAACCTAGTCATGTTTTTTCCAGGTGAGATTTTTGAGACCATGGCATAGAATTTTGGTAAAATGTTACCTTGACCCTTACATTGCCTGAACCCTTAGGAAATATGCCCTTCTTCTCATGGGATGACCACCAGATTCCCTGGCAAAGAGGAACTTTCAAGGTAAACTAGAAGCATAAGGGTTGGTGCTTACAAATTGCAAAGCTATCCAAATTCAAATCTTAGGAAGGAGTGGGCAGAGTGGAAGAGCCCTCCCTTCTCTGCTCACCTTCTGTCTTTAACAGATTCTCACTTCTCAGCAGCACTACACCTGACTGAAAGTATGAATCCCATTTTTTCAAGGAGTAGAGCCACAACATCCAGGTCTTCTTCAATGTCTCCTACTAATAAAAGCTACCTCATATACTTTAGGTACCTTTTTAATTTCACCTTTTCTAAGGAAACAAGGAAGTTGGTGATCAAGGTGTCTGCCCGAAATAAGTGACTAGGCTGATATTCAAATGTTGAATATCATGAGGCAAGAGACTGAAGAGGGCTGGAAGCTGGATTTTTCAGTGCTCTGAAGCTTCTCCAACCAAGCCTCTGCCTCTGCTTTTACACTTACCTGGGGAAAATAATCCAATTCTAGATTGAATGAAGCCTGGAGTGTTATAATGTTGGGATTTGCCTGTGCAGGAGAGGGAAAGGGTAATGGGGATGGGGTGTGTGTCTTGGGCCAGTCCCATTCTAGAAGTACTTAAGAACACCAATGACTCATACTACCCTCTCCATCCCACCTCAGCTAAATAATTGCTGGCAAGATGTGGGAATGAAACCAAAACCGATTTTAAGAAAATTTATCTTAATTCATAAAAGAAAGTCCAGGAATTTTCAAGTAGAAAGAACAAAGTAATAAGGGAAAGTGGCTTTGCGAAGAAAGCCAACAAGTATGATAGAACCTCTCAGACAGACATGGACAGTTTGGTTGCTAAAAGAGCTTCCTTTCTTTCCCAGGAGAGAGTTAGCAAAAAGGTGAAATCAGAGAGGTGAAAAGCTGATGGGGCTGCTGGAAATTTTCTCAAATACACGAAATCACCATGGGACCAATTTAAATTCTTTTTCACTGTTATCACCAAATTTCTTCCTCTCTGTTGCATTACCCCTACTCTGAAAATACACAAACATACCCTAATAGGATCACCCTTCAAAATTAAAATCTCTGTCTGGTTTCATCTCTACTTTCTGCTCCCCTTCACAAGAGAAAACTCCAGAAAATTGTGTGCTATCATTATTCCCTCATTTACACTCACCCTTCAGCTTTCCCCAGCAGCTCATCAGTGCAGCCTGGCTTCAGCTCCATCCCTCCACTGAAACTGCTCTTGTGAAGATCAGTGGTGACCTCCACATTACCAGATACAAAGAACATATTCTGTCTTCTCTCTTTGATGAAACTATCTCTTTTCTTGACTTTTGTGCCAATATCTTCTTCTGGGTATTTCTCCCTCTCTGTTACTGGTCATTCATTCTGACTCTTTTTGCTTGCTTTTCCTCCATTACCTAAACTTAAGTACTGGTATTCCCTGGGGTTTTACCTTGGAGTCCCTTCATTTTTCTTCATACAGCAGCTTCTGAGTGATTTCATCCATTCTGATTGTTTTAATTATTATCTATGTGCTAAACATTCCCTCTTTTATATTTTTGGCTGGCACCTCTTCTCTGAGCTCCAGACCTCTTCACCCACTGCTTCCAGCTTCACAGCCTCAAGGTCATCTGAGGACTAACATTCCCAAGGCACAACTCTTACTTCCTTCTGCATCTCACTTCCCCATGTCAGGAAACAACATCATTAGCTATTTAATTGCTAAAGCTAGAAATCTAAGTGCCATCCCTTTTTCCTCTTTGTCCCTTTCACCCTCCACATCTAATCCATCTCAATCCTGATTATTTTATCTCTAACATGAATCTCATCTCTGTCCATCAAGCTCTATCTCCACTGAACCATCCTGTTCCAACCATCATTCTCTTTTGCCTCTTGGCACGTTGCCCTGCTTCCATTGTCATCCATCTTCTACCAATTTTCTTTACCGCAGCTAAAATTATCTTCCTAAACATGTAAATCAAATCACATTGCCTTTCTAATTCAATTCCTTGGATGAATTCCCAATGCATTTAGAATAAAATCTGGACACCTGCAAGGCCCTAAATGATCAGATCTGTTTATTTCTTCATTGTACCTCATTCCAGTTTTCTTCATCCTTATTTTCTAGCCATAAAATAAATTATCATTATTCTCCATCATAGTTCCCTGTTTATTTCCTTCATAGGGTATGTGGTAGGCTGAAAAATACTCCCCCACCAAGATACCCATGTTCTAACCACTGGAACCTGTGAATGTTGCTTTATGTGACAAAAGGGACTTTGCAAATGAGATTAAAGATCTTGAGATGAGGAGATTACTCTGGGTTCTTCAGGTGAACCCTAGATACCATCACAAATATCCTTATGAGAGGGAGGTTGAGGGAGATTTTGCCACAGAAGAAGAGACAGTGTGAGTATGGAGGCAAAAATCAGAGTGATGTGGCCACAAACCATATCAGTGAA
The DNA here is from genome assembly GCA_002007465.1 of Ailurus styani. NCBI lineage: Eukaryota > Metazoa > Chordata > Mammalia > Carnivora > Ailuridae > Ailurus > Ailurus styani. Next base: position 6,433,922 of record LNAC01000055.1, on the reverse strand, counting down.
TGTCAGCAGCATTAGAAGCTGCAAGAGACAAAGAATGGATTCTCCCCTAGAGATTCCCAAGGGAGTACAGCCCTGCTGACACCTTGATTTCAGCCCAGGGAGACGAATGGAACTTCAGAAGTGTGTGAGAATAAATTCCTATTGTTGAAGCCACCAAGTTTGTAGTAATTTGTTATGGCAGCCACAGGAAAATGATTCAGACATCATAATTTGTGATGATTTTATCCCTTTAGTTGTTCTGTTATGTCCTCCCTTATTAGTCTGCAAGCACTGTGAGAGCAGAGATTAAATTTGTCTATATTGTTTGCCATTCTATGACCAGTATTTGCCTTTAGTAGAAATTGAGTAAATATTATCTTGAAAGGATGGGTTAATTTCTTCCAATAGGTGTTACACTTAAAAGACCATCCAAAGTCTTAAAATTCAGTCTTTTATTTAAAGGCTGAGATCTTTAGTATCAGTCAGTGAAGCAGGCAACTTTTCTTCCTAACTTACCTCCTCCCAACCCAAATCCAGTCACCTATTGTTCAATCCTCAGTAGGTATAACTTTCTACAACACCACCCCACCTCTACCTTATTCCAAACTACTAGAATGTTTTCTTGGATTACAGAAAGCCATTCTTAACTCCCCTTCTTTCTCATTTCTATTATGATCACTACACAGCCTTGAGAATAACCTTGTAAAACAGATTGGTCACATATGCTCTTGCTTAAAATCCTTCAGTGATTTCTTTGACCAAAATTCCGAACATGGTCTACAGAGTCCTTTATGGTCTCTCCACTTGTATATCTTCAACATATCACTACAACATCCACTTCCCACTTCCTTACAGTAGCATGGAGACTTCTTTATGTCCTCGTTATTCATCTTACCCCTTCCTATTACATAGCCTTGACACATTTTTTTTCTCTCTCTCTCCATTTTCCTTGGTTTCATGAACCAAATATTGGTGTCTCCACAAAATTCATATATTGAAGGCTTAACCCCCAGTGTGATGGTATCTGGAGGTGGGGCCTTCGGGAAGTAATTGGTTTAAGATGAGGTCATGAGGCTGCCCCCCCCCCCATAGGATTAGGGTTCTCACATAAAAGGGGAAGAGACCAGATCTCTCTTTCTTTACACCGTGTGAAGACAAAACAAGAAAACAATGATTTGCAAGCCAGGAGGAGGGCTTTTACCAGGAACTGACTCTGCCAATGATCTTGGAATTCCCAGACTCCTGAACTGTGAGAAATAAACGTCTACTGTTTTAACCACCCAGTCTATGGTATTTTGTTATAGTAGCCCAAGCTGACTGATATACCTGGTTATTGTTGGTATCATCTACCAGACTGTACAAAGAGGGCACGAGGGTAGGAAACATATATTTTTAAAAATATATTGCTATTTTCACAGAATTTAGCAAAGTGTCTAATATAACAGATTTTCAATATTCTCAATTGTTGAATGAATGGTGACAATTAAAAAATAATGTTTTAATTTTTCTAAAATGCTAATTTTTGAAATACTTTAAGTATTTCAAAGTGTTTTTTCACATTATCACACTCCTAGAGATCCTGTGATAAAGACAAGATACGTAATCTAATTTTTTGCATTTTAGAAGATGAGGAATTAGTTTCTCAGAAGGTTTAAGTTACTTGCCTATGCTTGCATGGCTAGTAAGTTTTAAAAGAAATAACTATATTATACACAAGTACACAAAATAACCTCCACTTTGTGTACAAGCATACACATACTATGTCTGGACTGTAGCATGTTGGGCAATATGCTTAACAATTGTAAATGCATTAATTCATTTAATCCAGAAGACAATCTTATAAGATGGATACTACTTTATTCCCATCTCAAGGATGAAGAATTTGATCTTCAGTTGAGTAACTTTCTCAAACAATAAAACAACGAAGAGCTATTACATAGGAGTACTGGGACTTAAACATAGGTCTGTGTGATTCCAAAGTCCCAAGCTCTTAACCACTCACCTGGGAGATTTTTTTTTAATTCTGAGATGTTTCAAATGCACAAAAAAGTATAAAAATAAGAGAATCCACTAAGTTATCACTTGGCATAAGAAATAAAACATCACAAATAAAAGTGATGTCTCCTCAGGAAACAAGTGTTGGAGAGGATGTGGAGAAAGGGGAACCCGCTTTCACTTTTGGTGGGAATGCAAGTTGGTGCAGCCACTTTGGAAAACAGTGTGGAGATTCCTCAAAAAATTAAAAGTAGATGCAGCCACTCTGGAAAACAGTATGGAGATTCCTCAAAAAGTTGAAAATGGAGCTACCCTACGACCCAGCAATCGCACTACTGGGTATTTATCCTAAAGACACAAAGGTAATGTTCCTCAGGGGTACGTGCACCCGAATGTTTATAGCAGCAATGTCCACAATAGCCAAACTATGGAAAGAACCTAGATGTCCATCAACAGATGAATGGATAAAGAAGATGTGGTATATATATACAATGGAATATTATGCAGCTATCAAAAGAAACGAAATCTTGCCATTCGCAACGACATGGATGGAACTGGAGGGTATTATGCTGAGCGAAATAAGTCAATCAGAGAAAGACAATTATCATATGATCTCTCTGATATGAGGAACTGGAGGGGCAGGGTTGGGGGTCGTGGGGGGTAGGGAGGGAAAAATAATGAAACAAGATGGGATGGGGAAGGAGACAAACCATAAGAGACTCCTAATCTCACAAAACAAACTGAGGGTTACTGGGGGGTGGGAGGGTAGGGATAGGGTGGATGGGTTATGGACATTGGGGAGGGTTTGTGCTTTGGTGAATGCTGTGAAAGATGTAAGCCTGATGATTCACAGACCTGTACCCCTTGGGCAAATAATAAAAATAAAATTAAAAAAAAAAAAAGTAGAGCTACTCTATGACTCTGCAATTGCACTACTGGTTATTTACCCCAAAGATACAGATGTATTGAAAAGAAGGGCCATATGTATCCCAATGTTCATAGCAGCAATGTCCACAATTGCCAAACTGTGGAAAGAGCCAAGATGCCCTTCAACGATGCCCTTCAGATGAATGGATAAAGAAAATATTCCATTATATTGGAATGGAATATTACCCAGGCATCAGAAAGGATGAATACCCAACTTTTGTATCAACATGGACAGGTCTGGAGGAGATTATGCTGAGTGAAATAAGTCAAGCAGAGAAAGTCAATAATCATATGGTTACACTTACTTTTGGAACATAAGGAATAAAATGGAGGACTCTAGGAGAAGGAAAGGAAAAGTGAATTGGGGTAAATTGGAAGGGGAGACAAACCATGAGAGACTGTGGACTCTGAGAAACAAACTGAGGGTTATGGAGGGGAAGGGGAGAGGGGGGATATGTGAGTCTGGTGGTGGGTATTAAGGAGGGCAGGTATTGCATGGAGAACTGGGTGTGGCACATAAGCAATGAATCTTGGATCACTGAAAAAATAAAATTAAAAAAAAGTGATGACTCCTAAGTCTTTTATGATATTCCCTTCTCTCACTGGTAGAGCTAACTACTTACCTGAATTTATCATATCCATGTGTGTGTTTATATTTTTACTACGTATGTTCACATTCCTATGAAATTCCTGCTATGGCATTGCTAGCATATTACATGTTATTGACTATCTCCTTCCACAACATCCTTTAATTGTTGATAATATACATCTTTGTGGATATACGTGACTCTCCTTCACTTATGTTAAGAGTTAATTCCAGTAAAAAGTTAGGTTTATTCCAAGAAAACCAATTAACCTTTTGAGAGAAGAGGATTTCTCTATTGTTCTAATCTATGCATTGGAGGAGAAATGTGAAGGGAAGAATAGTTTGCGTGGCTCCCATCCCCCCACTTCACTATACCAATGTAGCATTTAGGTAGAAAAATTGGTAATTCCTCTGTTCAACTTGAAGCCTGATCCAGTGCTTTTGGTCAATGAGACGATGCCTTTGAGCAGCCCTTTGGAAAATGACCTACTAATCCAGATACTTTACAAGCCTCCTCTGATGTAACACTAAATCTCTCCTAGGAATAGGGAAACTGTTTCTGGCACATCTTAATCCTACAGAGGGCTGACTCAAATTTTGATAAGATTTTGGATGTAGTGTTTTTCAGAAACCAAACCTTTAAGGGAATTTAAGCTTCTTCATCAATTAACTCGTTGTTAGAGAATCAATTAGGTGTAGCTATCAC
>LNAC01000055.1:6275046-6429635 GCA_002007465.1 Ailurus styani | reverse complement strand
TCACACTTTTTTTTTTTTTTTTTTTTGCCAACCAGGGGTATTTTTGATGCAAAGAAGACTTGGTTGTGGAATACATGGAACACTCCTCAGGCATCGCCTTATTTAACTTGGAAAGACTCTGCTTGCAGGGAAAAAAAAGTACAGCAGATGGTTGTTTTCCATGATACAAATGTATAAAACATTTGGTCTTAAATTCTCTTTCAACAGCTGGTATTTTGAATCTGAGTTCTGGGTTGTATCATTAATTCAAAACGCTTGTGATACTGTTCAATGCATGTGTCCATTGACTATATAACACTTTTCCTTAATTGTGCCTATTGGCTAATGCAACTTCTTCACAGGGTTTTCATACCCTAAAAAAATGTACTGACCCTATTAGGTGAAGCAAAAGCCTTTTAAATTGAATGATTATTACATGTCATCCTGTCAGTTAATTGGAATATGGAGTCACTCTCTAATCAGGATAGGTCTCTATATAGTTGTGTATTTGTAAAAACATACAGAAAATTGGAATGTGAAAGAAATAATGAGTAGTTACTTTTAAATATAGGCTTGAACTGAATCTTGTTTGGTTATTCTTCAAGTAAAATTTTCCTTCCCTTTGCATAATAGCATTAAGTTTAAGTTGAGGACTGGCTCAAAAGAAAAACAAACAAAGAAAGGAGGGAAATTTCCATCCATCCTCCGTAAATTAATACCAGTAAAAGAAAAGTCCAGTATGGATATTCCTCTAAGGAAAACTGCAAAAATTTCTTTTTAGTTCATGTCTCTGGAAAGGCCTTTTAAGAAGCCCAGAGACAGACTGACCATAGGAATGAACACAAGACAACCCATTTTGTACAAGTCAGGTGAACCTTACTAAATATCTCCAATCAAATGGTGAGAGTGCTTTGTTCTAGGCACCTGCAGGTGGAAATATGTCCTGACATTGGCAACATTGTTTGCTCTTGTCTGAGATGTTCTCACACTTAATTCCCTACCTTCATCCTTCCTCCCCTCCCCTTTCCCTCTTCTAGTCCTTGCAGTCAAAAAAGATTCATAATGGAATGTTGACTTGGTGATCTCATCCCAAGGCCCTGTCTATTTAGACACAATAATTTGAAGGGGAAATAAAACTGGTCATATTGGGAAAGGAAAACTAATAAAAAGGTTTCAGTCAGTCACTTAAAAGGAATAAACTAAATTCAATCTCTGTTTCATTCCCAAGCTGGTTTGTACATGTAGGCCAAGCCTGGGTAATAACACAAACCCAACGAATTAGGATTCTGTTCCTGACTCAACATGTAGCTGAAAGGCCCTCTTTCTGGGGTCCTTTGCTGCAGTCATTTCTGGGGTGGAATATGGCAGCTATCTCACAGCTGGCTAACATCATGGATAGGTGGTGACACTAGGAAGTGACAAATAGCCTTTTGAATTTCAACTGTCAGGTTGATGAAGGAAGAAGAATGCATTCCAAAAAACCTTCAGGTTGGAATCTGGCTAAAATTTTGTATTCAACATTCTTAATATTAATCAAAATGGGTCAAAGACACTAATTAACCTCAGGAATGCAAAGTTAAGTTACAGATTTACCCCTTCAGAAAACTGGAATTGCTTCCCCAATACATAATGAGACAATATTCCCCAAACTCAGGAATGATAAGTTCTGACAAGGAACATATTTTTCAATGAAAGTGAGTTTTCATATGTATTTCCTGGTGGTTAATTAAAAAGAGAGAGAGAGAGAGAAGTAACATCTACTTAACATCCACCTTGTGTCAAGCATGGTACTGGGAGATTGACATATATAACACCTGTAAATTACCACAACAGTCTATGAGCTCCTGCAAAGAGAAATAAAAGTCCTTAGCAAGGTTTCATTTCAGGGTCCTACAAAGTAATACCTAGGTTACTTTATAACACTAAATGAGATTAAACTTTCTGATAAAATGTAGTAAAGAACAGGTAATGCTCCCATATAAGTACCCTGGACAGAAATGAGCTTTAGAACTGAAACAGAATTTGACAACTCTCCTCGTGAGTAGAGTTACCAACTCTTCTAGTGAGGGAGATACCAGATAGTCTTAGAGGGACACAAGGATTCCCTGTGCACAGTAGTAAGGAATAGGCTGTTTCAGTGGGAAAACTGAGTGAAGTAAGCAGTTAACCCCTTAAGAGGATCCAAAAAGATTTGATTTGGAGCTGAACTACTAGATCATTCTAAGACTCCCAAAGATAATTTGCCCTTGGACCCTCAAATCTGGATAAAAGATAGTTCTGTTCAATTAACATTTATTAAAAATTTTTCACTATATGATACAGTGGAATCTATAATAATCACCTAAATGTGATCTTTTCTTTCAAACAGCTTTCTATGTAGCTATTATTTATGGTTTGTGTGGGGAGAAGGTAGAGCAGGAGGAACTTGAGGGAAGAACTAGGAGATCTGCTTGACCACCAGAGCTAATGTTAAAAATGGTTTAAAACAGCTTCAAATAAGTAACTTTTAGTCACCACAGTAAGTTCTTCCAATGAACTTCTCTAATTAAACAAATGATCTGGTAACAATTTCAATAGTTAATAGATAAGGAGACTGGGACTCAGAACAGTGAAGTGACTTGCCTACTCACACAGCTTGTCAGAACCAGACTCTTCTTTGTTGCATCCAGTGTGGTTTCTCCTATACCATTTGCCCTCACTCTGCCAAATTATTTCTCAATCCACTCTAAACCATAACCATTAATTAAAACTATGGTCTAGTGTACTTATTTACTTGTAATTGTAATGGATTGGTCAATTGTTTCGGTGATTGTCCAGTTCAGTCCAAATGACCAATCCTTTAGCCTTAGGTAGACTCAGCTTCTAAAACTTACCTGCTCCTGGCATTCAGAATGATGTCAGTGTGCAAAGTTGTTTGTCAAAGGACAACGTAAATTCACAATCAGCCTGTTTGGAAAGATTCTAGTGACTAAATCTGATGATGGTGTCAGCGCTTTGGCAACATGTTCATGAAAAGTTATCCAATGACTTAAATCCAATGGCTTATTACTCCATCTGGAATTTTCTGATGAGAGAGGGCATGTTGTACTGCCATGCCTATATGAGATTAAGATAATAATTTTAACAGTACAGACCAAAGGCATTGGGAAATATTTATTAATAACTATTAAGCAATCCCTACTTTGTATTTTGCCTTGAGTGTTGCATTGTCATTGAAGTATACCTAAAATTATATGGCTTGGGTATTTTTATATGATCAAGAGAGTAAAGTGTCCTATATATTGTGTTGGAATAACTGCCCATGATCTATGTATGTTCTGCTCTCTAAAAGTAGGGAGTGATACACATTTGTAGACTGAGAATTCTGATAGATTTAAAAGACAAAAACATTTGAAACTCCACTGAGACTTTCTCTAATATCCTTGAAACTTTTCACTGACTCATCATTTTGAAATATAAACCAGGAGATCATGTTTAAGAAGTTAATGACTTCTGACTGAATTGACAGTAATTGTTTATCTTGGTGATTCTCCCAAATAAGCACCCTAGAAAAAGAAGAGCAACATCTCAACAATCAGCAGTCTTGGATACCACTGGGGCCTAATATCTAACTAAGGTAACTATGATCTTTGGAAGAAATGAATAGATTTTATTACAATGGCCCCTTTCTAATTTCTTGGGGAAGATATAAAATAAGGTACTGGAAGACCGGTTATCTAGTTAAAAGATTAGTTTATGTCTCTTCTAATCATCACAAGCATGAAGCTATTAGGAAAGAGAATGAACGTATATGTTAGATGGTAATCTCACCATTGTCTCAATGAGTGGCAGCCACAAAACTGATATTGCTACATGTGACTTCCTACCTTACATTCTACCCTTTGACCAGTATATTGTTTTCCTCCAAGACTACTGTGTATAATTACCCTTTTCCACAGGTTCTAGAAACTTCATCTTTTCCATAGTCTAAGTAAAAGCATAGTGCTCTGGTTAGGTAATCTCCTTGGCTAGAGCATGAGAGTGAACAAAGTCACTTTGATTCTCTTTGTAATAGACTTCTCAAAAAATATATTTTAAAAATATATAACTAAATATATCTTAGTTATATTTCATTAAGTATATTTTACTAAAACATAAAAATGTATTAAAATATAAAAAGTAGTTCTTAAGTATCTTTATTTTTTTTAAGATTTTATTTATTTACTTGACAGAGAGAGATTACAAGTAGGCAGAGAGGCAGGCAGAGAGAGAGGAGGAAGCAGGTTCCACACTGAGGAGGCAGCCCGATGCGGGGCTCGATCCCAGGACCCTGAGATCACAATGACCTGAGCTGAAGGCAGAGGCTTTAACCCACTGAGCCACCTAGGTACCCCTTAAGTATCTTTAAAAATATTAATAAAACAGGTGAATGACTCCCTACTTTAAAATCCATGGTTTCCCAAATTTTCCCGCCATGAGGTGACTAGAGCTCTTAAATCATTTATAAAACTAAATAAAATGGCAATGTGTTTGCAATCCATCCTGGCATTTAGGGAAGCAAGATGACTTCCTGAGATTCCTTTAAGACATTTATATCTATGTACCAGTTAATTAATTGTGTTTATCATGGATCATTCAGTTATTCAAGTCATAGTCTTTATACAACTGTGGTTTAGTGATTTAGCACTTGGCTTCTGGAACTATACTGCCAGGATCTGAAATCTGTTCTCTTCATGTTACAGGTTACAGGTCTTAGGCAAGCAGACTAACATCTCCGTCTAACTTTCTTCACCTGCAAAATGAGAATAATAGCAATGTCTGCCTCATTGGATTACTATAAAATAGATTAACATAAGTTATTATATATGATATAAGTATTAATATATATATTATTTTGTTGACACAGTGGAGTGCTTTGAATAGTGCCTGGTACAAAGTAAAAACAAGAGTTGTTTTTGTTCTCTTGGAACTACTTCTTGGTCCCTCACATCAAGTCAGCACTCTCCCTTCCCATATACCTCAACTTGCTGCTATGTTCTTCTGATTTACCCAGACCAACACCTCACCCTGACTCATAGTACCACAGAAACTCCTTAGTACCACAAACACTCCTTAGAACCACAGAAACTCCTTAAAGACTACATCCCTTGCCTCTGTGTTTCCCACGTGACCTAGCATTATATTTTGCATAGGGTAGGTAAAACTTAAGTATTTATCAAAACTAATTGCCCTGGTTGTCCCCTGGCAGGAAATTGTCAGTCAGGCACACACTTCCCTCTCTGCTGTCTTAGTGAGATGACCCAGTGCCATAGTGCCATTAAGGAGTGTCATAAGCAACCTGAGTATAATTGAGCCATTAAATCTTATAGGATATGACATGCAATATATTCACTACTTTGTACTCAGTGAATTATTGGGTAAAAGAACAAAGGTCAAGAATACATGTGAAGCTAGATGCCAGCTAATAGACTCTATATTCAGATTATGAAATATGATGGTCAAATTACTCTCCCTGAAAGAATAACTTCATTATTAATAAGAGACAGGCTGAAGAGATATCAAACTACAAATTGTATTTACATAAAGCCAAGAATCCATTCTACCAAAATACTCTCTACCTTACCTACTTACCTGCATAATCTGAGACAAAAGCCAAGACTAAACTGTACTAAAATATGTGGACAATTCAATCAATGCAGAAAAACTAAGTTAGTAAAAAAATGCTCAACAAAAGTCATGCCACTTTACTACTCTCTAATTCTTTTCCCCTTCATCATCTATATAGAAACCAAAGAAAGGTAGACTACTACATGATAGGGCATTCCTTCCAATTTAAGCATTCTATGATTCTGACATTGACCAGGCAACCAGAAGGAGACTATGCTTTATCCTTTGCAACTTTTGTGCTAACGTAGTGCATGGCCATAGCAAAATGAAGTGGGACCAAGGAAATGAAAATGAGTATTGCAGGAGAACCCAAGGTCTCTCATTTAATGTAGACCTAGTAAATGACTTTAATAACACTGCCAAAAATAAAAATAAAAGAGAAATCCTCTTATTGGTTAATCTTATGTCTCTTAGGTTCAGCCAGGCACCTTTAGGTTTAGCGGGATCAATAAAAAAATGTGAGAAGCACGTGGTATATATTTTTTAATTTGAAAATGATATTTTTGAAAGTTTCTACCTAAATCAGTTTTATAAATCCAATCACAGCTAAAATGTATTAGAAAAGTTTGGTATTTAAAGTAACTCTATAATGATTCTACAAAATAAATGATTGACAGCTCCTGCATATGACTGATATACTCAGCTTTTCTCATTTTTTAAAAAGATTTTATTTATTTATTTGTCAGAGAGAGAGAGAGCACAAGCAGGCAGAGTGACGGGCAGAGGCAGAGGGAGAAGCAGGCTCCCCACTGAGCAAGGAGCCCAATCCCAGGACCCTGGGATCATGACCTGAGCCGAAGGCAGAGGCTTAACCCACTGAGCCACCCAGGTGTCCCTCAGGTTTTTTCATTAAGGAAAGCTCATCCTTACCACGCACAAAAAAAATGCCATAATGGCAGGGTTTCTTTTTTTTTTTTTTAAAGATTTTATTTATTTATTTGACACAGAGAGAGAGATTACAAGTAGGCAGAGAGGCAGGCAGAGAGACAGGGAGAGGAGGAAGCAGGCTCCCTGCTGAGCAGAGAGCCCGATGTGGGCCTCCATCCCAGGACCCTGGGATCATGACCTGAGCCGAAGGCAGCGGCTTTAACCCACTGAGCCACCCAGGCGCCCAATGGCAGGGTTTCTTATCAGGTTTATTCTCGCCTTTGTTTTGTGAAGATTAAGCCAGTTAATATACACAAAACCCTTTAAACAGTAACGCAGCATTCAGGAAATGCCAGCTATTGCTATCCTTATTGCTTTTTCGTTCCATGTTAGTGTGTCCATACGTTCCCAAATATTCCCTAGTGCAGTGGGCTGGAGAGATCTCTTTCTTATCTACTCTTTTTCTGTGAACTTCCCCTTACTACCAAATTCTCCCTGAAGCAAGTAAAAGCTCTAACTGGAAAAACAGGATTCAGGTAAATTCTTTAGAGGATTTCACAATCAGGAGTAGCTCAAGTAATACATAATTCATCATACTGAGTTCATATTTTGGCTAGGACAGAAAGTAGGCTATTAGCCTTAATGATATTAACAGAAGTAGTAAAAATCCCCCTTTTATCTCTATTTAGCCCTTTATTGTCATATCTGATTGCTTATTTGTTTAAGCTCATCTGCCTTATCACCTATAAAAATTGTTTTATGATTTTCACTTTGTTTTAAATTTCACAAATTGTTTTTGATTTTTTTTAAACCAAACCCATGGATATATCTTTATATGCTATCAATTCTGGTAAAAGGTATAAAAGGAGGCAGTACAGAATTAAAAGGTGAGTTTTGGAATCAGACAAAATTTAGTCTTTCCATTAATCATGAGGCTTTAGGCACATTACTTACTCTCTTCCAGCTTCAATTTTTTCATTTCTAATATAGAGACAATAGTTCAGAGTTCATAGAGTTATTGTAAGGAATTAAATAATTTAAAATAAATGTCAAGGACCTTGTATATGGTAAGTATTCAATGCTTATAATTCCATAAAAATTGCTGAGGTGGGCAGAACCTCAGAGGTCATTAGAGTTGCCTTTAAACAGGGAATTATTAGCCTCGGCAACTATTCTTTTAATAAAAGAATAAATGAAAATATAATACTTATACTATTCTTTAAGTACAGATATTTACTTGGCTCTTACCAACTGATAATTAGACCTAAGTACATACAAACACACACATTTAAGTAGCTACGTATACATTTATACATGCATTTATATGTATGACAGGTGTATTATTGGTCTGTAACTTCCTTTGAACACATTTAATGATACATTAACTGAGTCTCTCCTGAACTCAACATTGGCCAATTATGTTTTCATTGAAACTCAAATTTTCTATAATCTACTGTTTTCCTATAGCTTTTTAAATACTTGTTAGTGTATACTCTTAATCCATTACCTATCTGAAATTCGTAGTATTTAAATCTAGACCACCCACCAAAGCTTTAGAAAGAGCGTCCCCTCCCATGACCATCTCCAGGTCATCAATTTCCAAGGCTCTCCCAAGCCCTGCAGTATCCACTTGAACAGTACCAAAACATCTTTTTTTTTTAAAGGTTTTATTTATTTTTTTGACACACAGAGATTACAAGTAGGCAGAGAGGCAGGCAGAGAGACAGGGAGAGGAGGAAGCAGGCTCCCTGCTGAGCAGAGAGCCTGATGTGGGTCTCGATCCCAGGACGCTGAGATCATGACCTGAGCCAAAAGCAGAGGCTTTAACCCACTGAGCCACCCAGGCGCCCCCAAAACATCTCCTGGTAAAAGTGTATGAAAATCACCTAAGAATAGGAAAGCATCCAATTACTTCTATATTGGTAAACACTGGTGTTTGATTTTACAGGGAGTATAAGATTGAGTAACCTACTTATATTTGACCAATAATAACTTGTTCTTTGTAATAAAGATGATGCTACTGACTTATCTTCACAACTGAGGTGTTTGAATTGTTTTTCTCGTATAGTAATGGATTACATAAACCACGGATATTCTTCTTTTTGAGTAAATTCTGACTTCCTGGCTCCCCTACCCCTGCCATCTCTACTTCATTCTGTTCATGACCAAATAAATTTATGACAGGGGTAACTGGGGTTAAGAGTATACCACATATTCTCTAATGGATAAAATTAGAGCTCATGACCCTGGCCCATGTTGAGCTCATGTCCCTGACTTCATTAGGAGTTTACACTCATTAATGGAACTAACTGACCTACACTTAATTGATATTAATTAGTTTATTGAATAAATTGAATTAGCCCTAGTATGGTTTCAATGCCCTGATGGTCTCAGGAAAAGCCCTGGCTACCAAATGAAGTTGTCCTACTCACATCTGTTCCCTCTCCATGCTTAATAATAGAGTTCGGCCATTGAACCAAGATAGGCTTTGAGTCTTCAGGGTTCTATTTTATCTCTGATTGGTGTGCTTTTACACTGTGTGTGCGTTAGCTGTTACTGTGCAGTTTGAATTATTCTAAGCTTAAATCTCATTGCTTCTTCTTTCCTATTTTCCTCATCACTCATAAATATGCCAAATATTTTTCATATGGACTGCATTTCTGGGTTTTCCATGAAGTTGGTTGTCTCTATCATTTTCTTGCCTTTTTTTTTTAACTTAACCATCTGTTTTCCCTTTAAACATATTTTCCACTTGTTTCTGAACTTCCATTTAAGGCAAATGCTATTAGAAAGGAATAAAGACAAAGGACAAGGATATATGCACTTAGCTAACTCATCAGAAAAAAAAATTAATGCAGCCTGAGGTTTGTTTTGGGAAATTCTAATTTCAACTCAGAGATCCACAGATGAACTTAGGCTTTTTCAGGTCAGCATATAGTCTTCATATTAAATAATACCATAATAATAATAATAGCAATAATGAATTTTTATTAATATAATATCAGGAAAATAGTGTATACCATATAAATATAAGAGTAAATAATATATTCAAGTATATAATTATATACTTATAATATGAACACTTTGTCAATGCTGATTTTCATAATAGAATGGAAATCATTACTTTGATAAATAGTATAATAGTATTTTCATATTATTTGTTATTAAATAATATTATTTTAATATTATTAATTCCCTTATGTGATTAACAAATTCCAGGCACAATGTCTTTTGTTATTTTCAATTTCATTGTGATGCCTGGCAAATCTGACTCAGGCAGTAACCAGTATCTCATTAATCGATTAATTAATTTATTCACCCAATTAACAGGCATTGAATAGTCTTCTGTGTGCCCTATACCTTGCTAAAATCGGAGAACACCACTTAGAATAAGGCAGAAATGCATCTGCCCTTATGTAACTTGTATTCTCATGTGATAATATTAGAGTAAAATTCCTTCTACTACCTAATTCTTTCCGCCCCTGAGGAGGTGAAGTAACTTATCTGATGGGTAAATCTGGAAGAAGGTCCTCAGCATGCATATCTCAACCCTTCCATTCTTCCTTCTTCTGAGGCACCAGCTTCCCTCTGAAAGCCCCTCCCAAAAGATGTCAGTCCAAATGTGGCATTAGATATTAGGAAATTCTGTTGCCACACATCTAAGCCATTTCCTCCCATTCAGTAATAAAGCTAACCTTTCTATCTCCAGGATTATCTTTGAATTATTTGTCTTATCTCTTAAGTGGCTCCAGATTCAGCTGGTAAAGAGGATTGCTCTTCATTGGGTTTCCTCAAACCCAGCGTTGACCTAGAGAAGAAAGAAGGGACTGATTCTACATAAGGTAAGCGGCAGACATGGGGTCTACCCACCAATGTTTCTGGATCTTCTCTCCTTCCAAATATGAGAGTTAATTGCACATTTTAGTCCCTTACTATTAGGTCTGGCCATGTGCTTTGTATTGGCCAAAGATCAGAGGACATATGTGTCACTTCCACATGGATGTATTCAAGAGCCGATGTGCCACACCATTCTCTACTTTCTCTGTTCTGTTCTACCATGAAAATTGTAGAGGCATGCAGTAAAAGGTGTCATCCTATAAGCACAGAGCACCCATCACAGACCCTCAGTGACTATGATGAGAACTGTTCTTTTGACCTCCTTTGGGTATGAAGTGTGAATGAGAAATTGACCTTTGTTGTTTTTGTTTCGTTTTGTTACATTTTAATTCAGTAGAATTAGTTCATTTTCTTTTCTTTTTTTTAGCATAGCTTTGTATTTATTATGATATAAGGAGATTCAAAAATTACATCAGAAGTTTAACTGAGAATATATGAACTATACATGTAGAATATGACTTTTAAAAAATATTTTGAGTATAGTTGACACAGTGCTTTAGTTTCAGGTGTACAACGTAGTTATTTAACATCTCTATATGTTATGCTCACAAGTCTGTCTATCACTACACAAGACTATTACAATATCATTAATATTTCCTATGTTCCCTACACTGTGCCTTTTATTCTTGTGTTTTATTCATTCCATAGTTGAAAGTCTGTATCTCCTCTCTCCTTCACTCAATTTTACCTATTCCCCTTCCTTCTTACCTCTGGCAACCACCAGTTTGTTCTCCGTATTTGTGGGTCTCTTTCTGGGTCTCTCCTCTGTATTCTGGGGGTCTTTTTCTTTGCTTATTCATTTGTTTTGTTTTTTAGATTCCACATATGAGTGAAATCATATGGTATTTGAGCTTTGTTGTTTGAAGGCATTGAGATTTTGGGGTTATAAATCATGAGCACAAATGGTCAGATTAAGAGATAGCGTTCTGAAGAACTGTAGTGACATTGAAGCTTATGCTAAAGATAAGAAAGAGCAGGCCCCACGCAGAGTTCAGATAAAGGTTTTTAACATAAACTGTAATTTTACACATAAACTGAAGAAATAACTGGCACAAAGGAACTGAAGAGGCGAAAAGTCCAGAATATTTAAGGAAATTGTGGAATTTCAGCTAGAACAGGGTCTGAAAGGAGAAGATAGTGGCCCAGATGTTGATGCCACTCCTTCTGTCTTCTGTTTACTGCAAAAGGCAAGGAAGAGAATTTCAGCCCCAGAAAGTCACATGTGTGATCATTGTTGTCCTGGAACATTACTACTTGCTCTTGACTTTCCTGTTAACTAAGGTGGAGACAAAGTATTTAGGAAAAATGCAGAGAAAGTTAACTTAAGTAATTTCCTCAATAAAGTATCACCATTCTCTGAATCCATCAAAAGCAGTATATCCTATGGAGCACAGACATGGTCAGCAGGAACATAGCCAAGCTTCGTGGGGTCTGAAGTATATACAATATTCCAGGATGGGCCTCGTTAGGGCCCTGAAAGTTGAATTTCATTGCCTTTGCAATCAATTCATCTTTATGTGTTTTTCTGGTTTTAAATCCATGGTGGCTTCTCAGTGCCTCCTATAGTAGAATATAGTAGAAATTTCAATACAGATTATTTAAAGGGAAA
Source organism: Ailurus styani (assembly GCA_002007465.1). Taxonomy (NCBI): domain Eukaryota; kingdom Metazoa; phylum Chordata; class Mammalia; order Carnivora; family Ailuridae; genus Ailurus; species Ailurus styani. Next base: position 6,417,637 of record LNAC01000055.1, on the reverse strand, counting down.
AAGAATCACCTGCAATCCCCTTAATATTGCCCATTAATCATGTCCTTTTCTTTGGTCTTTTGCATTCCCTATATACTTTGGGAATTGTTTTCTGTGTAATATGTGAAAAAATTATTTTTTTGGAGAATTGTGTTCATTCAAAAAATAAAACAAAAATTGCAAAACATATTCCACACCCTCTCATGATTTGATTTTAAATGGTGACTGTACTTCTTGGTGGAAAAATACTTTAAAATGATGAACATATGCTATGTTCACTCCAAAATTCCATGAGTTTAGCTAGATTAACTAGAAAATGAACTTATGATATATTATAGTATTTTAGTCATTATTTTATAATGAATTATCTAGTGATAGAATTATGTTCTATAGTGAAATGGAAGACTCAGCAAAACAGGCTGGCAACATTTTTAAAAGGGAAAGGCAATTTTTATTTTTTAAGTCTAATTTTTAAAGTAATATATGCTCATGATTAAAATTCAAACAGTGAGAAAGATACAGATTCCATTATCTAAGATATAACTAATATAAAGTGTCTTGACATCCTTCCAGAATTTTGTGTTCACATATAAGCTCTTTAAATCAAAAAATTCCATGCTATTAAAAATTGTCTGCAACTCTTTTTAGATAATAAAGTATTTTATATACCTATTATATATATTATGTATATATTAGTGTATATATCTGTAGATCTATATCTATGTCTACATGGATAGATGGATGGATGGATAGATGATAGATAGATAGATAGATAGATAGATAGATAGATAGATAGATAGATATCTCAATCTTCCTTTTAATCTCTGTATTCTGTGGTATGGCTAGGCTGAAATATATCTGACTATCCTCCAACGAATTGAAAATATGGATTATTTGCTTATTTTGTTGTAGTTTCTTTTAAATCCAACCTAAAAATTCTTTTTTCCTTTTAAAATCTAACAATAACCATGATAGGTAAGTTGGATCTTAAAACCATTTATGTGTCATATGTATTTTGTAAATTTCTGTTTTCTATCTATTGTCATACGGTGCTTTATCTATTTTGTTTTTGCTTTTATTCTTCCTTATAATAGTTTTCTTCATGATCATACTTATAATTTAATGTTGAATACTAAAGCTCTATTTCTGGATTTTTTTTCAACTTCAGGCAGCATTTATGCTATGTAATATTTCCACTTATGAAATATGACAATATTTCCCAATCTACATTTCTTTCTCCCACTCCTTTCCTATACTGTCAGATATTTATACATTATATTTTAATTTTATCTTGTTAAAGTTTTCAATATTTACATTTAGTTTGTCACTGTAATCTCCACGTCGTTCAATCTGAGGCCCATATTTACATTGATTCTACATTTCTTAACAGTTCTTATAAGATATTGCTTTTCTTTTTCTGAATTTTTTATTTGATTTATTTCTCAGGAGGCTGACTTTTATCAAGAAGGTCTCTCATTTTTGTTTTCAGTATTTTTTTCTTAATCCAACAAGGACTATAGTTCATGAATCCTTGCTTGTTGAAAATACCATTGTGTGGCATTTATATGAAACCAACCTCTTGGCTTAGGACTTTTTTCAACATATATGTATAGTTTCAGAACTCTGTGATTGCAATAAGGAAACTCTGACACCAGATAACACTTAAAGATAAACTCTTCTTCCAGAAAACTCTTGTCTTCCTTTATTTGTAGAGATTTTTCTTCTATTTCATCTTTGAATATATTTCCACTTTAGCATGTCCTATACCTCAGGCACATTAATTATATGATCATTTGATCTCCTTTATCTTCCATTTCTGCCAGCTCTCTATTTTTTCCTTGGTGACATCCTCAAACCTGAATATCATGTCATTGACATGATACTTTAGAGGTCTAAAATGTTTTGAGTAATAACCATTCTATTTTTTGCCACCTCTTCTGTGTAGTTTCTATTTATGCAATAGTGTTTTTTTCTTAACCTCTTTCCTGATTTTTGCCTGTGTCCCTTGTGTCTCCTAATATTGTCTTATCAATTTTAATTTAAAATTAATTAATTAGCATAATTAATTAATTAAAATTAAATAAAAACAGTTAATCAGATAAAAATGATTTAGTTTTATCTATTAAATCTCATTTTTTTAAAAAAGATTTTACTTATTTATTTGACAGAGAGAGAGATAGTGAGTAGGCAGAGAGGCAGGAAGAGAGGGAGGCAGAGAGAGAGGAGGAAGCAGGCTCCCTGCTGAGCAAAGAGCTCAATGTGGGGGCTTGATCTCAGAACCCTGAGATCATGACCTGAGCCGAAGGCAGAGTCTTAACCCACTGAGCCACCCAGGTGCCCTCATTATTTCTTTTAAAATATCTTCTTTTCTTTATAATTCTATGAGGATATAAACAAGTGTTTGGCTGAAATTTTCTTTGATTTTTGTAGAAAGTTCATGTTTTCTAAAATGTACTTTCATCTGCTCTTTAATATAAATTGTGTATTTTTTTGTTTTTGTAGCATCTGTGCCAAAGTCTCACTTTGGATCTCTGGCTTATCATACATCTTTGAACCAGCAGTTCTAACATGGCATATTTTTTTTTAAAGAACAATATGAGTATGGGCAGTTGTCTGACCTGCATCACCTGGCTTATCATCTGTAAGCTCCTTCTTACCAAATCTGCTACGTCTTCTCTTCTGGGGATATCTTTCTGAAGCAAATCTGTGACTGCAATCTATTACTTACAGTGAAGCATCTTATCACAAATGTCTTTTATTTGGTGATTTATTGTTTAGCTTTGGTCAGCAGTACATGCCCAATCATCATATTCTTCACTTTTCTCATGTCCATTGCACCTTCCGAGTGAAAAAAATCATCGGATGGACCCCTTATGGTCCTTGAGAGGAATCTATAGTCTGCTTAAGTTCAAGAGGTATATATTGGCTTTCAATGTCTTTCATGTTTGAAAGGGACATTTCTTCTGAAAATTGAATTCAAGTCCCACTATATTTGATGGATGGTTGCAATTCATAGACTGTGTTTGGGGATTTTAACCAAGTTTCAATTCAGGTAAGATTTTACATTTCCAAGTTTATATTGTGTTCATCAGGTTTCTGGCATGGAAAGAAGTAGGAATTGAAATAGATATGTCTTTATTCCACCATGTTTTACAGGAAATCCCCTTTCCCTTTTAAACTGTGACAATAGAGTCTCTATTTCAGGGAATTTATGTCAATCATATATATGTCAATCATAAAGATGTTGCTGAATTTAATTTAAAAATAGTAGTATAAGTTACTGATATCTACTATCTATATTCTATATCTTTATTCCTAGTTGTGGGGATGTCCTAAGTATTTCCAACACCTAAAAAATCAACTTTTTCAGAATCAAAGTAATATATATCAATTACTGAACATTTAGAAACATGTGTATTATAAGAAAGAGAATTTAAACCATGTAGAATTCCACTATGCTATAATCAGTATATTTCATTTATTATAAGATGGATATTTTCCCACATTTTAGCATCTCCAAAATAAGGTTATGCCTTACAATTGGTGGCACATCATAGTTTAATCAACAGAATATTTCTTTCTTATTGGTATATGAAATAATGGCACATCATACGACCAATTCTAGCCTAGATTTGATGAACTCTGATGTATTTTCTTCCAGATACATATACTATTTTAAACCAAAATTGGGATCATGTTTATATACTTTTGTGTCCAACTTTATTTTTTTTTTAAAGATTTATTCATTTATTTTAGAGAGAGAGAGCATGGGGCAGGGAGGGGCAGAGGGAGAAGGAGAGGGAGAGAAAGAGAATTCTGAGCAGACTCCCCTGTGAGGACAGAGCCCAGTGCAGGCTCAATCCCAGAACCCTGAGATCATAACTGGAGCTGAAGGCAACAGTCAGAAGCTTAACCAACTATGCCACTCAGCGACCCCCCCACTTGTTTTTAGAGAGAGAGAGAGAGAGAGAGAGAGAGAGAGAGAGAGAGAGAACGTGCAGCATCGGGGGAAGGCAGAAGGAGAAAGAGATCATCTTAAGGCGCTCTATGGCCAGTGCAGAGCCTGACCCAAGGCTAGATCTCACGACCCTGAAATCATGACCTGAGCTGAAATCAGAGTTGAATGCTTAACAGACTGCACCACTTAACCAACTGAGCCACCTAGGCACCCCTTTTGTGGCCAACTTTAAAATGAAATGCAACAATTGAGCTTTTTGTAGAATAAAATAAAGCAGTATCACAATATCATCATCCTTCAAAAATATTATACAATTCTATAAATGGGTGATCTAAATGCCTACATAACACAGAAGAAAGATAAGTACTTGTCTCCAAATCTACAGGCTACTTACCTTCTCCAAGCCTCGGTTTTACTTACCTATAATGAATTTACTAACAATACCTATCACCTATGAAGGCAGGATGATTCAATGAAGTGCTTACTTTAATGCAACACATGTTAAATACTCAATAAATGTGAGTCATTAGCATTATTGTTACTAGTTGCAGTGTCACTAGTAATGATCATTCAGGGAATGGCCTCTTTGACTTATTTCAAAAGACAGATGTCTGATTCCATGCTATTAAACTGACCTGCTTACCTCACGCCAGACACTAGCTGGGCACCAGAAATACAAGGACAGCCACAACTCTTACACAGAACCCTCTTTGAACCAGTTTACTTTCAGGATCTTGTTCATTTATTTCGGGTAAATAGATTTATTTTTTCTGAACACTCTCTGCTCCGACCACAGGCCAAATCTCTTCCATGCACTTTATACTCACATATAATACTTGCCATTCTCCTCACACGCCCTTTGTCACCCTGTTTCTGCAACTATATTATAGTTCCTTCTTCATCTGTAATGCTTTTCCTTCTTTCCTATCTCCAGAGGTCCAAATCTCTCCTAACTCAAAGAATATTTTAAAGTTAAGAAGGAAGTTCCTTATCATTTACATTCTGTTCAAACAAACAAACAAAAAAAAGAAAAACAAGAACTAAAAAACAAACCAGTTCACATAGGGTATTGGGCAATGCCATTCACATGCAACTCTCCTTGCATTCTTCTCAAATCCGACTGCTTTGACGCCATTGCCTCTTCCTCCATACTCTCCAGAGCATTCTTTGCAATATTTCTTATCACATTCTGCATCACAGTATTTGTGTGCATGTCTTATCTGGCCCAGATTATGAGGTCCTTAAGGGCAGAAATATTATTTATCTGTCTCCATAGCATCTATCACATAACACAGGCTTAATAAGTTTTTGAATTGAATTAATTTAGTAACCTGACTCTTACAATCATTATCAGGATTATTTATTTATCCCTTGAAGTAAGTCACTCCATCTACTTATGTGAAAATAAAAACAATGTCAGACAGTTTTTCAAGTCTTTCAATAAAATCAACCATCTCTTGGTGCTCCTTTCCCACTCATAATTATCCTCAGAGGCAAACACTTGCACTTCTTTTAGCCATTCCTTCCCATGATTTGTTTCTCTGTGTTTAAACAGCACATCTGCCATGCTCTTTCTTAACCTTCCCCATGTTACGACGTGGAAGATGAGCACTGATCTTTTTACATGCCTTCCTGTCCCCATACATGTTTCACCTCACTGCATACTCTCGGTATAATTCAATTTAATTCCTTCTCAGGTCTCATATTCCAACTCTCTTGTTCCAATCCAGACTGTCATTCTTGAAGTCCGGGGATGTCCCTTTATCATCATGTTGGCTCCTCCTTTTGGTCCTCTCCTGTGTTGGTTTCCATGTTTCACAGGTTCCAAATATTCGTATTTTTGGTTTATTCCTTACTTTGGTGCATTACAGCTTCAGCAGTTTTTCAAGAAACGCTTTATCAGAAATAGCATATACTTTTTGGGGGAAGAGTGATTGGAAGTTTCACTTAGAATAGAATTCCGGGGGCGCCTGGGTGGCTCAGTGGGTTGGAGCCGCTGCCTTCGGCTCAGGTCATGATCTCAGCGTCCTGGGATCGAGGCCCGCATCGGGCTCTTTGCTCAGCAGGGAGCCTGCTTCCTCCTCTCTCCTCTCTCTCTGCCTGCCTCTCTGCCTACTTGTAATCTCTCTCTCTGTGTCAAATGAATAAATAAAAAATCTTAAAAAAAAAAAAAAAAAAAAATTAAAAAAAAAAAAAAAAAAAAAAAAAAGAATAGAATTCCGGGTTAGATGTGACTATCCCTTAGAATGTGGAAGGTATCGCCTGCCGTAAGTGGTACTAATGAAGTACAAGTAAAGGGTTTCTTGGATTATGTGAAAGGTGAAATACTGCTTATCTGTGGGTTGCAAGATTCAAAGTCAGGTAGGGTAATTGGAGATACAACATTATAGGAGAAAGGACATGGCTGAAATGAAAGCCAGGCAGGTTTCCCAAATCATCATTGATTCAAACATGATAGAACGTGGTAGGAAAGCCTGCTGAGAGCAAAAGGATTGGAAGTGAAGATAGAAAATATGGAGCCAGAAAAAGAAATGTCCTGGGACAAAACAAACAAACAAATAAACTAAATTATCCCCAGCCACTTTCAATGCGGTGCCAACAGCTGGCTGAGAGGGAGGGAGCCTCTTCAGTGGTTGACCACGATCTTGACACCTGGACACTCTCCCATCCCAATTTCATTTTCTTAGATGAGGTTACCTAACCTCTCACAAATTCCCATATAACCTCAAAACATAAAATGCAATCGTACCACGAAGCACAGCCATTCATGTTTTTTTTAGAATTCAGGATCTTTTCAGTCCAGAAAATAAGGCCAAGTGCAAACTGGCTCAAATGCTCTTTCAAACCATCTTACTGAAAGAGGGCCCTTTAGTTCTACATCATTAGGCAGCTGCTACCTCTGAAATGGGAAGGTAAGGCATGTTGACCAGCCAGCAGCAACCTAGCTGGTGACAAAGAAGCCTGAACAGCCCTCAGATGCAGAATTCTACAAGGATACAAAATTCAATCGGAATCAACACCAGCAAATGAGTGAGCAGTGATATGGTGTCTTCTATTATCCACTGCTCCATGCTGCTGGAAAGTTTCTCTTCAGCCTTGATATTAACGCGCTCCTTAGACTTTTGAAGTAGTTGTGAACCTTCAGGATCATTCCCTAAATGGCACTTTAAGGTGCTCTTCCCGTACATGGTGTAAAAAACTCTCCTACTTATGGATACCAGATGATACAAACAGGCTAAGACTATCAACCATTGTTTCTAAGTAAAGTAAGCCTGTCACCTCTCTGACCTCTTCCGAAACAGATGGGCTACATATCTGCTCTGGGAAAGGAAAACTCTTGTCACATGTAAATTCCCCACTTAAAGCCTTTTGCTTACAAATAATACTTATTTAACATTCAGGTATTTATGATGCTAACAAAACACCAGAAAGAAGCACATCCCTTTGTATCTCAGGTAAGATAAAGGAAAGTCTGGAGGAGGGTTACAAAGGATGAGAACACTCTCCTGCCACCCAACTCCCCCTTTGCTGAAAAGTTTGAAGGTTTTCCCTACAGGCCGTGATTCACAAAGTGTGCAGCATCAGATCACCAGGGATCCTACTAGAAATGCGGAATCTCAGGCCCCATCCCTCCTCAATCAGAATCTTCATGTTTAACAAGATCCCTCAGTGATTTGTATAAATATTAAACATTGAGAGGTCCTGCCTATAGAGATGCTGCATCATATCAGGAGGCAGACAGTGTCAATAAGGATATTTACTGGTGTTGCCTTTGATCATTTGGGTGAGGTGGTATCTACCAGTTTTCTCCACTGTAAAGTCACTTATTTTCCCTTTGTAATCAATAAGCATTTTGTGCTGAGATGCTTTCAAGCCACACAAACATCCTATTTCTCTTCACTTTTGTGCCCACTAATTTTAAGATCCATTGATGATATTTGGCTGCCACAATCATGACTATGGTAGTGACCAAATGGGGATTTTTTTCAAATTCTAATAGGCTGTTTTTAAACAATTTTAGAATACATTTTCCCCACACCTAGTTTCCCTATAACTAACATCTTACATTAATATACTTGTTAGGGGCTCCCAGGTGGCTCAGGCTGTTGTGTCTGACTTGTGATTTCAGCTCAGGACATGATGTCAGGGTTGTGCGATTGAGCCCGACGTCTAGCTCTGCGCTCACAGGGGGAGTTTGCTGGAGATTCTCTCTCACCCTCTGCCCCTCCCCACACTTGTTTGCACACACCTTCTCTCTCAAATAAATAAATAAGTCTTTTAAAACTATATACTTGCTTAATGAATGAGCCAGCACTGCTCCTTTATTATTAACTGAAGTCCATAGTTTGTTCAGACTTCCTTAGTTTTACCCCCTGTTCTTTTTCTATTCCAGAATCCCATCCAGGTTGCCACATTACATTTAGTTATGTCTCCTGAGGTCCCTCTTGGTTTGACAGTTTCTCAGACATTTATTTCCACCATACGTTTCTTAGTTATTCACTGGAATTCAACTTAAAGGAATAAACTTATTTAATTATTTAGGTCTAGATGGACCTGTGGACATTTATCTTATTCTACATATTTTAAGCTATTGCCATCATTATCCATTTTTATGACACACACTGTCTCAGATGTGTCATTTGGAATTTAAGGTTCAAGTTGACTCCTCGAGATGCTCCCATTAGTTTCTGAGCAGTTCCTTCCTTTCTGGCGTCTAAAAATTTTCCAGGTCTTATCACGTACTTTCTTGATTCAAGACTTTAATCAGGTATTTCTTTGAGAAATCTGGATACTTTAATTGGTGAGTGGTATTTAGAAACCAAGATCTGGGTCATAGTATTCTTTTTGTTAGTAGTGTATCATTACTTCTAGGCTTTCTCAGTGCCAGAGCCAGAAAGTATGGATATATTCTGACCCATACATACATATATACCTATATCTATTTCCAGGTACATTAAGAACAATGAGTTTATACTGACACCTCTGGTTCCAATCCAATAGTATAGGGTTCTCTTTATCCTTTCCCTTTTATTTATTTTTTCTCTAACAATGAGAAACCAAACTTTCATTACCATATCATTATATTCACTTATTTAGTCAATCTTAGAATACAAATAAATAAGTTGCAGAATTGCTAATCCATATCTTTGAGAACAACAAATTTACTAACTAGAGCACAAGATTTGTGTATGATTCGGGTGCCTGGGTGGCTCAGTGGGTTAAAACCTCTGCCTTCCACTCAAGTCATGAACTCAGGGTCCTGGGATCCAGACCCACATCCAGCTCCCTGCTCAGCGGGGAGCCTGCTTCCCCCTCTGTCTGCCTGCCTCTCTGCCTACTTGTAATCTCTCTCTGTCAAATAAATAAATAAAATCTTTAAAAAAAAGATTTGTATATGATTCTTTCTATCTTTAGCCTTACAGTATCCAGTTGAAATATTGTTTGCCAAGATCACTTAGTAATTTTCCTTCCCACCTTCTTTATTGTGGTTCTGTGATTCATTTGTAATATAGATAAGTTTATTTGTTATTGCTTGTATTCCACCTTGCGTTCCAAGTAAGAGGTATGTTTAGACTATGGAAGGATCCCACCTTCAAAAAAGAGCTAAAAGCAGCCCAGGTAATATTCCAGTACTCCTTGACATTGTAAAGTATTTAGTAGAGAACAAGGGATATTTAAACCTCTTTGATCAGCATATGATTATCAATATTTCAAAATTCCCACCTCAATACAATCCAAAGAAGCAAAGTAGGAGCTAGTCCAGAAAAGGGAGGCATTTCTAATTAAGGCTTCCTCCAAAAAGATGATGTGCCTTCTCTCAGTAACTTCATGGCATTTCTAATTTGAATGCAGACATTCAAATAAAACTGAGGGCTGAGGGGAGGAGGAAGTGGCAAATCCATCAGCCATCAGTGAGAAAACGTATTAGGCACTTACTGAAATAAGACTGAGGAGTCAAAACAAGCATTTTAGAAAGTCCACATGGCACTTAATTTTCTCTACGACAGCCAAGGCACAAATAAGTAAAAAATTAATGATTTATAAGAGTAAAATATATATCCCTTTGGTCTGGATATCTAGAAGTCAATGCAACAGTTTATATTTGTTAGTGGAATCAAGGCAGAGATTCAGGGTTTTAAGCCCTATCAAAATATCAATAGAGAGTTATCTTCCTTTCCCCTCAAGGGAACTTTCTTTAATTTGGAGCATAATAGGTAATACACCAATCCTCACTATGACCTCTATGAGTCCCAAGGTCTCTAGAGTGCCCCTACGCTGTGTTCTTTCCTTCTTGCTTCTAAATCCCAAACACTCTCTCTCCTATGAGTAAAAATTATGTACATAGTTAGTCTCTCTCTCCCTCCCTACCAGATGGGAGAAGATGGCTGAATAGCTCTCTAGAAACAAATAAACATGACTTTGTAGACACTTAAATATTGGTTCTAGTTGCTTCTGAAGGAGTCAATTATGTAACAGTCCTCACAATGTGTTAGATCTTTTTTCCTATTATGTGAGATTTCCCAATATAGTCGATAGTTAATACCATTCCAAAATTTGAGGGTCTTAACATTTTTTTAAAATCTCAGTCACACAGTTAATACTGTATGTGTATCTCCATTAGGTGGCTTTTCTCTGAGTAGTGACAGGGACTCAAATGTCTTCTATTTTGTGTGTCACTTCTTTAGGCAGAGACCAAATGAGAAAAACAAATGGAGTATTGCCGAGGGGAGAGATTCATGGGTCAGGTATGTAAGTAGTACCTATCACCTCTGTCCACGTTCCATGGGCAGAACAAGTAACATGGGCATGCCCAATTGCAGGGAGGATGGGAGATGAGTGCAACTGAATGCCCAAAGGAGAAAAACAATGGTTTGGTAATCAGCCAACCTGTCTCTACTGTAGGCAGTAAACTCGCATTTAAAAGATTCCTATTTTTGCTTAAACTCATTTGGTTTGATATTTTGTCACTTGCAACCAAAGGTACAGACTAATACAGGTCTTAGGCATAGTAATAGTAATAAAGTTCAGACAAGGACAAGTCCTAAATCCCTCAGGTAAACATTCAGCTAATTGCAGTATAGATTTCATTGTTCATTTTTGTTGTAAGAAAATAAGAACAAAGACCCAGAACATAAAGTAAGAGATGAACAAAGTACTAAACATACACCAAAAAAAAAAAAAAAAGAAAAGAAAAAAAAGAAGAAGAAGCTCATAACATCCAGCAAAATACTAAGGCACCATCATTTTGTTAAGAATTGAACTTTTTCTCTAACCACTGACATGCAGCGCTGTCTTAGTGACTGATTTCCTTATCACTTTCTAGCAAGGTCTAAATTTGAGCATTCAGAGGTTTTATAAACTCTTCTGAGTTACTCTTCCTAAGTCTTTTCATAGACCAAAAGTTCTTAGATTTGGCCATGCATCAAAATAACACAGATATTCAAGCCAAAACCCAGATATCATCAATCATTAATCTAGGTTAGGGCCTGTATATCTGTATTTATTTAATGTCACAGGCAATTCTGATACACAACTAAGTTAGAGAACCTCTGTCATAGGGTGTAGGAATAGATGTGAATCTTATCTTAGGAATAACCATATATTTCCCATCATTCCCCAAGTTAAACTTGAAATGTAAATGATTTCAATATTGGATTATAATGAGCATATGGAGGATACCAAAAAATACCATTAAAATAATTCCTATAAGATAGATGGTAGGCACTATGAAGTTGGAGACGTCCCTGGCTGACCTAGGCTGTACAGCCTTCACGGGGCAAAGTTATTTGACCTGGACCCTGGTAATAAGGTAGAATCTGATAAGAAGAGGACAGGAGAGGCCATCCCAGACAAATGGAAGCAGCAAGAACAAAGTCACAGTTAGGAAAACACCAGGTAGAGTCAGGGGATAGTACACAGGCCCATTGTGGCTGGAGCAGAAACAATGAATGAAAAATACAAGGTAACATAACTAAATGTTAAACTGTGCACTGTGAGCTTAAAGTGCTATGGAAATTCCAAAAAGTCATTTGGTTAGAACAGCCAAGAAGACTTCATGAAGAAAGCAGAACTTGAGCTAGGTCATGAAAGACAAGTAGGACTCTGTCAACAAAGAGAAAAGGCAGGGGGGAATTATATTTTTATTTTGATGTTTCTAAAACCCAGCAGGCAAAATGAAATGCTACATGACTACTCTATTTTTTGTATAGACGTTCTATGGTATTATGTATATAGTTTAACACTATTGTAAATGTGTACTAATTATTTACTTGTTTAAATGTCGGTATACCACAGAGGATTTGAGTCAGCTTTTAAGAAATTTGTGTTATAAAAAGTACAATATGGCAGGATCTTAGAAGCCATTCTGGGCCTGAATCAGGCTATGTGGGATGGGAGACAGTTGGGAACCTATTTCTATAAACTAAAATCAGGGAAAAATACAAATAAAAAGAGGCATTAAAGAAAGGGAGAGATTGAACACAAACGTATAAGTACATAAGCATATGTATATTTAACATAACTGACTTATGTCAGCCAAAATTTTGTCTCAGAACTTCCGGAAAATTAAAGCAAGAGTAGAAACATGATCCTTTACACAATTCTCAATTACCATGAAAACATCCAAGAAGTTATACTAATCCTTCATGGGAACAAAAATTTCCACCTCCACCTACCAGAAGAACTATGTCAACTTCATATTAAATATTGAACAATGTACTCACCAATGGAGTTTTCTGTGTGCTCATTAGTGGAACCACAGAAGGTAAGTGAATCTCAAAAGTTGCCAAGTGGGTAGAACCATTTCAGCCTCCTTGGAGAACTTCATGACAAATCAATTGCTCACTTATGGGGAGGGAAAGCAAACTTGATTTTCACAAGATTTTCCCTCCTGCAGGCCCTAAAGCTCTGGAGGAACCAGGATCATCAGAAAGGAATGTTTCTGATGTGTCTATACAAAGTTGGTTCAGCTGCTTTGATTTATTTAACAACCAGTCAATTCAATCAATTAACAATTTGATTCCGTGAAAGACATTCCATCAAAATTCAGCAACATGAAAATGAAAGAGCCCACTCATATCCTAGATTTTCTCTATTCAGATAGCTATGTAGAGCATGCAAAAACATAGCTTTTCTCTTTTCCTGTTTTTTTCAGATACAGTTCTGAGTATCCCTGGGCAGTGGCTAGTTACCTGATGATAATGAGTAACATCTGCATTATATCTTCAGCACTTCTTCACAAGTATAAACATCATGTGAGGTTGTGTTTACACCTATGAAATAGGAGGTTTAATGACTTGACCAAAGTCTAACATCTAGTTATTAATAGAAGAGGAGGAAGCATAGTATAATATGAAGAACTTTGGAGTCTTGGTAAACAAGGGCTTGTTGTCCAAATCCTGCATTTACGAATGGGTGGTTTGATGTCACCCACCACGTTCCAAATTCTTTCTCCACACTTTCAACTTTGTTCTCTAACTTCGATCCCTCCAGAGTTAGTGTTTATTTTCATCCTCATGTGAAATTTGGTCCTTGGCTTTATTCTTACTGTTTTTGGCTGAGCCAACTCCTGTGACCTCAGTATCTTTTGTTGTCAGGGATCAGAACGCTTTTCTAACTCTAGCAATACAGAACACAGCCCTTATATTTGCCCTTGACTGGACCAGCCCTAACTATTCCCAAGGCATCCACACAAAACTCAGGCAACTCTCACAGATAATGAGGGCTAGAGCAAGACTGATATCAAATGGTGGGGCACAGGGGAAAGCTTGGACAGCAAATAGAATTAAGCTCCATGTATATAATATACATTGATACATAACGAAGACAATATAGAAATCTTACCCTGGGACAAAAATGTGTTTAGATGGGTTTTGAGTGAGATTCTATGTTTAAAATATCATAAGCAAATATAGATGCAAAATTCTACCCTCTTCTGTTTATTTCCTCAAATTATTAACAAACAAATCATTTTCCACACAGGGAAGTGCATATTTAAAATCATGCTATCGATTGCACTGTATAAATAAAACCATATGGAATTCAGCCTCTCATTTCAGTATTACAGTCCTACACTCCCATGGACAAGATCAAATTTAGAGTGTCTTTAATTAAAGTGCTATCAATAAATAAATAGACTGAGTAACACTGGATGGTAGCAGAGATGATTAAAACAAAGTTACTTGGTATCCTATTTATCTGTCATATGGGCTGATTTATAAGCTTCCTACAAGAAGTAATTTAATGACTCTTTAATAGAAGGAGGCTTAGTAAAATACCAGCAGATGGTATTGTGGGTAATGACCCAGGCTATAATGATTTTAGTAATGACTTGTCCTATCTATTTACCTGTACTCAAACAAAGATTGAACTATGTACACACACATGTACACATATTGTCTTCTGGTGGACTAGGCTGCCTAAAATCCTTTTAGCAGAGAGAATGTAAATATAATTAAATAATTAAAGTATATAAAACTCAAGAAAGGCACAAACCTGGAGAAGGTGATAGTAGTCGTAAGAGTAGTAGCAGTAGGAGTAGTAATAAATTGATGTGATGATGATGATACAATCCAAAGAAAAACTACTTAGTACTTCATTCTCATTTGCCTTGGCTTTCCATTACAAGATATATGGCATCTTCCTAGAATATAAGACTTTTAATCCCTCCCAGCAAGTTTCACAGGGAACCTGAGATACCTACGGCAAAAGAGGATGAATAGAGATGACTTATTTCCTCCAAATAGACCTTTGGTATTCATATATAACACAGGCAACTCTCACAAGCACTAAGGACTAGCACAGGACTCATACCAAATAACATCTCTTCTGCTGATTAATTTCTCTTGGTCCCTATTGTCTCAATTACAGGCCTAGCAGTTATAGCCACATCCTGAATGGTTTCCCCTGCCCTTTTAGGAGTAAATGTATAATTGGGAACTTTCCTTAGAGGAAACAACCAGGTCAAGTGCAACAGCATCCTGTCTACTGTTTCATTTTAAGTATTTTAGTGTATGAGGGCCAGAAGTCTAGGGGCAAGCCAGGGGATCAGTCAGGAGCAGGAGGCCAGGTCATAAGAAAGAAAGTCTACAATGACTGGATCCCTAGGCAGTCGTAGACAATGTGATCAAGGAGCTTCAAGGACCTGTTCTCTCTTATGCCTTGGCCAGAGCTGAGTCAGTTTTGGGCACCATCTATGTCTGGTCTCTACGGGTGGAAATACAGTGCATTTTTTCAGGGAAGTTGAGCTCGCCTCTGACCTCTGCTCCTGGTGCTTCAGACAGTACTCCTTGCCTCTGGCCATAATGAGCTCATTTCTGGGCAAGTTTTCAGGGTCCATTGGGGCTAATATGTGACGGAAATTTTAGGGCCCTGTTTCCTAAGTAAGCTGGAAAAGACATTACTAGGTACTGAGAAGGATAGCCTGTGGGCTTTTTAAATACAATTAAAAAGGGAAGGCAAAATGAGAATTTTCCCAGGAAAACTTGACTTGGCATACTTTCGGTGGGTGGAGCAGCAGACACCAGCACTGACCTTGCTGGCCGTCTTTGGATGAAGTCAGGAAATAAGCAGAGCTAGTCATCTGGGCTCTTGCTAAAGCACCCTCAGTCTCTGCACTCCTCTGCTTTCCCCCAGGACCCATTCTAGGTCTGTCCTCCCCGGAGGTATCCCATCCTGCAAAATTTACAAGCTGGTTTTCGAAGCTGTCCAAATGGTAGTCATTAGCCACCTATGCCTATTGAGCATTTGAACTGTAGTTCATTTGCGTGGAAATACGCTATGAAATGTAAAATACATAACAGATTTCAAAGACTTAGTGCAAAAAAAGAATATAAAATACCACCTACATGTTTTTATATTGATTACATGTTGAAATGAAAATACTTTGGATATACTAGGTTAAATAAAATATATTGTTAAAATTAGACTGCTTCTCTTTACTCTTTTTTAAAATGTGGTTACTATAAATTTTAAGATTACATTTGTGGCTTGCATTTGTGGCTCACTTTATATTTCTTTATGACCACACTGTTTTCTATCCTGAGGGTTTTATGTCTAATATGGTAAATTTACCCTTGACAATGACAAAGGTGAGCTTTCTCAAATAATATGCTTGATTTTAAAAGAGTTAATGGAGACAGATAGGTGGGGAACAGGTAATTCCCTTGTCCTGGAATGTGTTTCCTTCTTCTTCATTCTGAAAACTCTTATTCATCTATCAGGATCCAGATCAAATGTCTCCTCCACCAGGAAGCTTTCCCTAACTCTCCCAGGCAGAGAGAGTCTCAACACTCCATGCATATCTTTATCAGAGCACTCTAAATGATACCATGATATATCTTAATTTATATGTCTCCCTTTCTAAGCTGTGAACTCTTTCAAAGTAAGGATTTTAACAACAACAACAACAACAACAATAATAATAATGTCATAGTAGTCATATAAACATGTTTTCTGATACCTTAATTTATTCATTTATACATTTATTTCTTAATCCTGAAATCAAGCCTCAAGCCTTCTGAGCCATTCAATTAGCAGCAGGGATCTGCCCATACCCCTTGTTCTTCAAATAGCCCATAATTATAGACTTGAAGTGAGTTTTCCCCTGACAAATTGCCATCCCAGCTACTTCTGGTGAATTCACCTAAAAATGACTATATTTATAACTGAACACAGAGCTTTAGCCATGTCCCTTGATTTCCTATGGAAGTGTCCTGGGTTTATCTCTTCGTACATGTTACACATAATCCTGCCTAAGCCAGATGCGTCCCCTGTTTCTGCACTGTTTTCTGCTCTCTTTCTTTCTAGTGTTATTTTCAAGGTTCTGTTGTAAACTATCTCCTTACCTCACCCCTGCAAATACTCTCCTGCTTCCAAATGTATTGTTCATTTTTTGGGTGTTGACTCTCTTTAAAGCCAATGAAATATGGGATTTATTAGGAAGATGATGAAACTATGCTCCAAAGACTTAATGATAAGTGAGCCTTCTAACACATCCCAACCAGGCTGTCGTTTTGGTCTTGCCTGTTGCTTTGTTATTCCATGTCATGTAGAAGGTGTCCTCTGTGTTGTTAAAGGAGCCATGACTTTGCTTAAGGAAGGGAGTTGTTTCTCCATAAACACGCTATGGAATACCAAGGAACAGATCTTGCTTCTGCAGTCAGCATCCATTTTCCTAACGGTTGCTGTGTAAGCAAACCCTATTACCTGGCTTTTGAAAAGGTAGGCTCCAGTCTTTGTAAAGGGTTACCTCAAAAAAGGAAGCAGCCTCAGAGTCCTTGTGAAAGGTACACAGTTAAAACTCGATCTTCAGTTACTTTTGAGGTAGTTAAAAGAAATTCGATTGCCAAACAATTGTCATTAGACTAAAGGCCATTTTGAAGTGTTAAACTCTCTTTGGTCTTGAGAAGGTAGTGACAAGACACTTAATTTGACTCTCAAAGGAAAAAGAAAATCTAATTGACGCATGTATTCATGTTTTAAATATGAGATTGCACAACTGTGGAAATTTAGTTCCTCACTCCTTGCCTAATTTCTATGTCTCAGGTCCACTGGGATAGTTTAGAGATAAAAAATTCGGTCTGCCTGGAAGGCTCCCAGCCCTCCCACTTTGCCTGAAGAACATCTACCACTTCTTCCTTTCTCAGCATGGACACCACTCCTATTGAAAAGTCTTCTCTGATCTCCCAAGATGAAAAGAGAAGTGTGTCTAGTTCTGAGCACAGTGCCACATAGGCACTCAAGAAATATTTGTTGAGTGAAGGAATGAGTGGCAGCAGAATGTAGACAAAAAATACTTGACTTGGAGATAAGCTTTACCTCTGCCCTTTATCAACATCATTAACTTTTCTGAGGCTGTGTGCTCACCTGTAAAACAAAGGAGATAATAGTATCTATTTCACAGACCTTTCTGAGAGCAAGTAAGGTTATGTGTGTGAAAGCATTTTGTAAATTTTATAAAATCTGAAGCTAAAACTTCCTTTTCCCTTTTACCTACATATTTGTTATGAATGATGATTTAAATATAATGCAACATCATGTGAGCCCAAATTATCTGGGAAGTAGGTTGGAGAGAGCCTACTAACCATATTCTCTGCTAAATGCAGTTCCACATTGGACTGCATGTAATACATAGCAAAGAATTCCTTCTGGGCAATCTAGACAGAACAGCCAGGGATCTTAGAAATCAGAGCAACAGAGGAGTAGGTATTGGATAAAGAAGATGATTTTATGCCTCTCATTACCTGTGACTTTGTCCAGAATCAGTATTGACTAAGTTTTGAGAAGTGTATTCAGTGGAGGAGCTCTGAATACTGTTCAAATGTCCAATGTTTTAATAATTTTGCCACATGATCAGGTAGAATATGAAGTTAAGGGTATCATCTTGCCTGTCCAGGCAATAGTTTCTAGCAAAGTCAGAAGAATGAAAGAGATGCATATAGAAACTTTCCTCACTGGCCTCTTAATTCAGCATAGCATTTATAATAAGCTAAGAAAGAAGACTGACCGCGAAGAAAGAGAGAGGAGAAATGAGTTAACCAGGAAAAATTGGATGTGCACATTGCACCAAGGGCCTTATTAGGATACTTTTTATATATTGTTGATCACATTTCAATTATCAGTAGTTATGAAGTAGGACTGAGCTGTAGAACAGAGCTTTCTATGAGGACAACCAAAGAAAGAAAACAAAGCCAAGATTCCTCACCCAAATCTGCTTAGTTTTGTGAGTGACCCTGGCACGCTTTTTAACCTCTGGTGCCCCAGCATCGTTGTATGAGATGAAAGGTCAACATAAACATAAATTCAGGAGAGTCAACTATTGGATCTTAAGAAGGGATTAAGTTCTCCCAAGTTATTGTAGTTGACATAAGTGTCTTTGTGATTATCTGTGACAAGGAATGGATACTTAGCTAGTTTATACAAAGGATCTGTACTATAAGGAGGCACAAGATATTTAACATGTAGCTGAGAAAAGAAAAGGAAGAACAGAGCTACACAAGGATAAGAACTGGAACTGGGAAGTCCAGGAGAGGGGCAACTTTTTTCTCTTGGGCAGCAGGGGCATCTGTATCTTTACCTTTCTTTGTATCTTCTTTATCTTAATTGGCCCCCTTTGGTTGCACCTGGTCCAACAGCATTCTCGTTATCCACCATTACTGCTTTCTAATGCCTAGGAACATTGGCCTAGATGCCTCCTCTTTGATCCAATCAATTATGGCCATTAAATACAGGGCCACATGACAGAAGAGTGCAGTAGGACTTGGTGTCAAGGCAGAGTTTTTAAAAAGAGGTTGGAAGCCCAGGTACAAGTCATTTAAGTTGCCAAACCTAGTCTTTAAGAGCAGTTTTGGGCGTACGAATGGTGCTGAGGATGTGGAAGGAGGCATGGAGTGAGGAGGAACATGAGTAAAATGGTTTTCTTTATTTAGGAACCAGTCCAATAAAGCAGAAAACCAGGGTTGACCAAAGTGTGATACATCTCCTCCCTTTTCTTGTGTTTCCCCTCAATAGGAAATGGTGATTTCAGTCTTCTGTGAGTCACAAAGGGAAAGGAAACTCTTCAAGTGGGCCTCTAATTGTGGTTTAGGAAAAACACCTTATAAAAAATCTGTACCCAATTTTCCCCCTATCTACTGGTGTACTCAGCTGTACTCAGTACTTAGCACCAGTAACCAAAATATTAATCTGCTCTTAGATTTTAAATGTCACTTAATTGTCCTATGCATTGCTTCTGCTTGCCTTCTGCCAAGTAGATTGCATGACTCATGACAAAAGTATAGATGGCCCTACACTGATACTGTGGTCCACTCAACTTTTCTCACACCTGCAACCATCTTTCACCACAAAGAGCCTTAGCCACATGGAATATATACACCCACCTCAATCTATATTTCTCTCTAAAACAATCACCCTTTGGCTACCCTGTGGATCAACAGAAACAGACCCACAGCATAGCTCACTCTTGGAAGGATAGATTAGGGAAGGGGACTGAGTAAGCACTGAGAACAGGCTTCAATATCTCAGGTTCCAAAGCAGAATAGAAATGAGGGAGGTCTGGGCTCCACAGATTTTTCATGGGACTCTAACACAGGTGGGGTATTTGGCATTGAGGTTAGTGTTATGCTTCTAAAGTCATGGTAGGAAGGAAGCAGGCACTCACATAGGTCATTGGATATAATGGGCTGAGAGTCTCTGGATTTCTACCCATGTGCTGTCAAGAAAGGAAAAGGATCATTCAGTGAGACCATTATAGCTCCAAATGAGTATTTCCTAGATGGATTTCAGCCATTATTCCATAATACCCCAAAGATGTGATGTCTCTTCAATACCAGAAATTTAACATATTTGAAATCAAATTTGTCATCCTTTTCTTAAACCTTTTCCTCATCTTGCTTCCCTTCACTTTCTTATCCCTGCTAAGAGTATCATCGTTCTCCCAGTAACTTCTACTCCATATCTCTTAGGTTTCCCTTTCTCCCCCATTCTCTAACATTGAATGCTGTCACCAAGTCCCCTTGACTGTTCCTTTCTGCTACATCAAATGCCTCTCTCCTCTTTCCTATCCTTGTGGCAGAGATGTAGTCCTGGCCCTTATTACTTCCTGTCTAGACCATTACAATAAATTCCAGTCAATTTTCCACTTGAATCCAACTTAAACAATAATAATAATTTTGTCTTAATCTCAGGATACAAATCTGTTCACATCACTTCCCTTCTTTAAAAGCTTCAGTGGCTTCCCATTGACCAAGAATGCATCCAAACTCCTTAACCTGTTATTCAAGTCCTCCACAGCCCAGCTCCAGCCAAGGTCTAGACAGCATTTGATTTAGTTTTTTAGGGGTTTTAGTATTGTAAAAATAACTCTAGGTAATTGTAAAAAATTGTGCAAAAATATGAAAATGATATAAATCTTAATTTTACCATGAAAAGATATTCTGGTCTATCTACATACATCCTTATTTACAAAAGGGGAAACATCCCTTTTTTTTCATTGCTAGTATATTGGTAGCATTTTTTCATACTTGAAAATAATTTTTAATTGTTTTAATAACATTTGCTACACTGACTCAAATATAAGTGATCTATTTTTATTATGTAATGAATCTGTGCTTATGTAAAAGTGTATAAAATTTAGATAAACATAAATAACTAAACAAGTAAATTTATTTTACTTGTTTAAAACATAGAACTAATATTATTGGCATTTAAGCATATATAGTTACTGCTTATTTAATTATTATATCATGACATTTACCTGGGATTATCTTTGCTTTCATTTTCTCTAGTGATTTAGAAGCTTTACATCAGGTTTTCTTTCTGGCAGTGATAAAAATATTAAATTCTACTTTAAAAATACATTAGAATCTAGTTTCCCTAGTTACTAGTATCAAGAATCAAAAGTATACATTTATTTTCCATGTATATGATAAGACATGATATAACTTTATCATTCTTTCATTTTTCTTATCAGTTTCCACCTATTGTTGATTTAACCTGAATTTTTAGATTGAATTATTAGGTTATTCTTTACATATCATGCATTGCTTTAAAGATTTATTTTTGATGTTCAAAATATTTCACCACCCAAGAAATAATTATTGATATTCAAATGCCTTTATTGCTCAAAATTAATTTTTTTAAATATGACTTTCTTATCCTTGAGTTTTTATTTTAACTGTCAATTTCAATTGTCTTCCTTGAATGTTTGTTCAACTAATTCCTTTTTTTTAGAAAAGGTACACTAATGACTCCCCTTGGCCCTGAAGATAGGAACTATCTCTCCTTTGCCCAAACACATTCCATTTGCCAAACATATTGTGAGTATAGAATTCTTGCATAGCAATGTTTCAGAATACAAAACCCTTTTGTCATTCACCACTCTTATCGTCTTTAGTATTTGGAAAGAGTATGAATCTGACCCCATCTTAGTTCTTTTTTTACCCAACTTGTTGCAATTAGCTTCTATGCTTTTATTTCTTTATCTTTGATTTTTAAGAATTTCAACAAGTTATTTCTAGGTGTTGGTATATTTCCATTAAATTTTCAGATAATTGGTGAATTGTCTCAATGAAAATCTTATTTTTCTTAGGATTTTATTTATTTATTTGAGAGAGAGAAAAGGAGAGCACAGAAGCAGGGGAGAGGGACAAAGGGAGAGGGAGAAGCAGACTCCCCACTGAGCAGGGAACCAGGAGCTTCAGGACTCAGGACTGGATCACAGAACCCTGAAATCATTACTTGAGCCAAAGGCAGATGCTTAACCGACCAAGCCACCCAGGCACCCCCAAAACTTGGGTTTTTCTTTAGTTTGGCACATTTTCTTCTTTTACTTCCTTACTTATTCTTTCTGTTCTTTTTTTTCTGTTCCTTATTGATTTCCATTCTATTGTATGTAGATTTTCCCCTAAATCTGTGCTCAATTTTCTTTTGTTCTCTCTCTCAAGAATTCCATTTTTTATCCTGTATGTTCTTGGAGAAATTTTCAAAGTTTCAAACATCACTATTCAGTTCTCAAAGTATTCAATCAACTTTTTCACTGCCTCCTTTTATTTAAGCATTTTTAAAAATTCCCATGCAATCTTTCATGAGTTCAGAATATTTCCTCTTCACAAACTCTTGCTCAATTTTTATAGCTGTGACAACTTCTTAAATTGTATTGGTAACAGGAATGAGAACATTGATAATTTTTTCTTCATCTACTTGCAGAAAGGCAGTCCTAACCTCTGAATACAATATCATTTTGATGCGTTTGGTGATATTCCCTATTTACATGCCTTCACAGATAAAGAAAAAAATCCAACTGTATCTGCCCTTTGCTAGAGTAGAAGGAGCCCAAGGAGGTAGAACTTCCTCCATTTCTTCAGAATAAAATATTTGATCTTCTGATTTTTGCTTCTTATGACTCCTTATCCCAAGCCTGCCATTCTTCTGAATTATCAGCCCATCAATATGTTCCACCAATCTCCACTAATCTCTATTTTTCAAGCCGAGAACACTTGCTCTTTATATGAGGGGAAGCTTTAGGTCATTCTTTTATGCTTTATTTAATCTGTCATTTTTGGACTTTATGAAGATGAAATTTTTTGACATTTTTAGAAGATGAATCTCACAGAGTCTAGTTTTCACAGATTTTTACATGATCTTGGCCATTTCTATTAGAATCTGGTGATGAGGGAATTGAATATCTATGCTGCCATCTTTCCAAAATCTTTCTTTTCGATATTTTTTTTCTTTTCCCATTATATTTTCCATCAGTGTCTTCACTATATCTCCTCTGATTTCTGGAAAACATGCATTTTCTTATGCTGTTACTTTCTCCTGGAAGATCTTTCTTGTTACCTCTACTCAATCCATCTCTTCCTACTAAAATAACCAAGACTTTTCAGTGAGGAGCATAATAAAAGTGTTCATAAAAGAGATAATATAGAACTCTCTCTTCTATGTGCTCTTGTGCTATTTGTTAACATACACTAGAGTCTACCATGAATGATATCTATCTGTGGTTATAGCTTATTCCCAGTTACAAGAACTTAATCTTTGAAAGTAGAAATAATGCTGTGTTCATGTTATTTCCTCTGTAGGACACAAACAGAAACTGTCACATAGAATAGGCTCCATAAAGAAGTATATTAAATTTAGTTTAAGTTCAGCTATTATTTGTTATACACTACATATCAGTAATGTGTTATTTCTGTTCCCTACAATGAGCATCAGACGTAAGTACTATTGTCCTTTTTCGTAGAATGGGTATCTGAGGCACATACAAGATTAATAACTTTCAGGTTACACAGTTAGTGTCTGAAATTAGATTCACACCCAAGTCTGACTCCAGTGGCCATGTGATCTTCTGACACACCATTTTGATTCAATTAAATTTTAATTAAGTTTAGATTACGTCACCAGGCATAAAACTTGCAGAAGGATTATAACTGGGTTAGATATGTAACAACATTCCTCCCTCACTGAGCCTACTTTGTGTCCTCTCTCTTTGATCAATATTGAGAAATAGACATCAAGGTTTCTACTGGATTGCTGCCTATTGAACTTATGAAGCCCTTTGTAGATCTCTCTTTTATTCTCCCAAATAATATGGCAATTCCCTGATTAGGATCTATATAAAGTAACTAGCCATAATATACCTTGGAAATCTGAAGTAAGATTTATAGAATATGGTTTTTCCTCATGTCATAATTTCAATGTCATCCTACACATATTATGATCCAAATCTACTGGGCTAGATCTATCCTCTGTGGAAGCAGGAGAAAAATAATATGCAGCAGCTGTTGTTCACTGACCAAGAAAGTAGTAATTGAAAATGGTAAGAGTAGAAAAAAAATCCTTTAAAGGATAAACTGGCAGCCCATGGGCCAAACCCAACCTACTGTTGTGTTTTGTTTGGATTAAACACTGTTTTAAAGCTATTTGACTTTGTGGCTAATATTTAAAAGTTTGAAATTTTACATAAAAATCCAGATTTCTGGTTTCCTTTTTAAAAATATGAAGATCTGATCACACCAGGCTTGCATTCCTACATGAAAACCACACACTCAGTTGGGTAGCAGCAGGGATGGCTGGTGCCTCCAACTGTGGACCAGTGAGTTTGCAATATATAACACATGTGGAATAAATATAAAATATAGGAAGTTAGAGCTGGAAAGAACCCTCACAAAACTAAGACAGTTTTTCATTTTAAATAGGGAAACTGGACCAGGATAGTGATACCACTCAAAGTCACATAACTGGCTAGCAATAAACTACAATAGAAATCTGGATTTTTCTGGGGCATCTGGGTAGCTCACTTGGTTGAGAATCTGACTCTTGGTTTTGGCTCAGGTCAGGATCTTAGGGTCCTAATATTAAGTCCCTCATCAGGCATTGTACTCAGCATGGAGCCTGCATGGGATACTCTCTCTCCCTCTCCCTCTGCCCCTTCCCCCACTCACATGTTTTCTCTCTCTAAAAATAAATAAACAAATAAAACTAAAAAAAGAAAAAATTTAGATTTTCTGACAACTCAGGCCATGGAATTATTTATCGACAAACTTCATAATGCAATAAAGACCTCTCATTAAATTATATTAGTTAATACTTTAAAAGTGAGATGTATTTTAAACCACCTATCTGCTGTTCCCATGTTCCCTTGGTACTGCCCCTTTCTCTATTTGCATTAGCTAGCACATTGACTTATTGAATGACAAATCCTTTGTGATAGGGATGCCAAATTATTTGAGTGACCATCTATCAATATAGTTCTGAAAATAGGATTCTGTACAAGATACATACTGTATAAACAAAAGTGTTGGACCCATATAAATCTTATTATGAATACACAATATTTGTTCATTTATTTAACAAGTATTTCTTGAGTATCAGGTTCAAGGAACTGTATTGGGCACTCACTGAGGATAAAAAAATGAACAATACAAATAAGATTTCTGACTTTATATTAATAAATTAACAGTACCATCTATAACAGAATTTCCAACATTGAATTATCTAAATACATGTTCCTCTAGAGCTAAATATCTTTATAGGTCAGAGTATGGCAGATATAACACACATAATCTATGATGAGTTTTTTAAAACTCATTATTATTAGTGTCAAATTAGAATTGGAGTCTCAAACAAACACAGTAAATTAATGAATCAAGTGATAGGACAAATGCTCTGGAACTAGGTAAAAATATTAACATGTAATAATCCATATTTTGAGTCAATAATTTGATTCTTTGAAGGTAAATTTTTAGGCATCCCATGATGCAAGAATATTTATATTGTAATAAAAGGTTCCTGACCACCCATCAAGTCACAGGGTAATTGTCTTCTAAATGTGCATGTTGAGTCAGAGACTTGACTATGGTTGATGGGAGATGTAAAAGGAATAAACTTTTCTTTCATTTCTCATGGAATAGTCCTTTCTCTATAAGATAAAGTCTAATTTGGAGCACCTGGGTGGCTCAGTGGGTTAAAGCCTCTGCCTTCAGCTCAGGTCATGATCCTAGGGTCCTGGGATCAAGCCCTGAATTGGGCTCTCTGCTCAGTGGGGAGCCTGCTTCCCCCTCTCTCTCTGTTTACCTCTCTGCCTACTTGTGATCTCCCTCTCTCTCTCTCTCTCTCTCTCTCTCTCTCTCTGTCAAATAAATAAATAAAATCTTAAAAAAAGGAAAAGATAAAGTCTAATTAAAATGTATTGATACTATGAATCAGACATTATGTTTATCACTAGGAAAATAAAAGATGAATAAAATATTTACTTTCCTATAGTAAACATTCATTAAAGAGATTAAGGGAAATAAATAGAAAATAGCTAATGCTTAGCTACATGTTATTTTTTTTTTAATTGAAAATAAGGGGTGCCTGGGTGGGTCAGTGGGTTAAAGTCCCTGCCTTCGGCTCAGGTCATTATCTCAGAGTCCTGGGATTGAGCCCCGAATCGGGCTCCCTGATCAGCGGGGAGCCTGCTTCCTCCTCTCTCTCTGCCTGCCTCTCTGCCTATTTGTGATCTCTCTCTCTCTCCCTGTCAAATAAATAAATAAATAAATAAATAAATAAAATCTTTAAAAAAATTGAAAATAAATGCAATAGGTATCCAAAAGTAGGAAGAAAACAATGAGTAAGAGGATCCAGGGCAGAGTTCAAGGGGGTAATGATTCTTGAAGAAAAGTAAGTAAATGGGGCTCCTGGGTGGCTCAGTCGGTTAAGTAGCTGCCTTCAGCTCAGGTCATGATCCCAGTGTCCTGGGATTGAGCCCCACATCAGGATCCTTGCTCAACGGAGAGCCGCTTCTCCCTCTCCCTCTATCCGCCACTCTGCCTACTTGTGCTCTCTCTCTATCTCTCTGTCAAATAAATAAATAAGAATCTACAAAAAAAAGAAAAGAAAGAAAGGAAAGGTAGTAACGATAACCAAGAAAAGGTAGGGAATCTTGGAGAACTGCAAGATCAAAACCTCACTGAGGGTTGGATAACCGAGATTCTTTTTATTATAGAAATTTGGCCCCAACTAGATCCCTAAAGGGGAATGAAGTATGGATGGCTAGAAAAAAAAAATAGACTTGCTTTTAAAAGGTGAAAAAAAGTCTACCAAGAAGAAGCTAAATAAAAATAAGAAAAGGAGGATGGGAATTTTTTGACTTATTTAGCTAGCTGATATTTGACTAGATGCACGTACTGAAATGATGTCATCTTTCATCAGTAAAGTATCTGTCTCAGCTTTGCCTTTCTTCACATTGTCTTCAGTCTCATTCCCTAACTCCAGTGAACATTAGAATCTTTTCTTTCTTGTCCCTACCCATACATATGTTACCTGATAGAGACATTTAAATAATCGATTATATTTAGTCAATGCTTGATTGAAAAATAATATATAAGAGCTTAGTAAATAAAGTCTTTCTTATTAGCCATTTGAACCAAGAATCTCGAGGAAAGAGCCAAATAATACATCTTTTATACCACTGTAGCAGCTTGCATATTACTTTTCACAAAGATGATCAATACATACCAGATACATTGCAATTATATCAAATTATACTTAAGTGAGGTGTTTAGGATTTTATATTCTGGGTAGGAATTAAGAATGATAATTTATAGGGGTGTCTGGGTGGCCCTGTTGGTTAAGCAGCCAACTCTTGGTTTGGGCTCAGGTGGTTATCTCAGAGTGATGATCTCAGGATCCATCTCAGGGTCGTGAGATGGAGCCCTGCTTACAGCTTGGCACTCAGCATGGAGTCTGCTTAAGAGTCTCTTCTCCCTCTGCCTCTCCCCATCTGTATGTACATATGCATGTGCACAGGCATGCTCTCAAATAAACAAATAAATCTTAAAAAGAATGATAACTTACAGATATTGGGGAAAAGAGAGGAGAGAGTGACAGGTTGCATAAAGGATATAAAGGTGTTTCTTGTATTTTCAAGGTTTACAGGCTAAATACTAGGAATCATGTTAATTTATTAAAGAACAAAAGAGCAACATTGGGTAGAAGCATCAATTCCTGGAAGAAGATAAATTCCACTTTGGACACCTTGAGCTTAAAGAGCTGATGAAATATTCAAGTTGCTAGGTCATATTAACAAATGCCTATGGGAGGGGCACCTGGGTAGCTGAGTCAGTTAAGCGTCCAACTCTCCATTTCAGCTCAGGTCACAATCTCATGGTAATGAGATAGAGCCTTGTGTCAGGCTCCAGGCTGGGATGTGGAGTCTGCTTAAGTTTCTCTCTCTCCCTCTCCCACTGCTCATCCTACCATCTCTAAAATAAATAAATAAATATTTAAAAACAAAAATAAAAACAACAAATGCTTATGGGAAATAGAAAGCAGATGACAGTGTAGGTCTGAAGATCTAGATTTGGGATTCACTGTCCGTTAGCAGAGAATTAATGATAACAATCACTAGAATGGATAACATTCCGTAGGAATGAATAGCAGCAAGTTCTACTTTTGGCAATAAGATCAGGTATATATTCCACAAACTATAAACCCTGAGAAATTCTGGATAAAATAAAACAAATAGGCTTTAAAATACATAGGTGAATAACAAAAAAGTAAGAGAAAATCACAGGTTAAAAAAAGAAGAAGGAGCCTAAAAGAGCATGAAACTGAGTGTAAGTTGGTGTTAAAGTCACAGACTATTCAGGGGGCATCTCTGGACAGCAGGGATCTAGATGCTCAGGTTTTAACAGTTAAGACCTGGAAAGGTGAGAAAGAACTCAGTCTGGATCACAGTAATAAGTCAAATCCGAGACTCCTACAGAAAGTTGGGTTACTTGAAGACCTATTCCTTTAATAAAAATGTAAGCCAGAAAAAAATTCATCCACTGGAAAGGAGAGCACCAGAGGAATCAGTTTGCCTTAGGTCTTGGTGGAAAGGAAAAATGACTCTCCCCTGGAAATTCATAATGACAAGCCCACCTCTCGAAATTTAGGGACTTGAACACTTCGTATCTTTGCATTCTAGTAAACTGCAAGCAAAATTAATTTTTAAGGGCCTCCAGGTTATTTGTGGCCCAGACACCTGGCAGAAGGAAACACGGATCTTATAGAAGAACAATTCCTTTAACCCATATTCCTCAGAATCTCCATAAATTAATATCAACCAAGAAGAAGAATATAATATAAAATGATCAAAAACACAAGTAAACAGGGCATTAACAAGACACAGAACAAAACCGTCAAAGATCTTCATATGTTAGAATAATCAGATACAGATTATCTTAAAACATACTTTAAAAATTTGAGGGGATAAGATGGAAATAAAAATAAAAACATAGAACATGGCACTTTCAAGAAATAACCAGGAACATTTGAAAAAGAACTCAAAAGAATTTTCACAAATTAATAATATAAATTTTGAACTTCAAAACTCAGAAGATTGCTTAAACAACAGATTGGACACAGCTGAGGAGAGATTCAGAGCACTCACAAGAGAGACCTGAGAAAACCAAAAGCAATGCAGTGCCTTTGGAATAAAAAAAAAAGTAGGAGATTTGGAGAACAGAATAAAGACACACATATATCTATTTGGAGTTAACAAAGGAAAAAAACATAAAGAAACAGAGGAGAATTGACATTCAAAGAATTAATGGCTTTCAATTTTTCAGATTCCCTGAAAGTCATTTATCTTCAATTCTGGAAGCACAACAATACCAATAACAGTAAATAAAAAGATATCCTCACTTCAGTACATGATAGTGAATTTTTTTTTTTTAGCACAGGAGTTTAAAGATTTCATTTATTTATTTGTCAGAGAGAGAGAGAGAGAGAGAGAGAACACAAGCAGGCAGAGTGCCAGGCAGAGGCAGAGGGAGAAGCAGGCTCCCCGCTGAGCAAGGAGACCAATGCAGGACTCGATCCCAGGAGCCTGGGATCATGACCTGAGCTGAAGGCAGCTGCTTAACCAACTGAGCCACCGAGGCATCCCCACAATAGTAAAGTTTTAAAACACATGTCCAAAAAGGTTATCTATAATTATATTCCTGGCTAACCTTTAACTCAAAAGCAAGAGTGAGAAAGGATATCCACAGGAAAAAAATAATAATAAAAGACAGAAAACATTTACCACCAGCCCACCCTCACTAAAAGGAAATCTAAGAAATGTACTTTAGGAAAAGAAAAATTCATCTCATAAGGTAGGCCTAACATTCAGGATGGACTAATAAGCAGATAAATTGGCAAATGTGTAAGTAAATATAAATGAACAATGTCTGTGTGTGAAATTACAGTAATTTGAAAAAGAACTAGATTATTGCACCAAAATAACATGTCACAATATGTGTGAGAAATTTATTGAGAAAATTACAAAGCTTCATTGTAAAACATTAAAGAATATCTAAATAAATGGAAAGACATATCATGTTCATAGAAAGATGCAATGTCATGTAGATATGAATTATCCCATAAAATAATCTATAAATTCAAAAAATTCCAACTAAAGTGCTAAAAATGTTCTTTCTTGGAACTTGGAAAACTGATTCTAAAATATTGATGAAAGAATAAAGGGCCAAAAACAACCAAGATGTTCCTTAGAAAGAAAAGGATGCATGAGGAAATTCGGGAGAGGAACTTGTAATAACAAAGCTTTTTATGAAATTTTAGGTTTAGTTTTAATTCATATGAAACTGACATTTTTATAGGTCAAAACCAAATATTGGTAATGGCTAATGGATCAGCCTAATAATAAACATGCAGCTTACAGAAAGTCAAATAGATAAGGCAAATCTGGAACAGAGAGCACAGGGACAGACCTATGCATGCATAGAAACTTGCCAGAACTGACATCATAGATCACTGGGAGAAAAGGAATCAAAGATGCTGCAATAATTAATTATCTGATAGGAAAGTAAAGTCAAATTATATTTCTTAACCTAATGCTACAAATAAAATTAGCTCCAGGTGGATAAAACACATACTTGTGAAAGGCAAGTATTAAAACTGCTATAAGAAAATATAGTAGAATGTCCTTACAAATATGTTTTCCCCTTCTACGATCTAGAATTTTCAGATGGGCACATAGCTGGACACAATGTCCAGCCAAAGGGATGTAAGTGGACATGTCCATAAAGCAGTTTCTAAGAATCTCTTTTTTTTTTAAATTTTTTTTATTATTTGCCCCATGGGTACAGGTCTGTGAATCATCAGGCTTACACATTTCACAGCACTCACCATAGCACAAACCCTCCCCAATGTCCATAACCCATCCACCCTATCCCTACCCTCCCACCCTCCAGTAACCCTCAGTTTGTTTTGTGAGATTAAGAGTCTCTTATGGTTTGTCAAGAATCTCCTTTTTAAAAGTTGGTAGCTCAGTGGTTTAAGCCTCTGCCTTCGGCTCAGGTCATGAACACAGGGTCCTGGGATCGAGCCCCGCATCAGGCTCTCTCCTCAGTGGGGAGCCTGCTTCTGCTTCTCTCTCTCTGCCTGCCTCTCTGCCTACTTCTGATCTCTCTCTCTCTCTCTCTCTCTCTCTCTCTCTCTCTCTCTCTGTCAAATAAATAAATAAAATATTTTAAAAATAAAATAAAATTTAAAAAGCTGGTAGACACCTGCTTTGCCTTTATTTCTCTTCCTTTTTCTACTCTCCTGCTTGAGAGTAGTGTATATAAGGACTGTAAGGCTTCATGGGGGTGGAGCAGAAAGAGGGAAGGAGTCTAGATCCGTAAGGACTTTATGGAAAAGAGCTTCCATACCTGCTGCTGATTGGCCCACCTCAGAAATTTTACATGAGAGGGGAAAAATAAGCTTTCTGTCTTGAGTAACTATGATTTTAGGTCTCTGCTTCTCACAGGCAGACTTAAGGCTAAGTAGTGTAATTCTTGACCACATTTCCTCCCTCCTTATTACAGAAAGACTACAAGATGGAAAAACAGAATATATAAGAATAATCATGTGGGAACATCCTCTTTTAATGGACTAGATTAGAATAAGGAACAGTAAAAGAGAGAGAAGCTATAAAAGTTCCAAGTGCCAAGTACTGTGACATACAGAAAGTGAGGACTGAAAAAAGCTACCTCTGGACTTGTCTAGATTAGGAGGCCACTGGTGACTTTAGAGGAGTTTCCAAAGAGTGACTAAGAAGCCAGTGAAGCAACACAGCATTCAAAGGATTATTGCCACTTGCACGTTATCTGGAGGCCTTCCAGCTCCACACAAAACCAGCATACAAACACGTTTGGTGTTTCTGGGTGATGGGTGTAACTAGATGGGCCTGAATCATCAAGAAACAGAAATAGCCCTTACCCTGGCTAATTTCTTGATGTCTTTTCCACAATCATGGCACACCCATTAGCAACATGGTTGGTCCACTCCATCTGGTCACTAGAATGCTGACTGACCAATTCAATTGGGGTTCGACCTTTCTCTTTCATTATATGAGGGGATTCTTTTTTCTCTAGGCCTTAGAAGGTAAAAGTCTCTAGGACTTTTGTTTTGTGTACCATTAAATAAAACACATGTTACTATTAAAGATATATTTATAGGTGTGTGTGTGTTAAGTGTTTGCGTGTAATAGAAAATGACAAATCTTCTAAATATGTAACTAAAATAGTTAGATATAGATATATCCTTCACCAATCTCTGCATAGAAACCCTGAGCACCAGAACGAGGGAAGGAGGGGATGCAGGCCAGAACTTTGAACTTTGCACAATAGAAGCAGGCATTCCTTGATATACCTAAAGGGTAGACTTCTAAAAAATCTGCACAAACTAAGAACACATGCCAAAAGAAATTTTTTCATAAGAAATAGTGGTAAAGAATGAATTCAGGGGATTTCAGTCATATGAAGAGCCGATATATAGTTACACATCCTCGAAGTGTAATAGGGAACACACTCGCATGGGTAGAGTCAGTAGTGGAGTGAGTTGACAGACACCCAGACTGTTGGGTTTGATGAAGGAGACTGTCACTATTACAAAAGCAGGGAAGGTTTGTCTCCCCCATGATGACTGTAGGAAATGAGGGATTAGATGTGCCTAGTACCAACAAAGGGTGAGAATTCCTAGAATTTCCCTTACGTGTTTTTATCACCTTAAAGGAACTTTCCTAGTCAAACATTTACAAGGCAGTCCTTCTCCAATTAGAATTGGTAAAGCACTTAAACCTTAAACAGTTCAGGTAACAAAGGTAACCCAGATATAGTAGAAGAGAAGCCCAAAAGGCAATGAAAATGTGGTGGGGTCACCTCGCAAAGTAGGGTAGCCTGATGAATCTATTCTGCAGCAGTAAGTGTATCTGCCACTTAACCATCTGTCCTATGGGAGTGGCCTATGAAGATACCTAGCCCTGTGGTCTGTGCACATGCTAATAAATTACTTAAATTGTCTCCTATTTGCTGTCTAAAACATATAAATCAAGATTTTTGCCTGAATTGCATGAACTGTATCAGTTATACAATCCACTCCATCCTAGCCCATCTCCATACTCACTGCAGTCAGGCTAAAGTCCTTATCTTTTTCCAAGGGAGAGGGAGAATATAAAGGGGGGTGTCAAAGCTAAGGAGGAAACAGAAATTAAACTCCCTTTTCTGAAACAGGAGTGGGAATGGATGGTCCCTGGATCGCCAGCATTCTCTCCCATCCAATCTCCCTGGTTTGGACCATTGACAATGGCCATGGTTTACGAGATATCTGGAATCTTTGCCACTTCTCTAGTGAGGTATGTAACTCCAAGACCCAGAATTATTCCCCCTTGAACATTTAAGCTACAAGTATCAGCATGTGTTCTGTGAGGAGATCAACCTTAGCAAGGCTCCAGTGGGTCTTAGCTCCTGTAAGTAGATCTCTTGAATTCCCAGCAGCTAGGTGTGCGAGTTCACCCTGGACATTGCATTTACTTCTCAACAAAGGACCTTGCACTTCCCTCCCTGATTAAAAGTTGCCAGTTTTTGCACTGGTGTATATTGGGGGTTTATTCTATGCCTCTTACTCCTGTGTACTTTTTGTGTCTTTATGCAAATTTAACCCACAGGAGTTGTCTAAGATGACTAAGCCACAGTGAATCCTCGCTCATGTGAAAATTGGAAAAGGATTGTGAATACCTTTGCAAAATGCCCCAATAAAAGGCATTATACTAAGGAATTTTATTACAAATTTTCCTGGAATGTCTTTAAGAGCTCGGTGTTGGCTCAAAGATTCCTTTATTTTTTAAGTGCCCTTTTCTTTTTTGTTTTCTCTCCAATTTCTTCTGAAGTTCCTTCTAGATGGAGTGAAATGGCAATACCGCAAAGTTTTAAGGCTCACTACATTTGGAGGTTGTATCTGGTACATCAGATTTCATGTTTAGATTTTTCGTTTACCAACAAGATTGTAAACACAGTGTGGGAAACCATATTTTATACCATTTGTATATATACTCACCAAATGTGGTGTTTTGATGGTTAATGCTTTGTTTATGACTTAGTAGGTGCTTAAAACATTCATTGGTGGTTTCATTTTAGATATTTAAATGTCTGTTCACCAAGAGAGGGAGAAATACAAAGAAATAAAAAAAAATACAGCTTCTATCTTCAGTTTTCTCAACTTTGTTTTTTCTCCAACTGAAGTGGATTGAATTCTCCCTTCTGAAGATCATGGCCATTTTAATGTCTTATTTTTTCACAGATTTTGCTTTCTCAGTCACATCTAATGGATACTTTGTAGATATAAATTGACTTACTAAATGAAAGACAATCTATCTTTCTCTCTTTCTCAATCTTACCCATTCTCTGAGGTCAACTCCTTTTAGATTCCACAAGGACTCCTCTGAGACCCTACCCAGAGTTCTTTCCTTCTTTCCTCTGAACCTGTTCTTATTGATTGTATATATCCAATTACTTATTTATCCCTCATTATTAGGCAAATTAAAGAGATGGCCACTGAGTTAACTTCTGATACCCTTGGACATTCCCAGCACTCCTTGCTCTCCTTCTTTTTGTAGCAGATCCTGTTACTATGGCAACAGAGTGGGCATGTAACACAGGCTGGTCCAATTCAAGTCCTTCTCTGGGGATAAGCTCAAACTCTATCTGAAACATCATATAGTTAAAATGTAAGTAATATACAGCACAGTAATTATCATTAATACTGTATTACATATTGGAAGGTTGCTAAGATAGTAAGTCATAAAGTCCTCATAATAAGGAAAAAATTTTTTGCAACTACTGTCGACCTAAATAAATAGGTAAACTGAGTCAAGCTCAAAATTGTCCAAAAGATGTATTTATTCAGGAATGGCAGAGGAATTGCAATTTGGGACAAGCAAACTGTAGCAAGCTATAGGCAAGTCCTCTGAAGATTTGGGGTAGCTGTGTTTAGGGCATGAGTATAAAGAGGGGGAGAGCTCAGTTCAGTCTGTTAAAATAAAAAACAAATGAAGACCAATTTTGAAAATTCCCTAAGCAGACAAAACCAGTCCAGTCATACAAACAAAGCTCAATTCAACTCATCTTGCAAGACCAACCTGATCTGGGTCATTTCTTGTTCATGCATCTGGAAACCATAATCAAAACTTCCCAACATTGATTTGAGGCAACCCCTGACCAATGCTCTATCATTTAAGAAAATTCCAGTATTATCAGTTTTCTGTAAATCAGGCCTTTATGGGAAATCATCTCTCATTCCTTAAGTTTAGTTTTTCTGAGGGCACATGCCTGAATTTTCCCATTTTGTATCTTCCAGCTCCATTGTAGGTTGTTCTTTCAAACTACATATGGTGACAAGTGTTAACTAGGCTTCTTGTGTGATCATTTCACAATGTACATAAATATCAATTGTTACATTGTAGCTAATATGATGTTACATGTCAATATAGCTCAATAAAAGAAAAAAAAAGAATGTAAGTAAGGCACTTCCCTCAACCAGATCACCCAACATGAGAAGCTGATCTGAGAGAAAAAGCTGACATCCAAAAAGAGAAGAGACAAAAGACTTAGCAAGCATTGAAGGTTTCTAAAGTCCCTGGACCCATACAACTCTCCCTGAGGTAAGTTTGATCCCAATCATTTCTAGGGTTTGGTTATATTGGCCAGTAATTTTTTTTTCTTGTCAACTAATTTGAACTTGTCACTTGCAGAGCCTTGACAAATCCATGACAGGCTCCTGGAGGGAGTCACATCCTTGTGAATTTCATTTCATGGCTTTAACACATCCCATTGCACCCAGCACGGATTACACCCTGCAAAGAATAGGATCTCAATCCATAGTTGTCAAAGTCATGATTCTTCAAATTTCCATTAAAGTTCTGGCATATTATATAGGACACTACAAATATTAATGAAATTATTACATGCAGAAAATCATGAGCAAGTTCAGAGTCTCAAGATATAGTACTGCATTTGTTGAGTCACCTGTTTTCAGGAATAAAATCCACATATTTAACCATGTTGCAAATACATCTCTTGTCATTAACAGACCACTGTCTACATAAACCATTCATATCCTTTATACCGTCTCGAATTGCAAAGTACTAGATATAAACATGGTCAAAACATTTTTCATTCCACATTAATACACTGCCAAGCATATTTTATAAAATATATATCTGTATGTGTGTATATATATATATACACATACATATATTTATATAGGTAAGTATGTGTGTGTGTGTGTGTGTGTGTGTATATATATATATATATATATATATATATATATATATATAGCTTTAACCAACTCCTAGAAAGTTTATATTGCACTTAAAAATCCTGGGTCATAGAGGGGGAAGAGCAAGATGGCAGAGGAGCAGGAGACCTAAATATCATGGGGTCTCAGGAGTTCAGCTAGATAGTTATCAAACCATTCATAACACCTACAGACTCAACAGGAGATCAAAGGGAAGAAGAGCAGCAATTCTTGGAACAGAAAAGTAACCACTTTCTGGAACGTAGGACGTGCAGAAAAGTGAATCCGAGGCGACATACGGGAAGAGAGACTGTGGGGGGAGGGGCTGTCTCTCGGCAAGTGAGAGAGCATCAGAACACAAAATCGGAGCTTTTAGAAATCTGCTCCACTGAGGGATGTGGCTCCAGAGGCTAAGTGGGGCATGAAGCCCTCGTGGGAACAGTGTGGTCTCAGGTCCTGCGGAGTCACAGAAAGACTGGGAGTGCCTGAGTGTATCGAAGCTCCCAGGTATCAGAGCAGGCAAACCAGCTGCAGAGACGGAGCTCTCAGCTTGGGGTTACCTTAAACCATGATCCAAGGCACAGTCAGGCCACTTATCTTCAAGCAGAGAACCCACAAGGGGAAGATTCAGGGAGTCTCACCTTCCTCCTCCAGGGGGAATGCCACGGGAGCATGCTGCAGGAGTCTGCTGGGTTTGGAGACTCCAAACGGGGCCATTCGCCAGAGATAGAAATGCTCAGTCACAGGTCGGGTGAGCTCGGAGTGCGGCCGGAGACCAGGGAGATGGGAGGAATTAACTGCTTTTCTCTGAGGGTGCACTGAGGAGTGGAGCTCCGAGCTCTCGGCTCCTCTGGCCGGAGATTAGGAGGCTGCCATTTTCATTCCTGTCCTCCAAAACTGTAGGGAAAGTGTTTAGGGAACAAAAGCTACGACAGCAAACCCGAGCAGATGACTTAGCCTGGCCCCGGGTCAAGTGTGGTGCAATTCCGCCTCCAGCAAAGACATTTAAGAATCACAGCAACAGGACCCTCCCCAGATGATCAGCAAGAACATCCAGTGAAGACCAAGTTCATCGATCAATGAGAACTGCAGAACTCCAGAGCTAGGGGAATGCAAAACATAGAATTCATGGCTTTCCCCCCATGATTCTTTAGTCTTTCAAAGTTAATTTTTTTATTTTACTTTTTTCTTATTTTATTTTAAATTTCCTCTTTCCTATTTTAACCTTTTTTAACGATTTTATCTTATCAATACCTTTTTAAAAAATCTTTTTTAATTTTCATTGTTATAGTCGTATTCTATCCATTCATTGTATTTAACCTTATTTTTTTTAATGCATATTGGTTTTTCTTTCTTTAAATTTTGGGGTACAGTTTCTTCTAGTAGATCAAAATATACCCTAAATCTAGTACATGGCTTTGTTCTAGTATCCAGCCTGATCACATTCTTTCCTCTTTTTTCTTTTTTCAACTAACATCTTATCTTATCAATTCCTTTTTTAGGATCATTTTTAATTTTCATCTTTACAGTCATAGTCCATCCTTTCATGGTGTTTACCCTTATTTTTGTGTGTATATATATATATATATATATATATATATATATATATATAAGTTTTTCTTTCTTTAAAATTTTGGGAGACAGTTTCCTCTAACAGACCAAAATACATCCAAAATCAATTGTGTGGCTCTGTTCTACTCTCTCTATTTTTTTTCTTAAATATATTCTATTCTTATATAGAATATTTATTTTATATATTATATATTTCCTGTATATATTATATATTTAATATATATCTTTCTTATATTGTATAGTATATATATTTCATATATATATTCTTGCATATATTCTAATATATATTTCTTATATATTATATTTCTTACTTATATTCTATTATATATATATTTCCCCCCCTTCCTTCTGCCCCTGGTTTCAGGTCTCTTCTGATTTGGTTAGTGTATATATTTCTGGAGTTATTGCTACACTTTTAGTATTTTGTTCTCTCATTCATCTATTCTTAGGTCATTGCTACCCTTTTAGTATTTCATTCTCTCACTTATCTATTCTTATCTGGATAAAATGACAAGGCAGAAAAACTCACCTCAAAAAAAAAAAAGAGGGAATACTGATGGCTAGGGACCTAATCAACATGGACATTCGTAAGATGTCAGAACTAGAGTTCAGAATGACGATTATCAAGGTGCTAGCTGGGCTCAAAAAAAGCATGGAAGATACTAGAAAATCCCTTTCTGGAGAAATAAAATCCCTTTCTGGAGAAATAAATCTTTCTGGAGAAATAGTAGAAGTAAAATCTAACCAAGTTGAAATCAAAAAAAGCTATTAATGAGGTGCAATTAAAATGGAAGCTTTTACTGATAAGATAAATGAAGCATAAAGGAGAATCAGTGATATAGAAGACCAAATGATGGAGAAAAAATGAAGCTGAGAAAGAGAGATAAAAAACTGCTGGATCATGAAGGAAGAATTTGAGAGATAACTGATACCATAAGACAAAAAAATATAGAATAATTGTGATCCCAGAAAAAGAAAAAAGAGATAGAGGGGCAGAAGGTATATTGGAGCAAATTATAGAAGAGAATTTCCCTAATTTGGCAAAAGGAACAAGCATCAAAATCCAGGAGGCAAAGAGAACACCCCTCAAAATCAATAAAAATAGGTCCACACCCTATCATCTAAGAATAAAACTTATAAGTCTCAGTGACAAAGAGAAAATCCCCAAAGCAGCTCAGGACAAGAGATCTATACCTACAATGGTAGAAATATTGGATTGGCAGCAGATCTATCCACAGAGACCTTAGATTTTAAGCTAAAGACTATAATAAGAGATGAGGAAGGATACTACATCATACTTAAAGGGTCTGTCCAACAAGAAGATCTAACAAGTTTAAATATCTATGCCCCTAACATGGGAGCAGCCAATTATATAAACCAATTAATAACAAAATCAAAGAAACACATTGACGAGAATACAATAATAGTAAGGGACTTTAACACACCCCTCACTGAAATGGACAGATCATCAAAGCAAAAGATCAACAAGGAAATAAAGGCTTTAAATGACACATTGGACCAGATGGACATCACAGATATATTCAGAACATTTCATCCCAAAACAATAGAATACACATCCTTCTCTAGTGAACATGGAACATTGTCCAGAATAGACCACATCCTAGGTCACAAATCATGTCTCACATGGTACCAAAAGATAGGGATCATTCCCTGAATATTTTCAGACCACAGTACTTTGGAACTAGAACTCAACCACAAGAGGATGGTTGGAAAGAACTCAAAGACATGGAGGCTAAAGAACATCCTACTAAAGAATGAATGGGTCAACCAAGGAAATTAAAGAAGAATTAAATTCATGGAAACAAATGAAAATGAAAACACAACTGTTCAAAATCTTTGGGACACAGCAAAGGCAGTCCTGAGAGGAAAGTATATAGCAATATAAGCCTTTCTCAAGAAACAAGAACGGTCTCAAGTACACAACCTAATCCTACACCTAAAGGAGCTGGAGAAAGAAGAGCAAACAAAGCCTAAACCCAGCAGGAGAAGAGAAATAATAAAGATCAGAGCAGAAATCAATGGAACAGAAACTAAAAGAACAGTAGAACAGACCAACAAAACTAGGACCTGGTTCTTTGAAAGAATTAATAAGATTGACAAACCCCTGGGANCCTGGCCAGACTTATCCAAAAGAAAAGAGAAAGGACTCAAATTAATAAAATCATGAATGAAAGAGGAGAGATCACAACCAACACCAAAGAAATACAATTATAAGAACATATTATGAGCAACTATACACCAGCAAATTCAACAATCTGGAAGAAATGGATGCTTTCCTAGAGACATATAAACTACCAAAACTGAACCAGGAAGAAGTAGAAAACCTAAACAGACCCATAACTAGTAAGGAGATTGAAGCAGTCATCAAAACTCTCAGAACAAACAAGGTTACAGGGCCAGATAGCTTCCCAGAGAATTCTACCAAACATTTAAAGAAGAATTAATACTTATTCTCCTGAAACTGTTCCAAGAAATAGAAATGGAATGAAAACTTCCAAACTCATTTTATGACGTCACATCATCTTGATCCCAAAACCAGAAAAAGAACCCATCAAAAATGAGAATTACAGACCAATATCCCTGATGAACATGGATGCAAAAATTCTCACCATAATACTAGCCAATAGGATCCAAAAGTACATTAAAAGGATTATTCATCACAACCAAGTGGGACTTATTCCTGGGCCGAAAAGTTGGTTCAACATCCACAAATCAATCAATGTGATACAATACATTAATAAAAGAAAGAACAAGAACCATATGATATTCTCAGTAGATGCCGAAAAAGCATTTGACAAAGTAGAGCATCCTTTATTGATCAAAACTCTTCACAGTGTAGGGATAGAGGGTACATACCTCAATATCATCAGAGCCATCTATGAAAAACCCACAGTGAATATCATTCTCAATGGGGAAAAACTGAGAGCTTTCCCCCTAAGGACAGCAACACAGCAGGGCTGTCCACTATCACAACTGCTATTCGACATAATACTAGAAGTCCTAGCCTCAGCAGGCAGACAACAAATAGAAATAAAGTCACCTTAATTGGCAAAGAAGTCAAACTCTCACTGTTTCCAGATAATATGATACTTTATTTGGAAAACCCAAAAGATTCCACTCCAAAAAAGCTAGAACTCATACAGGAATACAGTAAAGTGGCAGGATATAAAATCAATGAACAGAAATAAATTGCATTTCTATACACCAACAGCAAGACAGAAGAAAGAGAAATTAAGGGGTTGATCCCATTTACAATTGCACCCCAAACCATAAGATAGTTAGGAATAAACCTAACCAAAGAGGCAAAGAATCTATACTCAGAAATCTATAAAGTACTCATGAAAGAAATTGGGAAAGACACAAAGAAATGGAAAAACGTTCCATGCTCATGGATTGGAAGAACAAATATTGTGAAAATGTCTATGCTACTTAAAGCAATCTACACATTTATTGTAATCCCTATCAAAATACCATCAATTTTTCCAAAGAAATGGAAAAATAATCCTAAAATTTATATGGAACCAGAAAAGAACCTGAATAGCCAGAGGAATGTTGAAAAAGAAAACCAAAGGTGGTGGCGTCACAATTCTAGACTTCAAGCTCTATTACAAAGCTGTAATCATCGAGACAGTATGGTATTGGCACAAAAACAGACACATACATCAATGGAACAGAATAGAGAGCCCAGAGATGGACCCTCAACTCTGTGGTCAACTAATCTTCAACAAAGTAGGAAAGAATATCCAATGGAAAAAAGACAGTCTCTTCAACAAATAGTGTTGAGAATATTGGACAGCCACATTCAGAAGAACGAAACTGGGTCATTTCCTTACACCACACACAAAATATAGACTCAAAATGGATGAAAGACCTCAATGTGAGACAGGAATCTATCAAATTCCTTGAGGAGAACACAGGCAGCAACCTCTTCAACCTCAGCCGCAGCAACTTCTTCCTAGAAACATCGCCACATGCAAGGGAAGCAAGGGCAAAAATGAACTATTAAGACTTCAACAAGATCAAAAGCTTTTGCACAGCAAAGGAAACAGTCAACAAAACCAAAAGATAACCAACAGAATGGGAGAAGATATTTACAAATGACATATCAGATAAAGGATTAATATTCAAAATTGATAAAGAACTTATCAAACTCAACACCCAAGGAACAAATAATCCAATCAAGAAATGGGCAGAAAACATGAACAGACATTTCTGCAAAGAAGACATCCAAATGGGCAACAGACACATGAAAAATTGCTCAACATCTCTGGGCATCAGGGAAATACAAATCAAAATCACAGTGAGATACCACCTCACACCAGTCAGAAGGGCTAAAACTAACAAGTCAGGAAACGACAGATGTTGGCAAGGATGTGGAGAAAGGGGACCCTCCTACACTGTTGGTGGGAATGCAAACTGGTGCAACCACTCTGGAAAACAGTATGAAGTTTCCTCAAAAAGTTGAAAATAGAGCTACCCTATGACTCAGCAATTGCACTACTGGGTATTTACCCTAAAGATGCAAATGTAGTGATCTGAAGGGGCACGTACACTGTTTATAGCAGCAATGTCCACCATAGCCAAACTGTGGAAAGAATCTAGATGTCCATCAACAGATGAATGGATAAAGAAGATGTGGTACACACACACACACACACACACACACACACACACACACACTGGAATACTTTGCAGTCATCCAAAAAAATGAAATCTCGCCATTTGCAATGACATGGATGGATCTAGAGGGTATTATGCTAAGCAAAATAAGTCAACCAGAGAAAGACAATTATCATATG
Source organism: Ailurus styani (assembly GCA_002007465.1). Lineage (NCBI taxonomy): Eukaryota > Metazoa > Chordata > Mammalia > Carnivora > Ailuridae > Ailurus > Ailurus styani. The sequence goes on along the minus strand of LNAC01000055.1, from coordinate 6,374,725 downwards.
ATCTCTTTGATATGAGGAATTTGAGAGGCAGTCTGGGGGGCTGTGGGGGAAGCGAGGGGAAAAAATGAAAAAGATGGGACCAGAGAGGGAAACAAACTGTTAAGAGCTTTTTCTCAGGAAACAAACTGAGGGTTGTTGGGGGGTGGGGGGTTAGGGATGGGGTGGCTGGGTTATGGGCATTGGGGAGGGTATGTGCTATGGTGAGTGCTGTGAATTGTGTAAGACTGATGATTCACAGACCCGTACCCCTGGGGCAAATAATACAGTATATGTTAATTAAGAAAGAACACCTGGGGCACAAATATAACAAAGTAAAACTTTGCTCCACAGTCTCAATGTGTCCCTTTCCATGAATTCTGTGTGTGACTTGTTCACAAATATGGAAAGCGTCTGAAGATTTTCTTCTAACTTGTCTTGATTTCCTTGAAGACTTTGGCACACAGCATGAGATTAAAATAACCTGGCATTGCTGGCATCTTTACCCACAAATACCAAGGAATAAATATTAGAATGATGGATTCTCTTTCCCTTGTCAACCATGAATGTGTTCCAGCCAGGGGCAAGTCTAGAGAGTAATTTAAAAATAAACAAACAAAACCAAAGAGTAACTTTATTCTTTTAAAGTTTATTAAAATACAAGAACAAATTTTAAAAGCACACGTACCACTCAGCACCAATATAATAACACTCTTTCTACTGATAACGTCCAAAACATTTCTGTTTCTGCAACTGAGCAGCAGAGAAAGACACATGTGCATTCTCACCACATTTACCCAGTACCCATAGCATCGTGCCCCAAATAGTCTCCTTGCCAGGGAGACAAAGATGGGCAGAGGAAAACTAATGTGACTACATCCAACCACTAACTGAGTCAGTGACTCTTTCATCAGTAGTTATCATTCGCACACTGGTCACCTCTGCACGTCCCAGTCTCCCTCTCTGGGTGCTCGATTACTTGGGCTAGTGATAGAGTCTGGCAATAATGTGATGCAAAACTAAGGAAAACTGGCCAACATTCCCTACCCAATATCTTTTAATTGCTTTGGTTATAAAGTCCTGGATACCTATGTCTTCATAGTCTCTCATCCTAATAAATAAAAAGTACATAAAAAGTACACGGGCCAATGGCATAGTCTGGAAAAGTCTTGAGAGAATTTTTATTTATTCCCCACCCCCTTCTGTGGGCTTCTTTTATTTGTGTGTTTACCTGTGTGTTTCGGGGAGAGAGGGGGGTAGTTTTGAGCCCAAATAGTGACTTCATTCACCATCTCCTGGGTCCTTGAGATCTCCTCAGTGAATATTAAATTAACTCCATGGAGTTCTGGTGCTACTGCCCCAGATGGGCAGCAAACCCTGACTTGCATGAGCAGTCTTGTTTGGATATCTGCACGTTTGCTTTCTATTGGTTCAGACTCATCTAGAACAGAGCTGGGTCTCTTAGTGGAGACCTTGCCTCTGCTGCTATCCAGAACCTGAGGCATTAGGAAGAGGCCCAATATTTGCCTCATTCTAAAGTCATTCATTGACACCTAGCAGTCTTCTTCCACTGGTGAGAAGTTTCTTTTCAAATTCTCCCAAATCAGTAGACCAAATTCTCAGGGCCTACCTCTTCCCAGTTAGCAACTTCCTGACTCTCCCAGGCCCCACTTCGTTCTTTCATGGAGGACCTCAAGATCCCACCAGGAGGATGCCGATCACCAAGCAGAGGTTGATTCCTATGCCCCTTTCCGGATGTACATACAAAGCCTAAGTTTGTATTCTACTTTTAAGATAAAGGAGAAAGTAGGGAGAAAGCTGGACTATAACTAAAAACATTTTTGCTCTGATTTTTGGCAATATCATTTTGTTTTAAGTTCCTGGAATTGGAATTCTTACTATTAATCTCCACTCTGAGAGACATGACATTGGACATGTTCTGAAAAGCTCTAAGTGCTGGAGAGGTTTTCATTAACCCTTCAATGGAACAGAAATTAGTGTTTACATTTTCTCCTTTGCCATGGCCATATGATTCTAATTAAGCTAATTTTCCAAACCATCAGTCAGATTTACAGAATGGAAAGTCCTGTACATCAGTGCATTTTGCTGTGGATATAACCCAGAGGGCATGCTAAGAGCACCTTGTATCCAGCTGGGAATTCTCCCGAAGGCATAGATATTGTCTTTAACATGCCCTCTGGTATTTCATGCAGCAAGGCAGTACCCACACATGACCTCACCGTATTTCATATTTTTTATTCAAGAGCCCAAATAGTGAAATACACTTCAGGCAAAATAAAAGACAGCAGGCTTCTCTTCTTTCCTTGGTCATAGAACAGGCATTTTCTGCTTAATGGCAGAATTTAAACCAATAGTCCATTTAGAACTTGATATTACCAAAAATCAAGGGTATATTCTATAAACAAGGTGAAGACATAGTACCAGAGATCCAAAACATGAATATAAAAAGTCATATAAGTTAAACGACTGTCACTTTAACTATACAAAGAACAGTTACTAGTCTGCCTCTAAGGAGGTCAGTTACATTTTAATATCTGTATCAAACATTTCTACATTATTCTGTGGGCATTTCATTCATGCCCATTCAAGAAAGTCATTGTCGATTCCACCAATATTTTCTCTAAGCAATAAAATAAAGTAAGTTTGAATAGTTCCAAGACATATGTCTTTCAAACACTAAATGTTTGAGTAAATCCAGATGCTAAGATAATATCTAAAATCCCTTGGAAACTATTTCAATAATAGACAAGCTAATTCAGTTTAAAAGGCTAAACTGATAGCTCCATGTAAACACAGCCTATGGGGGGGCGGATATTTAGGTCTCAATTGTTCAAAGGAACATACTTAACCAAGTATGTTTGAACAATTGTTCAAAGGAACATATTTTACAAAGACAAGGTAGGTGGGGTGGGTATTGACAATCTAATAATTTCTCTGAGCATACCAGCTAAGCATTGATTCTCCTCTACTTCAAATAATGAGTTCTTGTTATGTTCATAAAAGTACATCATAGGAAATCATAAAAAATCATGTTGAGATAAATAGGTTACAAAATTACAGGCTTATCATAACTCTGATTAACACCAAGCCATTCTACATACTGTAGGATTCCTGAGCTTTGTCAATTCACTTTCTTCATTGTTTCCTAACTGCCTTTCTTCCAGAAAGTCTTCTATGTTCTATTGAACATATATTTTTCCCTGATATTCAGCCTATGCCTTTGTATATTTACTTCCACTGCTTCATTTTTCCATTGGAATATCCTCGTGGAGAGGAATTGCGCACACACGACCTTCTCTTTTCCTTAAACATATATCGCAACTGGGTGCTTTTTCCACCATCCTTTTTCCCAGACAACTAGCACTGCCTTAGCCAAATCTCATCCCCCCACCAGCTTCTCTAACATCCTGTTCCATTATGGTACATGTAGAACAAAGGGGAAGTTTAAGGACAACAGAATGAGTGTGCTGCAACCAAGTTTTCGTTTTACTTTTCTAGGGTACCACATTATCTTGACACCATTTTAAAGATAAAAATTCAAGGGGGCCCACTGAGCAGTCTGGAGTACAGAGTTCAATGACTGAGAACTCTGAAATAATCTGTTCTCCATGGGAATTTCCAGAAATTTGTTAGATGATGCCACATTTTCAAAATTTCCTTTGTTTCTTTGCGGGTGTGTTTTATAGAATTTAAGACACTGGAATGCTTACATGTCGCTGTAAAGAGAATAATCAGTTAAAATAGGACATTAATATCTAAACAATAAACTAGTGATATGACGGATACATTGTTAGATTCTGTTTTGTTTTTTTTTTTAATATACTTTTGATTCTTACACACTCAGTTCCCACCTTTTTCTTATTTCAGGCAACTAGTTACGGACGATATTTTCAACTTGAGATTTTTTTTCTACGACTTTTATTTTATGATTCAATTATTAATGGAATGGTCATAAGAACCTTTGATTGTACATATCAATACAACCATATACTGTGATTTAATAGCATCCTCAAATTTACAATACAAAATTTATAATACAAAATTAATTGGTCTATTCTTCGGGGGTTATGATATTTAGATATTATATTATGGGTAAAACTATAGTGTCTGTATTTTAAAGAGAAATATGGTGTGTGTGTGTGTATATATATATACACACACATTGTGTGTGTGTATATATATATAGTTTTATATATATATATATATCATTATAATGAGGATAGAGGCCTTAGATTACTAGACCTCAGCTAATTGGAACAAAGGAAGACCCCAGTCCAAATTTAAATGTAAATGGGAATTCCATTTTGCCAAATTCCATGCCACTGAGGGCTGCCTCACATCAAAGCCTCCAAAATTATTAATGAAAATTGTCTCAAACTAACTTTCTCTTCTTCTCTTTTGTAACTCAAGAAATCTTGTTAATTTGCACTTATTATTCATTATAGTTCACCTACTCTGGGCGGAGAACAGTGCTATAGCTGAATGGCCAGGGCACCTACTTCCCACAGCAGTTAAGAATATATTTATATATATTATCAAGTGTATACTGTAAAGAATGTACTCCCCAGCTCAGCGGCCATTAGAGACACTGAGACCAAGAATGAGTGGGGCCACATCATAATTGTAGGAATGGAAAGGGACAGACCAGCACCATTGGACCTATTGGTTTTACATTTAATCAGTATCATGCGGTATAATTCACCCACTGAAAATATACATACCACAGACCTGTTTCAAAAAGTAATTATTTCTACCAAAGAATCCTCATAATTACAAATAATGAAGTATGGGGTGTTTTTTTCTCCCTTTCCATCCTCCTTTCTCCCTCAATTGAGGAGTATATGATAAATATATCAATTTTGTATATATATATATATTCTCAACGCTAATTTCAACTGAGCTGCTTCTTTTTCTGGCCCATGTATGTTTTATGTTTCCATGTTTCTGTGACTAACACATTAGTTCCACTCCCTATAGCTTCAAGGTGAAACTCTGTGAAGCCTCCTCATCTTTCTGCCTCCTGTCCCTAGCTTGTCAATTTGATTTTCTTCTAGGGCTTTCCCCATCTGCCTAGAAAGGAACCTTCAGATTTCAGATAATCATCCTAATCTTCCAGGTAGGGATCATTCTTTGTATCTGCAAATACACCTGTGAGTTCTGGGATGTTTAGACTGGCATAGAGCACCACGTGGCTAGAAACTAGAACAGCAGAAACTACTCAAACACTGTTAAACATGAAAGCCTTAACCACAAGGACTGGGCTCAAGGACTCTTTAAACATAAATATTTGGGAACTTTCCAGATGGGCTCCATCCGTGCTGAATAAAGCATAGGCAATACCCCTTATACTAATAAGGACAATAGTTCCCTAACATAGTAGTTATTCAGGTAAGTCTTTTCTTCAAGTCCCAAAGCATGCATCAGCTGTATTCCTTCATTCCCAAGGCAGAATGAACACATGTTGAAACAGGGTTTCTTCCTCTCCATCTTGGGATCTTTTCACTCAGGGCTTTTCATTAGGAAGAGATGTGCTGGGGCTACTACTTAGCCAAATGCCATTTGAGTGGTAAAAGGAGCATGGAGATGTTAGAGGTTTATGTTCTTCTGACATGTAAATTCCTATCTTTCAGCAAGACAATGGGACTCGGTTGAAATAGTGGATTCAGCTCTTAGTTTCCTTTCCTTTACATAATTTAAAACAAAACAAAACAAAAGCCTTTTACAATCATACCTTTAACCAGCTAATCTAGATTTCATCTTTTGCTGAAATTCTTCTCCAGCCAACGCCGGACTTCTTGAAGGTTGTAGCAGAAAGGGCCCTTTCCTCCCAGATAAGCAATTTTCTGTCTCTGCACAATACACACACGTTCAAATGCTACCCCGTAAGCTACATTGGCATTATTGTCCATGCGGTCAGCCACAACTCGGCACTGGGGCGGCAAGGAGAAATGCTCCAGAAGCTGGTGGGCTGCTGCACATCGGTCTTCCTGGTTCCGGTGCTTCTTCACTTCAAAAGACAGAGAAGAATCACCAGGCACTGCCCAACCATCTGAAGGATGAGCCTCATCAATGTAGACCAAGAGGAAGTCAGCCACTGATGAGAACTCTTCCACCAGTTTGCTGAAGGCTGGCAGCTGGCTAGTAAAAGGAGGTCAAGTGGCTGAGCCAAAGTTGACCACCAGTGGGCGCTCAGGGCTGGCAAAGTCAAGAAGGTGGCACTCAGCTCCATCAACCATCTTCACCTGGGCACCATTTCTACTCTTGTCGCCTCCTTCAGAATTGGAGACATGTACCACGCTGGAATTGGGGGCATCTTCACCCAATTTCACCTGGTGGTGAAAAAAAGAAAAAAGGGAGAGAATACCATATGAAAGGCATTGTCACTCCATTTTACTCTATACAAAAACAAAAACTGGCTCTAATCAAATGTGGTATTTCCTTCATAGGATATAATAAACCTATATTGATTTAAGTAAAGAGGCATCATGGCAGGTATTGTAAAAAAGGTCCTAAAAGGAGTAGAAGTCTTTTTCATTCTGTATAGTCACTGAGATTAGTTGTTTTCGTCATCAAAGGCATCTTGGTTAACCCTCTTCACCCTTACATTGAGGCTGGTATTCTTTTCTACCCTTACTTTGCTGTCAGTGGTTAGCACACATTATATAACAAATGATTAATAATATTAATACATAATTAATTGACTTCATTTTAAAAGTTAATAGTAAATGGTCTACTTTAAGATAAATTATCAGAGTTGTGGGAGTTGGGTACCTCCTTCTGAATTCCCACGTCTGAGTTCTAAAATATTTGGGAAAGACCTTTATATTCTTACACGATGCTAATTCATTTAATCTCAACCAAAGAACAACGATCCCAATGAGGTGTATTTCTGGCCAGAGTTTAAAAACCTGGGCTCTGCCATTTATTGGAAGGGCCAGTCCCACTTCACCTCTTCAGTGCCTCAGCTTTTGCATCTGTAAAATGGCGATAATGGTGCCTGCCTTCCTTGGACAGTTATTGGGTGATTACGTAAGAAAATGAACTCTTGTACACTACAAATCATTGTGTGGGTATAGGTTCCATCATTAAATGCCACCAAACATGTGAGACAGCATACCACCTCTCTGGAAAATTCTACGTTAAAAAAAAAAATTATCCTTAGAAGTGACTTGAGCTCTCCTCAATATGATGTCTTTCCTGGAGGTTTCTTGAGCTCCTGCTTACTTTCAGGTTCCTACAACTAGAACCTCACCACTGCTATGAAACAAATGAAATAACAAAAACATACGATTATTCCAGAATTCTTTTAGTTCCCCATTTTTTACTCGTTTTTGGTTTGGTTTTGTTTTCTTGTTTTTATCTAGGAAATTACAAACCATTTATTCATCTATCATGTATTCAATTAACAAGCTCCTCTGAACCGTAAAATATTCAGGTAGGTATAGAAGAAGGTATACAAAAAAGTTGCTCCATGTGCCCCTTTGCAAGTGGTTTAAATAGCTGAACACAGACTGAAGGAAAGTTTGCTGTCCTTTGGATCTGTAAATTGATAATAAAAGCTGGCAACATAAAAGAACCAATTACTTCAGTTTGAATTAACACAATCGGATCTTCCCCTAGAATGGTTTAATCAAAGCCAATAACATTAGGGACAACTTACGACAGCCCAATTGATTTTTATACACTATACTTAATATTACAAAACACTTCCAACTGGATCGACTTATTGCCTTCATATTAATACAGCCACACATAACACTGCTAGTAATTGAAGTCACTTAGAAGTATATTGTTAAAGACTCAACAATCCAAACTGATGTAAAATACTCAAGGGCTTTTATTCAGAAGCTTCTATCTAATGTGAACGCATAACTCATTTTAACTGTAGAGAAAGAAGTAAAGAAGTTCTTCCTTTCCATTCTGAAAAATCCTAGCAATGCAGATTTGAAACGATACTATTAGTTTTTTCTAAAAAATCTTAGAATAACAAGCTTCTTTCTTAGAAAAGGAAGCTGTTGGTATGATTTAAATAAGTACATTTATTTTCAGTTATTATCAGGGAGAAAGTTACTTTATTTATATTAATTTTCTTGGTTAATTTGCAAGTTATACCAGATGGAGAAATCTAATAAGCCACTTTCAGCTGGGTTGTTTAATATGAGGTGAAATAATACCTCACTCACCTCTGAGGTATTAAAATATACTGACAATTTAAATATACACATATTAAAGGTACTAATAAACCTTTTAATCTATGGGTACTTCTTGTACTTCTTTGTAGGTCTAAGTGGTGGGTAGTATTACCATTACCTTCTCATTAGATTTTTCCCACTTAAAATACAGATAACAATTCTGGGAGGGCTGCTTTCAATAATATTGTGCTGTGTTCCTCAGTATACTGTGACATAAAGATCTGAATGCATTCAGACCAGTCTAAATCCATGAGCTGTTATAGTGACTTCTTGTTAAGTGAGCAAGCCATACGCAGGAGAAAAATCATCTCTGGAGTGTCGACTTGTAGGTTCTTGGTAGGTGAAAACAACATCTGCTTGTTGGAGTCATTTTAAAGACCTCTGATGCCCCTAACTCTCACCTAAGCAGAACTGCTGATCTTGTCATTATTCCTGATTATTCAACTGAATAATCTAATCTGATGCTACAGTCACAGGTGACTCTCATCACTTGTAGTTCATTTTCTTGGAAAGTTAAAGCACCTTCTCCTTCTCAGTGACACATAGTTCGGCCACATAATTCTTTTCAAACTGCACACTAATCTACCTCAGAAAATTTCAAACAAGTATAATACATTCACACTAAAATTAAAAATTAGAAAAGTTACCAAATACATAATGTGTGTGTGTGTGTGTGTGTGTGTGTGTGTGTGTGTGTGTGTGTTAGTTCTGGGGGCAGGGTTAGCATTTTGTTAAGCTGGGAATTTTGTTGAATGATATTACTGAATGTATGGTAGCTGTTATAATCCTAGGAGTAGGGGTCAATAAATAATTTCACACTTAATAATAATCTTGACCTGCAAAGAACATAACTGTGTTTGGGTGATGGATATGTTCACTGAGTCAGATAATTTGGAAATGTGAATCCTGGAGCCCTACTGTAGAGTTCTGCCATAATCAACACCAAATACTATCAATCTGTTCTTGATTATCTTGTCTGGTCTGTGTATGAAATGAAAGTAGCCAATCCTCTTTATTTTGCTAAGCAGCCATGGGACCCTACTGAAGATTGGAAGTTCACAAGCAGACATCCGATTCATGAGGGTGACTAGGTTAGAGAAAAGGTGATATTAATGATATTAACAAACCTATGAGGGGGAAAAAAGCCACACCCATTATTTGTGAGTCCCAAAGTGAGTGCACCAGTAGTCTGCTTTTATAAATCTCATCTACTAATTGTAAAGTGTGTTCATTTTGCTAAAACCTGCTGATGACAATTTAGCGATGATAAAGAAAAAATAAACTTTAGAAATTTAAAAAATGAAAGTTCCCTTTAACCTAAAAAAATAATTCTTCTAAGAGGACATTATTCTCCTTTCTCAATTGCTATTTGAGACCAATGTCATTTCTCATCTTCCCATTTGATCTCTGTGACAATTAAATTCCTATTATGACCAGAGTTTCAAATGAAGAGTGTCTTGGTTTGTTCAGTTATATGCCCTGCTGAGATGGAATGGAGAATCACCATTGTCTTCAATGATGGAAGAGTCTTTGCTTTCCCCAGGAGCAAAGCATTCCTTGACAAAGAGCCAGAATGATGAAGAAAATAAAGTTCATCCCATAATAACATTTAGGCTGCAGGAAAGAAGCTCAACAAAAACAAGTTATCCCTTGGTACTCCCCAACTTTGTTTTAATTTCCCACAGTGGCACAGAAAGTCTCCTGGCCACAAGTTACCTATCATCTTAATTTCTCCTTCTTAGAGGGTTTGTGTTTGGTTTTTGTCCTTAATGAGACATATTTGCCAAAGAGGCATTCAAAAGGCATTTTTTACTCTTGCGGAAGAGTAATTAGGTCGGTACCTCTTTCCCTGCCAGCATTAGCTGCTCTAAAGAGAACCCTGCCCAGTATTTAATGCCCAAACACAAGAAACATCATTTCCACTAATTGGTCTTGAAGTTCCGATGTTCCCAAAGGGTCCCTTTATTTTGCAAGAATCAGAAAGGACATACGTAAAATGTAATATCGTCATCACTGACTTGATCTCTCTCATCTACGCTATTACAGTTGTCCTTTCTTATGTTTGTGTAATCAACATCAACACAACACCAACAAGGGAGGTAAATAAAGGGTTGCATTTTTACAACACAGGGCATCTCTAGGCAGAGCACAAATGTTGTGACAGTCATATTTATAAATATGAACAAGAGGGTGAATATATGGCATATAAAGTTTGACTCCCCTGATGACGGTATTCCTTTTACTGAGTGTTCAGTGCATGGAGAAAGGATAATACTGCTTTAGCACGTGGACTGTGAAATGCAGGGCAAGGGGAAAAAAGAACCATTCATTAAGCAGAAACTGGAAATAGAGCATATACTGCTAACCTTGCCCCCCGCCCCCGCCAACCCCAGGCCTGAGAAAGGCTTCTGGACAAAGTATCACCTCATCTCATGATAGGAAGTAAGGCAAATGATAAAAATGGGGAGGGGGGGTGTGTGGCAGAAAAATATTTACACATCCTTCTTGCTACCCAAAGCCTTGGAATGGCTTTATTAACCATCAAGAAATTTCAAATTCTTTGACATAATGACCAGACTACATCAGTGTCCTTACAAACGTGGCCAAACAATTATTAAGCAGCGATTTACCCATTTACATCCAAACTGGCCAAATAAACCAGAGTTGAAGAATGAGCTACCTAATCTTTCCTTGAGTTCGGTTCCCTTTTGGTCATTCTCCTTTTGATCTGTACCTTGAAAACATAGCTCTAAGCTCTATCACTTCCTACTGTTTTATCCAGGTGATGGGCGAGCGCTGGGCTGTGTCCTCCTTTGTGTTCTTTTGGGACGGTTTCTCTCCTAAAAGGGCTATTCTCCACTGTAGAAACTAGTGTCAAAAAGTCTGAGGGGGGGTGCCTGGGTGGCTCAGTCACTGAGAATCGGCCTTCAGCTTGGGTCATGATCCTGGGGTCCTGGGATCGAGCTCCACATCAGGCTCCCTGATTGGCGGGAGGCCTGCTTCTCCCTTTCCCACTGCCACTGCTCGTGTTCCCTCTCTCACTCTGTCTCTGTCAAATAAATAAATAAAATATTTAAAAAAATAAAATAAAAATAAAATGAAATAAAAAGGTCTGAGGGGAACGAAGAGGAGGAGGATGTTAGAGACCCTTTCCAAACCAAAATTATACATTCAGATGAATATGTTTTCTGTGCTACTGCAATACTAAGCGCGCAGAAGCTAAACTGCTTGTCAGCATCTATACCGTGTGTTTACTTTTACACTTCATTTAGGTAGGAGCCAGGCTCCCAGACAGCGTAGTTTGCTTATTGGTTGCATTTTTGAGTCTTGGAGCCCCAGCACAAGGATGCAGTGTTAAGATGCAATGACACAGATTAGGAAAACTTAAAGAACACACATCGGGTGTTCGCCTGTGTCACGAGTTTCCGTCGACTTTCTTTTTCATCAAAACTGTGCACGGAACTCCCTGTGACCAAGCGCAAGTTATCTTTAAAGGTTTCCCTCCAAAGTTAATTTTAAAGCCCACTCAATATTTTAATGGAGAGGGTTGTTTTATTTTGTTATGTTCATTTCCCTGTGGCCTCCTGTCAGAGCCAAATACAGGGCTAACACTTTGACTGCACTTTCTCTAAATATCTCCCCAAATATCTGACCTTCAACAAAGGGAATTAGAAAGGACGTGCCTGATGTCTCACAGGTGCACAAACCCCTTAGACCGGAAAACTCTGCTTCTGCAGGTGGTAACTTCAAAATAACGCAAGTCAGGATTGTGAAATACTGTGGTGCCGTCTCGCACAGAGCCTCCTCCAGTGTGGCCCTAGACTGGCTGCACCCAAAGACAGTGTTGCAGAGGACAACAGCAGTCAGGGAAGTGACTCAACCTGTTCCAGAGATTCGGCGTGACCCTTACATGCCACCAGAGCCACCACCACCTTGCCACACTGGGGAGACAGAAGGAGACCTAAAACAAAGGCAAGCTGTGTTCACAACGTTTCTATTCTATTCACCCAGTCTAGTCTTGTCTCTGGATATATGGGTTCTTGAGTTGCTTCTTCTCATGGTATCTATTACACAAATCATAAGAAGCATACATAATAACATCAGTTGTGAACTCGGTCACTAATCAAATCCATAGAAATAATAAAGGAGAAGAATACATAAACCATATGCAGAAAGAAAGAAAGAAACAAAGAAACAAAGAAAGAAAAAGAAAAGAAAAGAAAAAAAGAGAAATCACTTGTCCTTGTCAATTCCTTGGATGATGCATCACAAAATATTGCAACACATGGAACACTATATATAAGCAAAAAAAAAAAATAACAAAGTTTATTGATGAGGCATTTGTTTTTTTCCCCCTTTTTATTCCTACAAGTTGCTTGAGAGGAGGAATACTCTCACTTAATATTTGTGGGTAAGAGCACAGCCCCCATATTTTATGTGAGATATTTGTACAGGTGTATATGCATATAAGTAAAATTCTCCCAAGTGGTGACTTTCCTTTTATAGGCAAAAAGTCAACTATCTTTCAAAGAAGTAAGAGTTTAATATGCTGAGTTCAAGGCACTGGCATTGCCATGTTATCTTCCTAATACCTACAAAGTCCAGATGTCGATGAGGGAACTTGCTAATAATGTGCCTCACATACGTGTGCATTCTTCACCCTCTTCCGAAGTCTTTACTCCCAAATCAAAACATAAGAATTTCACATTCAATGATACATTTGTGGGGATGAAATGGTCATCTCGATATCCCCCCTCCCTCAACTCCCCTTCGCCCAACATACATAACATAAAGGAGATTACATGGTTAGAACTTTAAGCATTGTTTCCTGGTATTATTATAAAGGAACTTTCACTTACTACCAAGAGCTCTGACTATTCTCTGGCCTTTAGGAAAACACATGCAGACCTTCTGCAGGTGACTTTTTGATAACAAAGATACATGATATAGTAAAATTCCCCTAATTCATGAGTATTTCCCTCTTGAATACTTGTTTCACAGTCAGTGGAACAAGCTTACTCTGGATTCCTTGTGACTAGAAGTTACTTCTGTTCCTTTCCTGGTGCATAGATTTATTTGTCTAGAGTTTATCGATGGGGGACTCATTCCCTTCCCCCTCTCTAATTCTAAGTTTTTATCCTGTTTCTGAGGTGCCACTTGTCTATAATGTGCAACTTCACTGGCTTCCATACACCTCTCAAACTCCCTTCCCTGGCATCTTGGACAAGGCCCCCAATACAATTAGGGGAAACCAAGATTGTCTACTTTGACAGCAACTTTTGCCAAGTGAGTCCATTCTTCTTAATTAAGCCCAGAGATCTTTAGGAGTCACATGGGTAGCGGCAGGGGGACAACTGCCAAGGGACCAGTTCCCCTTTGCCCCTTGAGATCTGAGCTGGGGATGTCCTACAAACATCTCCAAGCAGCCAAAAGGCTGGGCTGTCAGTAAGTCTTAGAAACAAAGATCATCAACATTGGTCTTGAGAAGCAGCCTGAGACATGATTTCCGCAGCTAAGTGATGCCACTGCCCTAGTGCTCAAGACACGTGTTCTAACAGTTTTGAGACTGTAACGAACCATAGACTTATCCGCTCTTTCTAGGACAACCTGTTTTACTTTTGAGAATGAAAATGTGCTTTCCCTGACAAAGTCTGGATTTCTGACAGCTAGTTCTCAGCTTTTCCTTTTTTGCAAACTGGTATCTAGTAACCCAGGACCAGGGACTCGGTGCCTGATGACCACCTTAAAAGGGTTCAAGTCAAATAAGTCATGGGGATGAAAAGTGTAGCATAGGGAATATAGTCAATTTTGTAATAACTTCGTATGGTGACAGATGATAACCACACGTATCATGGTGAACATTTCTTAATGCATATAATTGCCGAATCGCCGTGGTGCACACCTGTTCATAGTGTGTCAACTACCCTTCAATTACAAAAATGTCCACGTAGAGGGGGACACTGCCCGCAGGGCTGCTTTCATTAACCCTTACCTCTACCAGAAATGAGGGGGCTATTATGACAAATCGCACCAGCTGTGACCGTTTTGTTACATCTAGCCAACTCTGAGGGTTCTGGGTGGCATTCCCTTTTTCCCCCTGCTTTTCAGTGCCCACCACTGAACCCTCTTTCCTGATGCACCTCTGCCTCTTACCAAGCAAAACACCAAAATTCCAGTGTGTAACAAGAGCAGGTTAAACGCAGCAGTCTCCCCTCCCCTAACATTTTCTGACTCCCCCCCCCCCGGTTATTTAACCAGCACAAACACCCTCCACTCCCAAACTGCAGCAAGACATGAATGACCCTTCCCAGAAAGCCTCCTTACTAGGTCACACAGACTCGTGTTGGCTTACCACCTGTCACCCCCAAATCTGACCTGCGTGACAGGTGTGGAAGGTGCAGGAAGGAGCTCCCTCAGGCATCACCACCAGGCCCCCAGATGCAGCGCCCCGACCCCAGCCCCGGGCTCCCCGCGGCCTGCTGTCCCTCCCCGGCCAGCCCCTGCCCCTGCGGACCACGGGAGAAGTCCCCGTGGGAGCGGCTCACCTGCTTGTAGGCATCGAGGAGGAAGCTCTTCCAGATGCAACGCATTCCCTCTGAGGTCAGCATGCGCCTCCACTCCCCGCGAGTGGACTTGGAGCGGCTCAGCAGCAGCACCACGTGCTTGAGGAGAATGACCGAGTCATAGAGTGCCAGGAAGAGGCAGTTGGAGAAAAAAACTGGCAGAATTTGCAGTGTGATCAGCAAGTCTACGCTGAGGATGCCCATCTTCTCTGCCTCCCAGTCAGTTCCCGTGTGCGCTCGGGTTCCCCTTCACCCTCTTATTTAAAAGGGGGGTGGTGATAGAGGGGGTGGGGGAGATAAAGGGGAAGGCCGGGGGTGGGGGGAGAAGGAGAAAAACTAAATTAAAAGGAAGCCCAAGTTGTCTCCTCTTTCAAAGAAGCAGAAATGGCAAGACCAAGTCCAGTCTCTCCAGCCCAGCAGTTGGAGTGTGCCCATCAATTCATTCAATTCGGAGCTGCTGCTTTTTTTTTTTTTTTTTNTCAGGATTTAAGATGTTAAAAAAAAAAAAAAAAGGAAAAAGAAAAAGAAAAAACCACACACACAAACTGGCGTACCCGTCCCTAATCCAGTTACCCCTCTCAGAGTCGGTTAAAGACAGGCAGTTCTACTTTCATTTCCAAGCACCTATGAGACTGTGGCAGAGATTGCAAAATTTTCTTTAGCTTTTCATTGTCTCTATGTTCAGAAACGTAGCCTGTTTCTTTCTTGAATTGCCAGAGTTTTTAAAAAATGTGCTTTAAGGGTAGTTTTTTCCCCTTCTTTACTCCGTTTTACACATACTTTCTGTTCTCCTTCTCCCAGGCTGTCTCTCTCTCTCTCCCTTCCCCAGGAGCGACTGACTCCTCTTTTCCTCACTCCCTCTGGCTTTTCCTTCGTGCTATCTGTCTGTGGTGCAAAGTGCCTCTCTCTGCAGCCCAGTGAGTCTCCCTGAAGCCTTTTATACATTCCCTGGCTAATTGCTGCAATAGAGAAATGAAAGCCTAATCTTGGTAAAGATCTTGACGTCATTGAGAAAGAGGGCTTTACTTTGGCCAGAACTGCAGTGAATAGAAAAGCAAAACTCGACAACTTTTTTTTTTTAGAAGGGGGGGGGGTAGAGGGACAGTGGAATTTTGCTTTGTGATTTAAAGAGAGGGAGAGAGAGAAAAAAAATTAATACCTTTGACAGTTTTCAGGAAATGCTTCCAGACTTTGGGAAAAGTAATTTAATGTAATGTGTAAATTGATAGGGGAGCACTCTTCTGATCATGATTATTGTTATCGTTCATTTAAGAGGGGTTTTTGGAAGAAAGGATTCTGGAAGGCAGGTAGAAAAGAGGAATAATACTCAGGGATGGTCACTGTTCTATTTTTTGGAAGATGTGGATGCTTAGGTCTGATCTTTATACCTTTATACTCTGACAGCTTCTCGTCAGATTTGTGACCCAGGTTCTTTAAATATTTTTGAGTCATGATCTTATTTAAGAAAATTCAAAGTGAGTTGTGGGGTGGAAAACTTTAAAAGTCTTTGAGTACCATCACAACATTTCTCTAAAGCTTTTTGTAGAAAATTAATACAAGTCTTCTTTTCGGTGTTACTGAAATTTCCAATGCAAAAAAGAAAAGAAAAATAAAAAAAAAATCTTCCAGACAACCATGAAAGTAGCTAGGTGACCAGACCTTCTTTTAGTTCCATTTTGCCTATATGCAGATTAAACTAAAGCTTTCTATCAAATGGCATTAAGATGCCTTAAGACTGAGAAATAAATTTCTTTATAAGTGAGCTCTTTAAATTCTGTACTTCTTCTGCTTCTGTTAGCATAACCCTTAAGAGACCTGAAGCTTTAGGGAAACTTCTTTTTCCCTTGAAAAAAAAATGTAATTAAATTTGTAGGTGGTTAGGGGCAGACTTTGAATTGGTTCAAGAGCCACACTGAACATTGCTCAATGGCTCGTCTCTGCCGTTAAGTCTCCATGACCGATGTCTATTTAGGCAGACAATGCTTTGGCAGAATGCCATGACCCCCACCTCATTCTAGTTTTCCTTCCTCACTTACCTAACTGATCACCTCTAGGAATTGTGTTTTTTTGGAAGAAGGAGTAGTAAGTACAGACACTGGGGTGGGGATATAGAATTTAAACTGAAAATTAATTAGCCGACTTTTCTATGTACACAGTGCTCTCATTAAGCACAAGCTAATCAGGAGATGCAAACCTGTCATCAGTACATTTCTGTGTTTTGTTCCTGTGGCTATAACCTGCAAGATTACAGAAATAATTTAAAAGCCCAGAGCAGGGGTCATTAAATGGTAGGCCAATGGGCCAAATTCTGCGTGTATACGCATTTTATTCGGTTGGCCCAGTGCTTTTTGCCTTAAAAAAATAATACAGTGAAAATGCTTTTACTTTTCATGAGACCAGGGGTTCCTATCTGCTTTCTCTGTTACTATCTTCCACCAGTTAGAGCCATGCCTGGCACAGAGTAAATTCAAGGAGGATGTCCTGAATGGACCAATGGGCAGGGTATGCATTGCTCCACGCTAGGGGGCACCATTCACATACAATATGACGAGGGTGCCCCCGAACTGTACACCTGGATGGCCTTGGATGTGGCCCTTCCCACTGACACACCCCCTGGCCATTCCCTACTGCCCTAAAAATCTGATTCCTTCATCTTTCTCATCAGTTTAGCCCATTATGAATCTTGGATTTATATTCCATGGATTAAATTTTGAGAGGTTTCAGGGCTTAGAGAAATGAATATAAACCACATAGAAAAATACTTTTCCTGTGACTAGTGTACATTGTTGCCTAAAGACTATTATTCATATACATGATAAACATGTACTCCATTCATTCTCTCAGTCTTCTCAGTGTCCCCATTGAAGAAAAAAAGACAAAGAGGGGGAAGTGACAACATGGCATTTTAACTAGTGTAGAAGGGAGAGCTAAAGTGCCAGATGAACTAGTCCCACACCACAATGACAAAAGGTCTGGAGTCAGGAAATGATGTTCCCACTCACTGTTCAAGCCTTAAAATCTCACCTCTTCTCAAACATTCATTTTGACCTGTTTGAATGAAAGCAATGCTCATTTAAGGCAGAGACTTTAGCAGCTATAAACCAATTCTTCCTCACTTGTCATTTGCTTTCAAGGAGAAAGATATGATTAGAAATGGCAAGCTAAGGAGGGGAATTGGTAGAAAATCAGAAAAAAATGTTTTCTTTTTAAATGCAAAGTTCAAGGCACATCCAAACTACAAGTGATTATAAATCATAATGGCGCTTTTTTTTTTTTTTGTCTTTTTATTTTCCTCTTTCTTTCTCTCTTTCTTTCTTTTCCTTCTTTGGCAGTCAGATGTGTTCGAGGGTTTTTTTAAACCAGAAGAACAAATAGACACATAGCCAACCTCCTCGTATCATTTCTCAGATTTCTTCCCTCATTTTTAAAAAATGAATAAATAAATGAATTACAAAACTGAGAGCCCTTCCCTTACCTGTTAGACAATCTGTCCATTCTAGAAATTACATTTCTCCAAAGCTATTTTATTACACACAGTTTGCTTGGTCTAATTATTTACAGTATTCAGCATTTTGGTTTTCAAGTAATTTTATACCCATGAAGAGAAAAATAACACACACAGTTACAGAGAATGATTTGTCCCATCATATAGATGAGAGAAAGTGGATCATGAAGACTATAGAGTCAGAGCTCATGCTAGGATATTTACCCTAAAGCTAAACCTCACTTTTTTCTTACATAACTGTTTTGTGGGTCCTGGTCATACTCTGAAAATCGAAACCCTTGCCAAAAGTGGTTGTGCTAAATTATTTTACCTTCTAAATTGCAAAGGATATCTGGGATTTCACATCTGTTTAATACTACCCCAATTCAAGCTCCTGGTTTAGATTTCATATGATGATTTCAAAGGCTTGGCTATCTTCTTGGCCGTATAAGTGTTCTTAGCAATCAACATTGTAATTGGCTAATTGCAAACCAATGTGTGGCATGTTGGTTGGATTTCTCCATACAACGTTGTACACAGGTTTCAAATTCTAAACAAAGGCAGCTTAGGGCAAAATGCTTTGGGTTTTTTAGTAAGGGCAGAACTGCTGTAAAATTGTTTAATTGTGGCCTTTTTCTACAGTAAGAGAGCATCATGTCCACCATTGCTTCTTTCTGGTTGGAGAAATACGAATAAGAGTGGTAAGTCTTCCTTTGGTCCACTTTTTGACTCAAATTGAGACTGAGAACATGAAGGTAGATAACTTGAGAGCAGACTTGGAAGTTTCAGGGGTGGAAGCTATCACTGCTATCTTGTTATTGTTTTATGAAGGAGCCAAAGACCATCCAAAGAATTCTGTGGAGTTAATAATTCATGCTGTGGATGTTTAAGAAGTCTTTATTTCACAGGGCTTCATTACTTGTAACTCAAACAATTTGTTAAATATAGTTTAAAAATGGAGTTTAATTCTTCCTTTAGTAAAAACATGCCAAATAAATAGATTATAAATCAAAAACTGTCTGGTCAGGACCGGGAATGTGATTGCCACACCCCCCCCCCAAATAGTGCAGTTCTTATCAGAGAAGGGAATCAAAAACTGCACGACCTGCTGTCTCTACTAACTCCTGGTTGTGCCCAAGAGGGAGTTATAATGAAGGGTTTGTACTACGACTACTGAATCATTCAGAATTCCCTGTGGGCCCATGCATTTTACAAACGCAGCCGTGTTCCCTGCCTTGTGATGAAAGAAGCTCCATGGATAAAATAGACAACCCCAGAGTAAACTCTGACACACCTTGAGCAAAGCAGCTTAGCGCTGGGGCAGAGAAGGCAGACGCTGTGGGAGGTATGAGCATTCTATCCCAACACCTGGTCTTAGGTCCCTTTGCAAGCCCTGGCAGAAAACACAGGCTGAGGTGTTAATGCATTTTTCCCTCAGGAACTGCTGCTACTCTTTTGTTTCCAGGCCACCTACTGGTAAGACAGAGGAGGAAAGGAAAAGGGAAAAGACAACAGGAAGGGGAAAGCAGAAATGAGGAGAAGGAAGATCAGGAGGCTGGAGAGGAGAGAAGAAGGGAGAAAAGAGAAGTTTCAATGAACTGCCTGTGAGAGACTGTGGGCACAGACTGAGAGACTGTGAGAGACTGTGAGTATTAATGCCAACTGTGGCAATGCTTTCTGTGAGGAAGACAGCTGTCCAGAAACTGGATGGAAGCCACCACCTCATTTCACAGAGGCCACTGAACAGCTGTTTCAAGACAACAGCCTTCATTTGCTATTGACCTGGTCTAGATCTAAAGTGATGGCCAATCCCCACCCCCAGCTGCCCAAACCTCTCTGGTGTTACAAGGCTGAGTGCTATTTAGTTTTGAGGATAGTTTATTAACCTCTAGAGACACCCAAGGTGGGTGGGAGGGGGGTGGGGGCAGGAGAATAGAAAAGAACACTCGGTAAAGTTATACAAGATGCATTCCTTCAGGACAAGAAGCTCTCAGAATGAATATATTGAACTCATCCTCTTTTCCTAGAATTTGACTCAATCTCTTCATTCTCCCTAAAATCTTTGACCCACTGCAGCAGACTAAAAGAAACAACGGAAAACGGTCAAAAAGTCATCATCGTTGGAACAGCTTGTCTTCTACTTTGTTCCATTCTATAGCTCATAGGAAACCACCAGCTGACATGAAGTTTTAAAATGAAATAGGCCATTCTTTATAAACGGTTTTATAGTTGCCTTTTAAAAACTCACTTATACATTGCCTCACTCATATACTGAGTACATGAACAGAGCATGACAAAATATATTAAGATTCATGCTGGTTCATGCAATTCCAGAGGCAACAGTAGCTTGTTCCCACTGAGAGCAAAGGAGGCCACACCTCCTCTCTCAAGAATTGGTAGACACAATGCACAGAGAAAAGAAGCTAGGTGTTCTGTTCTAATCTCAGTGGAGATGGTGAAACTAATGGAATTACTGTGGCATAAAAAAATCCACATTCGATATGGGGATAAAATACCTGCAATGAGGATGACTATACAAAGAGATATGTTACCAAGGGAGGTTATGAAAATATTAACAGTGGGGTTATTTTCAAGGTAGGGAGGGAGGCTAATAAGACAATCTTTCAAAACCTTTTTAAGCCCATGGTGCTCTTAAAATAATAGTTTAGAATAAGTTAGTATGTAACATATACATAAAATCATCCAACTGGGCTAATGGCAGAATACCATAAACATAAATTACTGCTGTTTCCATTTCAATTTTGAAGATACATTTTTTTGTATAATTAATTAAAACGTTATGCTTTCCTAAAAGGTAGTAGACAGGAAAGCATGTTTGTTTTCTACAAAATATAAGGCATGAAATTCAAATCTATTTTTAAAATCTAGCCTTATTTATTAGACAGACACTTGTTGTCTTTTATCAAGACACAACCACTTAGCTAAATGATTATTTTAAAAATAGATGTGTACAAATTCCTGAATACTCTTATCTTATATTCTCAGGAGAATTTTCTATCATGATTTAAAGACTCAAACTCTGCTTTCCCAAAGTAAAACAAATATACTTCATGATTTTTGTATCAGTAATAAACTAAATGATACACAAATCTAAGACACTGAACTCCTCAGCCCTAGTATCTCGATTTCTTCTTGATAAATGTTGAATAATACAAGCTCACTCAGCAAATTGGCATTCACCAATTATGAAGAGATGTCTTGTTCTATTGGACTTCAATCATCAGAGACAAAATCTGTTTCTGGGGCCATGGAGGCCCATAGGATCAGAAACAAATCTCTGGATTGATTTACTACCTATAAAATGGAGCTAAAGATGTCTTCCCATACTTATCTCATGTTGGTGGCTAATATATTCATGTTTTTAAGAAACTTAGTATCATTCTAAAAATATTCAAAACAAAAAGGAATCCTGGCTGGTAAATTTATTTGGACCTATCTGTATCAACAGATTCTCTGTAATAAAAACTTCTGAAAAAAAAATATTCCTAGCAGACCAGATCTGATTTTAGTATGAATTGCCAACTTGTTTGAAATGACTTTAAGGAAACTTTGGTTACTCAGTGGAAAACAAGAAAGCTTACCTGTAATGGTGGATATTAGGGATGCACAGACTTTGCCTAAAAAATAATAATAATAATCAACCCGAATCTTTAACCAGACTCAACCCTGAACTGAATCTGTTTGAGAGCCCATTAGAGAGGTATGCTCCTTAACACTATAAATTATTCATCATGTAACCACTCCTACATCTTCCATGACTCTAGGAAGTCTAGAAAGAAAGTCTACGCAAATATCCCTGTTCCTAGAAAACAACTGATCTCCTAAGCTTTCTTGGACCAGAATGGGGTAGAAAAACACTCAGTACCAAAGAAGGAGAATCACTACATTTTAATGGACAATGTGTTTGACAAATTGAAGCCTCAACAAAATGCAGTGCCTACCACTATTTGTGGCACTACTTTGTATCTTATGTAAGAGACTGTTTATTCATCCAACATAGAAATATTTCTCTCCTACCATGGGACCTCAGAACTATGGGTCTTAAAAGAACTATCAAAGCTATTTTTTCTTAACAAAATGACTCTCCTAGAAGGTGTTAATAGGCAATGGGGGCAGGGGAGAAAAGGGATAACCGCAGAAAAATAGGAGACAAGGCTGGATTTAAAAGGATGAATACAGTGAGGGTTGTGGGGGGGGCAGTGAAAATTCAATAACATTTGATTCCCTGATCACAATAGATGTTGGATCTATTAATTAATATATTAAATATTGGGAAAACAGAGAAACACAGAGAATGTAGAGGTTAGTTCAATGGAAGGACGAGAAATTGGAAGTCAGTGGGTAAATTATTTTCCTCTCCTGTGTGTAGCCCCAGTGAAAGGATAAAGGAAATGTGAGAAAAGGGATAGGAAAAAGCCAAAGTCATCTGCTTGCATAATAACATAAACTCAGATTCACTCAAAAGATCAGCCACCAGGGGCGCCTGGGTGGCTCAGTGGGTTAAAGCCTCTGCCTTCAGCTCAGGTCATGGTCTCAGGGTCCTGGGATCGAGGCCCGCATCGGGCTCTCTGCTCAGCAGGGAGCCTGCTTCCTCCTCTCTCTCTGCCTGCCTCTCTGCCTACTTGTAATCTCTCTCTCTGTGTCAAATAAATAAAAAAAATCTTAAAAAAAAAAAGATCAGCCACCAGAAGACATTTATTCAATGTGCTAATCTACTTACAACAAACATTCATTAAAAACCTACAAAGAGCTTGTCATTTTGCTGTGCACTGAAAAAGGATTACTGGTCTCAAACAAATTTGGAGTTCAGTAGGGGGAGACAAACATGTAACTAAAGAAGGCAACTCATGGTATAGGTACTGTAATAAAGTTGCAGCATACAGTATGGTATAAAAGAAGAATTAGCCAATTCTATGTGGGATGAGAGTCAGGAAAGTGTTAATGAAGGAAATATACAAGCCGCACTAAAATGTAGTACTGCAAAATCAAATTCAGAAATGTGGTATTTGATAATAGAACAAGTTCAAAACAATGTTTATGTATTACTCTAATAGAGACTTCTGATAGAATAATCTCTATTTGAGTTATACATACATAGTATTTTTTTGACCTTGGAACTAAGTTATCTAAGCATAGATAACCTTTTCTGGATAAACGATAAAGTTATTATGGTTACACAAAATGAAAAAAGTTTGATTAAATCTTTGTTCTGACAGATTCTACCAGTAACAGCTAGAAACAGGGACCTAAATATAACTTTTCTCTTCTTTTATAATTGAAAGTTAGTATGTACAAGTTCAATCTTAATATCTTGGACGTACTATGGAAGGTAGGAATTACTGCTTGATAATTATGTTCACATCCAGTTAAATAATAATCAGTGGTGGGGATAAGAGTAAATGAGTCAATTCTAGTCTTCCACTACCACACCTGTATGATCTCAAGCCATTCATTTAATTTTTAGGTTTTGTAGGTTCAACACAAAGGCAAGCTCATAAAGTGCACTGAGATTCCAAATTAGTGACTATATAGCCTTTGGAACCTTGATGCTGCTACAGGAAAAAATGGGTCGAGTAACTCAGAATCCAAATTTTCATTCTTCCAGTTCTCTTTAGTCTATAGCTTAGAGTATCTCTCTTGCTTCTTTGTGATTTTTATTACTTTTGTCTTCTCATGACAAATCACCCTGACAGTGTATAGGATGCAGGGTCAGAAACATTGAACATATTTACTTGTTGGAAAATTTTGCGAGCTACTGCAAAAAATATGTGGATATCAAGATTTTATGGAAATAGGAAATATTTATAAAATATAGAGCCTGCAGTATACAATATTGTTTCCATATTTGGAGTATAAACTCCTGCTGGGAAATAGTTAAATCCTGGGATGTTAGAAAAACTTATTATGGAAAAATTCAAACATATGCAAAAGTAGAGTGATGAGAATAAGGAATCCCATGTATCCATCAACCAGCTTCGAGAGATATAAACCCATGACCAATCTTGATTGATCTTTACAATCCTCACCTACTTCCCCACTTTCCATGTAATTTTGAAGGAAGTTCGGGGTTTTCTTTTTTTTTTTTTCCCCAAAACATCTGTGATGTTTCTTTGTCTACAGAAAGCATCATATAAATTAGCTAGCTAATTGATTTATTTTCTTATATCTACCTTTTTACTCACTGTGACATTTATCTGTCAAGCCACTAAGAAAGAAATGGAAAACAGACATTCCTCCCCACTATTTTTGAGCTTGAATCCAATTTTTCATTTAAGTACCCTGGTGCTACAGTGATGGGTGTTGTAAGAAAAAAAATTGCATAAACAATAAAACTGTAGCATTTTTCATAAATTATTGAACCAGTCATTTCCTTTTTTCCCCCATTTTTAATGGTATGCAGTACACATGTTGACTCAGAGTGAGATTGCTTTTTAAATTATGAGGTGGTCTCAGTTTACTCATTTACATCCAACCCAAAATGCAATTACTACAAGGTACAACATGAAATTGCCAACTAGGTCATAAGAATCGGAGGATTGTGATAGAACAAAAGCTGATAAAAACTCATGGAAGTGATCAATGACAAACGGATGTGTTTCTTAATGTGAAATTTCTCATAGAGAAACTTTATTAATACAAGAAAATCATAATATTTGCCATAAAACCCAAAAATCATATGAATGTAAAACTTCTTAGTGAAACCCATAATAACAGGTCTGTGTGCCTGTTCCCTAAAGTCATTCTCCTTCCCTGAGTCATCAAACATTCCCCAAAGGTAATAATCTCTTCCATTAGAGATTTTTCCATCTTCCCAACTACTTACCATTCCAGAACAACTCCCAGCCTAGAAAGTGATGAATGGATGTTTGGAGGGTTTTATGGAAAATATAATACCTTTCCCCATATCACTGATCACTAAGGGAGAGGGTGGAGGGTGGGAGGGCAGAAGTGTATGCATCTATTTGAGTGTCTGCATCTTCTCCAACAGAAAGTATAAAATTTTACCTGATGCTATGCTGGAATAGTGTACTTGCATATGCATGTACATTAAATTTTGTAGGTGTGCTTTGCTATATTGGAAAACATATTCAAATAATAAATCTCAATAAATGAAAATGACTTTCTTTTCCTACAGTATATAAAAATGCCAGGGCAATCTGCTTCCCATGTTCAGACACCAAAGAGCTAAACATTGAGTGATATCCAACTTTATGAGACACATAAAAATGAAATAAAAATGGGTAAGAAGATAAACATTTAAAGGGATAAACATTGTCAAACAGAAATGATTACAAAGTTTGTAACAATCTGCAGTTTTCATTGTTTTCTGTTTACCTAGCTTTCCCTACTATGAATTTCTTTTGCTCATTTCCCTTCTTTTAATAATGCATGTTCCCATAATCATTGACATTAAAGTAAAGGATGTGAAACAGGACCCAGTTTATATTTATTGGAAGAAATCCAGTAACTTGAAAATGCAAAAATTTCCTTATATACTTGAATGTTTCATCTAGCTACTTTCATTTAATAGCTCTGGAAAATTGAGCTCCTTCTTCACAGGGGTACAGTCTGTTTACTTTGTATTATATGAAACCACCACATTCAACCTTTTTTGACCTACTAAAACAGCAATTTCATATTATTTTACCTAATAATATTTCAAATGTCAAAAGGTCTACAGATTGCCATTGCACTTGAGCATATATATGGTTATTTCTTGGTGAAATGCACAGAGAAAAATGGAAATATTCCCATTGGAACACCCCTGACATTATTGGAAATTTTATTTTTAAAAAATCATATTAATAATGGAAAACAAATTATATTATTTTTTTAGTCTGGCCTGTCATTGTTTCTATCAGTGGCCTAATATAGCCCCTGGAAGAAACTATGTCCCCTACCAATTAGTGCAATATGCCCAGTGGTTCCTTCTTCAAAATGATGACACCTAATGTGTGTGAGAACAGAATGTCACTAGAAAACCCAGTAATACTTTTGGCTAGAAAACATTTTGTGGACAATATGTTGCTTTATTTCTAACAAATTAGATGTTCTTATACTGCAATAATGATGGGGGACAGGGGAAGGACAACCTGAAGTGTTAGAGGTAGAAAGGCCAACTTGAATGGGAAACTGATATGAAACAAGCCAAGTTATTAAGGATGGTACTCAAATTTAGCAGGAAAAGATTTCTGTTACAATCTAAAAATTTAAGATTTTACAACATGAAAAGTTGAAAAAGTGACTCAAACCTTTTTAGAGTATAGAATAATTTCTTCTGTGAGAGAATACTACATCTCTGCTATTCCCAAAGCTATCATTCTTAATGGGAACTTCTGTAAGACTGGTTTCTGAGTTGCCCTCTTGATCTGGGGGTTAACTTAGTCTGTCCCTATTGTAGAAAAAGTTAAATGAACTCCACAAAGCAGATTAAACACATTCTGTAGACACTGTAAGTCACCACTTTACTTTTGTGACTCACCTTCATTAAATTTGTCAAAGCAAAATAAAGTAACAGTAAAGAAACGTGGATTATATCATAGGCCACCAAGCAAGTACTCAATTATCTTCTCACATAATCCTCTTTTTTATAATATTGATAATATCAACACAAACAGCACCAACAAGTACTGATAGCTGACACTTACTGAGTACTTCTTATATAACAGTAACTCTTCTAAATATTTTAATTGTATTGAGTCATTTAATCTTTGTAACAATCTTATTGGCCTAAATACCATTATTAGGTTCATTTCATAAGTGAGAAAACCAAGACTCAGGGAGGGATGAAGCAAATTTCCAAAGGTCACAATCTTTGGATCACAAAATCCTATACTGGAAGGTACCCATAAAGCAGGGATCCAGTTTATCCCTCAATTTGTGTGGTTGGTTAAAAAAAGGTCCCCCCCCCCTGAAAAAAAGAATTTTAAATCCTATCCCTGAAACCCATTAACTGTTACCTTATTTGGAAAAAGGGTCTTGGCAGATGTGATTATGTCAAGGATTTTGAGATGGGGAAATTATCCTGGATTATTCAGGTGGGCCCTAAGTGCCATCTCACACATTCTTGTAAAAGAAAGGCAGACAGAAATTTCACACACAAATGTGTGCACATGCACACACATGCAAGCCCCCACACACACATACACACAAAAGGCAATGAGAAGACAGCAAAAAGAGATTTGAAGATGCTAGCCTTGAAGACTGGAGTGATGTGATCACAAACCAAGGAACGTTGGTTCAAAGAGGCAAAGTAAGAATTCTTCCCTACCACCTCTGACCCGACCAACACCTTGATTTGTGGCCCAAAGATACTGATTCCAGACTTCTGGACTCTGGAACTGTGAAATAATAATTTCTATCAGCTGTAACAGATTAGCACAGCAGCCATTGGAAACGGACACAGGTTACAATAAAAAGAGTATCTAACCTGTTGAACATAAGTTAGATGTTCTGGTTTTTAAAAACTCTAAAAAAGAGACATAATTTTTCCTTCAGTAACATGTTACAAACTTTGACCATCCCACTCTCAGGAAATAATCCCTTCTAATTTGTAAATCATTCACTTCCTTTTGCTCTGCTTTCTAACGGAACAGATACTAGTTTATTTCTGTCCTTTATGAAATCTTCCATACTCTAACTTCATATCACTGTTATATGCATAGGATGAATAATGTTTATTTATTTGGTCTTTTTATTACAGGACCAATTTCTGGTGTTATGATTATCTTTCTAGTTTTCTTCTGATATCTCTCTGTAGTTGTGAAATTCAGAAGTAGTTCCAGAATTCAAATAAACTAGAATTTCTTCAAGGTCTAAGCATAATGGAGAGACATATGGAATGGGATGAGTTGGTTGTATGATTTTCCAAATCGATAATGGATCTTTAACTCAAAAATAGTTAGATTAATTCATTCAAAACCCCTCCAACATTAACAGTGATTATTTATGCCATAAACATTCCTGTCAGTTCCACAAAGCTTCTTTTAGTTATCCATGTGGACTGTAAAAAATTGTTAAATAGTGTCATCTGTTATTTCTATATTGAGTTTAACCTATAAGGTAGTATTACTAATTGAAACACCAATATTTAGTTAATAGTGATAAGTAAGAATTTTTGCATAACAACAAATTCAGGGGACATTGGACCTCTAGTTTACTTATGTAAATTATAAAAATTACAGATACACTTACATGCCCTAAGCAATCACAGATTTTACACCTATTTGATTCTTCTAGAACAACTTGATTACTCCATCATAGAAGAATAAGCAGAGGTGAAGATGTCCACCCCAACACATTTCTCTTTCTTAGTGAAAATGAAAACAGGGTTTAGTGATCAGAACCTGTTTTACTTGAGCCAGCTGATGTAGCCATAACTGATGATGACACAAGAGACTTAGGAGCTCATGGTAGAAGGGATGCATTTTCACGTTGCCTGTAAAACTTTTTCAACACATCATCATCAGAAAGATTCCACCTTTTCTACTTTATGTGCACTGTTTTAGACCAGGGTTTCTCAAACTCAATGTTATTGACAATTCAGGCCAGATAATTCCTTGTTTTGATGGCTGTCCTGTGCATTGTAGGATATTTAGCAGCATCCCTGGTCTTTACCTACTGGATGCTAGTTGCAACACCTTGATCCCCCAATCAAAAATGTCTCCAGATTGGGCGCCTGGGTGGCTCAGTGGGTTAAAGCCTCTGCCTTCAGCTCAGGTCATGATCTCAGGGTCCTGGGATGGAGGCCCACATCGGGCTCTCCGCTCAGCGGAAAGCCTGCTTTCCCCCTCTCTCTCTGCCTGCCTCTCTGCCTACTTGTGATCTCTCTCTCTGTGTCAAATAAATAAATAAAATCTTAAAAAAAAAAAAAAGGCTCCAGATACTGTCAAATGTCCCAGGGAACAAAATTACCCCTAGTTGAAAACAACTGTTTTAGAACAAGCATAAATGCTAATGAATATAACCAACTGGCTGAAATGAGATAACAAACAAAGAAGGGAGCGAAGATGCCTCTTCTACAGTGGCCTTGCTTTAGGAAATCATGGAGCTGTAAAGTGGGGCAACAAGGAACTCCTTTAACAGTAAAGATAAACTTCTTAAAAAAAAAACGAGTTTATTTTTAATCAGACAACTCTGCGTCTGATCTGAAGGCAAAAGGACAGCTTGTTCATGTGTCGTGTCTCTTCAATACTTCTTAACTCAGGTTTCTGGGAATGAGGATTTTAAAGCCAATCCTTGATTTACATGGATTACACTGACATTCAGGGCAGGTGTGCATCTATTCATATATGTATCTAGAGCATACAGAGGTGATGTCCCTGCATCAGACATTAGCAGTTTCATTAATTTAAGTAGCCAACAGGCACATTTTTAATTCTCTTGGTGATTTAGAAGTGGAGGTAAAGATAAAAGGACTTAGGAGAAGGTCAATTGAGATGTTTTCCCTTGTTTCACCCCCAAATGGGATCTTTGTTCTTTCTATAGCAGATAAAAATAAAACTAAGGCACATGGGTGGTAGGGCTCCTGATAGTGATAAGCTATCATGACCTTCAAGAGAAACTGAAACTTGTGAAGATTTTTAGCTCTATTTTTTAAAGATTTATTTATTTGTCTGAGAGTGAGCAAGGAAGTGAGCACAGAGGGAGGGGCAGAGGGATAGGGAGAGAAAGATTCAAGCAGAATCCCCTCTGAGCTCAGAGCCCAACACAGGGCTCAGTCCCACAACCTGGAGATCCTGACCTGAGCCAAAATCAAGAGCTGACACTTAACCTACTGAGCCACCTAGGCACCCCCAGCTCTTTATTTTCAAAATAATAAAATGAATGTATAAGCACCAAAATGTTTAAAATCCATCAACAGAATGGATTTTCGTGAATGTTTATAGAAATAGCACCATATGAGCTATTAGAACTTCTAGAAGATTCAACTTGCACTGTGATTTCTCTTCAAATTGTGTAAATACTTGTTATTTTTAATAACACCAGGGGTTACATGGTACTCTCTAGACATCTACTTTACTTCCACGAGGGTCAAAAAATTACAACTCTGCTTTCAGATCTAAATGATCCTCACAACCCCAAAAGACAGTCTAGTCCAGTCCTCCTCCTATTACCAAGTGAGGGCAAAGCTTAATAGCTAGCTTCCATTTCTATTACCCTCAGCCAGCCATTCATTTCTGTTCATCCTGCAAAGATAATGCATGGATAAACAAATATGGGCAAGTGTTTATTGTTGTTATTTTTAATCAGACATCATTTGTGAGAGTCTTTGGGCAAAGTTGTTGTAACCCTCCTATTCCTGGCATCACAACCACTCCCTTCCAAGGCAGAAGACGCAAGCCCTGCCCTAGCTCTTGTACCAGCAAGTCGAGGACTTCTGCTGAGGATCACTTTCACAGTCATGCACAAATTAGTATAAGAAGCTCTGCAGACTGAAAGTAGATGGGGCCAGTTCTGTTGCCAGAGAAAGGCATTCCTGCCCCTCCTTCTGATTAAGTGTTTTGCTCTTTTGACTGAGAGAGTTTCAGTGGGTGAGGAAAGCTACCCTTGAATTGTCATCTCTTAAGAGGAAGCTGACAGTGCTAATAGTTCAAGCACAGGTTGATTGATGAAACTGTCCCAGCCAGAGAGGCTGGCAATCTTTGTCATTGTCAGGCTCAGGTAAGCAGTTTCACCTGCCAAAATGCTGGTCTCCCTCTACCTCACCCTACCTACCAAAGAGAGGAAGAGAGGAGCAGTACTGTTACTGAAAATAGAAGTTTCATGTGATTTGAGTTCTGTTGACTTTGAAGATCAAGGGCTTTGGCTTGCAAATTGGAGAATACTCTACCTGTTCTTTGTAGTGAATAAGGTAGCACAACAGAGAACACAGGAATAAATGCAGGTTTTATGAGGCCAGAAGTTTCTATAGTTCGGAAGGGCCCTCTTCAAGAAAAAGAACATGTAGTCATAAATACAAAAATTAGGTACAAAAGTGAATAGCTATTCAGAATGTTGAAAAGATATCACAACAAATTACAAATTTTAAAAGGCCAAGAAACATCACAAACATCACAAAATCCAGAAAAATAGCAGAGTATGTTTTCGTTAATTGACTAAGGATACATTTCTTAAATTTTTGTGATGGTATATTCTTTGATCATCTCTTCATAATACAATAAATAATATTATCAAATAAAAAGATAATAGTCATTTATATAAAACTGCAAACAGGAATAAAATTTCTTATTCATCATTTAGAAGATTTTCTTTCAACTTTATAACTCATTAGAGTCAATATAAACTTGTAGGGGGAATGTCAAGTGTTCTTTCATATGAGAGTTGTAAGGTTGGATATTCCAGCAGTAACCTTCTGATTTCATATATTTCCAACCTTATTTTTCCTCCACAATCACATGTTTAGTCCTTTGGTCTTCTTCTTTGCTGTCACAATATCAGTTGATTTGTTATAGAGGGCAATATTCCTAGAAACAATCCCACACCAGGACAGCTAGCAGTAGCTTAACTATGCACAAGTGACTGCAATACAAATACATCCCATTAAACCTGAACTAAATGCATTTCTACTAAAAATATCTGCTGCTCTCCAACACCACTGAACACAAAACTATGAAAGAATAAAAGTCAGGATGTAAAGAGATGGTCGATTTAACCAATTGTGGTTAAAATACCTCACTTGTGTAAACTTTGCAAAAATATATGACTATATAAACACATTGCAAGTGAGGGGCCTGAGGCTTAGTTTCATTAGTAAACTGTAAAACTGTCTTGGAGAGAACTGCGAAGTCTGTGTACCCTCTGCTCACACATTCCTATCCCTCCCTTCTTTTTTCCCCCACATACTTCACAACTTTGTACTACAAAGTGACTGACAAAAATCTTAGTCATGTAGTTTCCACTAGGGAAATTTCTAATATTAGAATGACTATATTAATTGTCAAAAGAAGATGTCATGAATATTTAAACACAAAGGATCCCAGGAACAGGGTAAAGCAAAGATATAGAAGTAGTGTAGTTGAAGAAATAAGTACATGAAGATGACTTCATTCTGTACACATTCATTAAACTACAGGTATGATGTACCTGTTGGTCTAATTACCGTACATAGTGTTAGAGACAAAAATAGGACTACAAAATGGATCTTGCCCTCTGAGGGGTCTTCATTTAAAAAATAATGTGTGTAATCAAATTCACATGTGTGAGAGATATTCCTATATAAAAACACATAAAATCACAAAAAAAATTATGAGAAAAGATAGGTAAATATTTAACTCATCTCTTTTGGAGAATGGAAAATTAAAGCATATAATGGAAGAAATCACAAAGGAAAATCTGTGGAAATTATATGGAAATTCTACTCTACTTACAAACTATGATCAACCAAGTGAAAAGGCAAAGGATAAACAGGAAAAAATCGAACACATTTATTGCAAATGGAGGATAAATATAATTTCTCTATAAAGAGTTATTTAAATTAGTTGAAAAAAGGTCAACCCAATGGAATAAGCAAGAGACATGAATAGGCAATATAAAAAAATATATAGCTAAAACAAATATATGAATATATGTAAAACAAATAGTAATCAAAGAAACAAAAAGTAAATCAATTGATATTATTTTTCACTTATAAAATTCACTTATAAAATATCTTTTGTTTTAAAGACAGAAATTAACCCTAATCAGGATATATTGAGATATCAATTCTAGTATATTATTAATAGGAGTATCAATTAGTATAAATATTACTGTAGAATGAATAATGGCCCCCAAAGATAATGAGGTAAAAAAATGAACAAGTATCTGACAGAGAAAGAGAGTACAAGCAGAGGGAATAGCAGGAAGAGGGAGAGAAGCAAACTCCCCACCGAGCAGAGAACCCTCTGTGGAGCTTGATCCCAGGATCCTGGAATCATGACCTGATCCAAAGGCAGATGCTTAAACAACTGAGCCACCTAGGTGCCCCCAAAGATGTTTTTTAAAAAATGGAGAAACGCTGTTCATAATAGTGTTGCTTCCAATGGCAAAACAGTAGAGAAAAGCTATATGCCCAGAAATAAGGAATAATACAGTAAATTATGGCCTATGCATATAAATAAATATTTCATAATCATGGATTTTTAAAGGGTTACTCAATATTAAAACTATGCCAGGGGTATAATATGAAGCTATTTTAAAGTAGGTCATAAGAATGTATATGTATGAAAATTTTACAGAATGAGGTTTATCACAGCATGCCTATAATAATGGAAAAAGTGGGGAAAAATATGAATGTGCAACAATAAATAAATTATAGTCCACCACATTATTAGATATTATGGAGCTATATCAGGGACTATAAGTTACTTGCCTCATATCCATTCTACTCCATTCTTATTTCTTAATATCATAACCCATTCTATTTGAGACTACTTGCCAGATAAAATTCTATATTACCAACACCCTTTACAGCCAGGTGATCATGACACTACATCCTAACCAAAGAGAAGCAAACTTTGTTAAATGGAACTTCTGAGAATACTCCCTTAAAGGTCAGGTAACTGGTGGGTTTTCTTTTTCACATTCTTCCATTTATGACTCTAATGAGGACATGGTGGCTAGAGTCCTGTCAGCCATCTCAGACTCTGACAAACTTCAGGATGGAAACCCCATGCTAAGTCTAGTAGAACAGAAATATAAAAAAATCCTGGGTCTCTAATGACCACAGAAATGCCAAACAAGCAGTAGATGGATTATTTCTGGTCTTCTTTAATGTAAGAGAGATATAAACCTTTCTGGTATTCAAGCCACTGGTGTTTGTTGTTGTAAGCATACAAACTTAACTAACACAATAGTTATTTTAAAGTTGTGTTTGGCAATACTGCCAAAATGGGTAATTCAAGCAAAAGCTTCCACTGAAAACAAATTGAAAAGTTAGACAACTTTTTTTTTAAGATTTCCTGAAGTTATGAGACCTAAGGAGACAGTAAAAAGTTACAGCTCAAAGATTTAAAAGACAAGGCCCCAGAGAGGTGTGTCTGACTTTTGGGGCCACTTTAGTTGTAAGAGTGTTTGTAGATTCTAGAAAAGCCGCTGAGAGGCCAAGAACCTAAGAAGAGATTTTGAAAAACTTTAAGGATAGAGAGACAAAAATTAAAATCCAAGACCCCAATGCTTTATATTAAGACCTCAAAGAGCTGTACGGTAAGAGTAACAATAAA
Source organism: Ailurus styani (assembly GCA_002007465.1). Taxonomy (NCBI): domain Eukaryota; kingdom Metazoa; phylum Chordata; class Mammalia; order Carnivora; family Ailuridae; genus Ailurus; species Ailurus styani. The sequence continues at coordinate 6,340,269 of LNAC01000055.1, read as the reverse complement.
TCAGAAATATAACAAAACTCATAGGGAATAAAGGTAAAAATCTCAAACTCTGAAATTAGACTAAAGTTGTCCCAGATTGTCTGTGCCCCTAGCCACTCGTCAAAAAAATGTAAAGCCTTGCCGAGAAAAAGTAACATTATCCTAGTTTACAAATTATTTATATACAATGCCTTACACTCAATACTAAATACATACATATGCACAAAACAAAAACTGTGATGGGGGCTGGAATGATAGTCAAAGAAACAATGCAATCAAATATCTACATAATAGAATTACCAAAAATAAATGCCGAATCAAATATCAATAATAGGCATTTAAACATTTGATGAATATGTGTAAAGAAATAGAATTCAAGATTGGAAGTTTTGGGTTTATTTAGTTAGAAATTGTAAAAGAAGTGAATTAAATCATAATTTCAAAAAGCAAAAATATAATAATCAAAATTAAGAACTCAGTGGATAAACAAGAAGAGCTAAGTTGCAGTTCAAGAGAGAATTAGGGAATTCAAAGACAATTGGGTGGAAGGAAAGGATTCAGAATAAAGTATATATTTTTGAAAGCATGAAAAATACAGAAAAAGAAACCACTAAGAGACTAAGAGTCTAAGTAGACACATTAAGAAGGTCTACTGTACCTTCAGGACTACGAGAAGAAGAAGAGAAAGAGCTGAGAACACTCCAAAAGTGATGAAAATGCCATAGTTCATTAAGTTCATTGTTTTTCTCATATTATCTTTTTTTTTAAAGATTTTATTTCTTTATTTGGCAGAGAGAGATTACAAGTAAGCAGATAGGCAGGCAGAGAGAGAGGAGGTAGCAGGCCCTCCACTGAGCAGGGAGCCCGACGTGAGGCTCGATCCCAGGACCCTGAGATCATGACCTGAGCCAAAGGCAGAGGCTTTAACTCACTGAGCCACCCAGGTGCACCTTCTTATATTATCTTGGCTGGAGCATGCTGAACTTCTTAAATCTCGTAGTGCTATCTTTCATCTGTTTTGGAAAATTTTTGCCCATTATGTCTTCAAATACTGCTTAAGTTTCACTCTTTTGCTTTTTTTGAGAATCTACTGATATGTTTGACTGTCCTGGAAGTCTCTTAAACTCTTCATATTCATTCATTTCAATTTCTATTGACTTGATTTTGAGTTCACTAATTTTATTTAGCATGTACAATCTAATACTAACCCATTCCCAAGAAGTCTTAATTTCAGATATTGTTTTTGTTTTAAGATCCATAGTATCTGCTTGGAAATTTTTAAAAAATTATATTTATCTGTCAAAATTCACCATCTTTCTATCAAATTTATCCTTTTTTCCCCCTATTTTCCATAGCAGATTGTAATAGTCATTTCAAAGTCATTGTCTGCTAATTCTAACATCTAGATCATCTGGGGGTCTGGGATATGTATTTCTCTTTGATTATGGATCACATTTTCGTCCTTCTTCACATGCTGCATAATTATTTTACGTATGCCAAAAAGGACAATAGAGACTGGAGTCAATATTATTTTCCCTTAGAGGGCATGACTTTCCTTTGTCAAGCAGACAAGGAAGGGCCCTTTTGAACTAATTAGGAATTGAGCTGGGTAAACATTTTGGGTTGCCACTTTAGTTAGACTAAGTCACAAAGGTGTGAGCTGTTCTGTGTTTATTATAAACTTTTCCACCTCACAGAACTTTGGCTCCTAAGTATTAGGACTAGAAATAGTTCTTATTGAGTATTTCACCCCAGTCTCCCTCCTATAGAACCCTAGATAAGAGTCTTGTGGAGAAATATGGTGGGGGAAAATAGCTAAGCATTTAGGGCTTATCCAGTTTCCAAGTGGCTTGTCCGTCCCTGCATTAAAAGCTCCTGATTTCTCTTTCCCTCAGCAATTTCTGCCTGTCTGTGTGGAATCCTCAACTTATGACTGAACTTGGTAAAGCCCCCAAAGGAACATGGCTGCCAAACTTTGTCCGTGTAGAAGGTCTCTTCCATCTCTGGAAATTAACTCCTCTAGACTTCTACACATTCACAATTTTCTGATGACTTCTGTAGACATAGATACAGAGATAGAGATATAAGTAATAGGTATATATAATTTTCAAATCGTCCAGGTTTTTCTAATTGTTACAGAAAAAGCAATGTTCTGCCACTATTTTATATATCTTAAAGGAATGTAGAAGTTCTGAGAACTATAGAATAATATAATTCAATTAAAATTTTGTGGCATTCATGACTCCATGCCTGCATGACTTTGTAGATGAATTATACCAAATATTTAAGGAAGCACTAATACCAATCTTGAATAAGTTCTTCAAGAGAACAACAACAACAAAAAGAAACACTCTCCAACTCATTTTTTTGAGGCAGCACAACCTTGATACCAAACCTTATCAGGGAAGTGATAGCCAAATCTCTCTCAGGATTATAATTGCAAAAACAAAAAATCAACAAAAATTTCAAGATTTAACTCTAAATTTATTTGCAAACAAACACCAGAAGAATAATATATCACAACCAGTTGGGCTTACTTCAGTAATGTGAGGTTTATCATTTGAAAACTTAATATAACTTTCTACATTAACAAAGAAGTAAAATCATATTGAATATCTCAATATATTCAGAGAAAATAGTTAATAAAACTCAACAATTCATAATAGAAGCTCACTGCAATCCAGGAGTAGAAGAAAACTTCTTTAATTTGATGAAAGTTACTCCAAAAAACTTACAGCAAATGCCCTACATAAAAGTGATATGTTAAAGCTCTCCCTCTACTAACAAAACAAGGATTCCCATTATCGCCAACTTAATAAACGTATATGAGAAGTAGCAAATAAGAAATAAAAACTGATTTTATACACAGAAAAATGAAAAGAATCTATAGATTGTGTGCAAATTCAGTGTATAAAAATTCATAGTATTTCTTAAACATCAATGAACAGAAAAATGAAAATTTAAATTATAGCATCTATAACAACATCCAAATATATCACATGTTTAGAAACTGATCTAAGGAAAGATGTAAGGAGTCCCACACAGAAAAATACAAAATATTATGAAAAGAAATAAGCAATATTCAAATGAGAGGCAAGCAAATATTTTTTGTAAAGGGTCAGATATTAAATATTTTCATCTTCGTAGGCTAGTCTCTGTCACAACCACCCAACTGTGCCCTGTAATGCCATTGCAGAAATAACCAATATATAAACAAATGGGTGTTGCTGTGCTCCAGCAAAATTTTAATTTCAAAAACAGGCAGAGGACCGTATTTAGCCAATGGGCTGTCATTAAATATTCAGAGGAATAAAATATATGAAGCTACAATGAAGATATAATAAACATATCTAGTCTCCCCAAAATGACCCTTCCATTCAAATTTCTTACACTCAAAATTCAGGAAGTGGGTTTTTGTTTTTGCTGTTTGATAGACAGTGACAAACAAATTCTAAAAATGAAGGAAATTTACAAAGGGCAAAAGTTTGCCAATCTTGGAGGACAAAAGTTAAAGGACTTTAACAGATGTTGAGAATTATTTTAAAGTTTTAGTAATAGAGCATGATATTGCCAAAAGAATAGATGCTTAGACCAGCAGAACAGAACAAATAGTCCATTAATATCCTTACATATACATAAATAGGTTCATGACAAAGGTGGCACTCTGAAACAATGGAGAAAGAATGGTCATTCTAAAAAAATTATTCTAGATCATCTAGATAGGCGTATCATAAAAGAAAATAGTTGGGCGCCTGGGTGGCTCAGTGGGTTAAGACTCTGCCTTCGGCTCAGATCATGATCTCAGGGTCCTGGCATCGAGCCCCGCATCAGGCTCCCTGCTCAGCAGGGAGCCTGCTTTCCCCTCTCTCTCTGCCTGCCTCTCTGCCTACTTGTGATCTCTCTCTCTGTCAAATAAATAAATAAAATCTTTTAAAAAAATAAAAGAAAATAGTTCTCATATTGTGCACAAAGATCAACTAAAGGTATATGCTAGATCTAAAAGTGAAAGATAAAACAGTGAAGCCCCCAGAAGAATTTATGGAAGAATATCCTTAGTAATTTGAGGTAAGTCAAAATGTCTTACTCAAGACATACAGAGCATTAGTACTAACGGGAAAGACACTGAAATTAAGAACTTCCATTTATCAAAAGGTAAGGTTCAAAAGAAGGTATCAGATGAAAAGACACTCAACGTTAGAACACTTTAGGAAAATGTAAACCAAAACCGCAAGAAGACAGCAACACACGCCTGTTGGAATGGCTAAAATAAAAGTGGTAATCCTAAGTGTTGGTGAGAATATGGGACATCTAAAATTCTCATAGAGAGCTGGAGGATTATAATGAGTAGAACCACTCTGGAAACATACATCCTATTCTAAAGTTGAATATATGTATGTCCTATTAACAATTCCAGTTTTAGACATATTTCAAAGAGAAATACATGTGCGTGTACAAAAGAATGCTTGTAGCAGAACTATTCATGATAACCTCCCACTGAAAACCACCCAGATATTAATTAATACTAGAGTAGATAAATATTTTGTGGCACAGTTATTCAATGGACTACTACACAATAATAAAAATGAATAAACTACTGTCCCACATACAAAGTGGATAGAGCTCACCAACATAATATAGAAAATAATTTGTCAGACACAAAAAGAATGTATATTACTTCATTTAAAGAAATGTTTTAAAAAACAAGCAAAATGAACTATAATATTCTAAGTCACAATAAAAACATCTGTAGAGAGAGAGAGTAGTCACAGAGAGAGCATATGAGGGTTATCTGGGTATTTGCTATATTTCTTGACAGGGGTGATAATTATATACATACCTCCTTTTTATTATTTTAGTTATATGCATTCACATTATATTAAAAGTTTTACCTATTCAGGTAAGTGAATAATGACTGTGTTTCTCTAATGCATGGAAAAATGACCGAAGGATAAATAGCAATATAAAAATGCTCATTTCTAGATGGAAGTTATGAATATTTATTTTAATTTATATTTGTATCATTAGACTATTAATTTCCTTTTTAAAATAACAGGATCACACATTCATCCATACTAAGAAAAAATCAATAAAATCAATATGATTTTTTAAATTAAAAAACAACTACTTCAAGTTTGTCAGGACTGAATGAGAGGATGTTAAAGTCATTAATCAATATGGATTATTATTATTATCAATATGGATTAAATAATATCTTTGGCAAAAAGAAAATCCTGCATATAGCTTAGTTTTATGGAGGGTGAAGTAGCAAAATAGAGGAGTCAATCACATATAAAAATTCATTCAAGGCTGAAGGTTTAGATTTAGGTCTTGCCAACAAAGACGTGACAGTTCACTACAAGTATGGGAGAAATTTTTAAAGGGAAATGTAGATTGTAAATCTGTGTGCCAATTTTTATCAAATATCAAAAGGTTTGATTATGAGTGGATTATTCAGAGAGAAGTCTTTACTCTAGAGTATCTCCATTTTAATATTTTTATTTACTACTGGGGTGAATGTTGCATTATCTAGCACATTACCTTATACATGGTAGTTTTTAAATAAATGCTTGATTAATGAAATTTGTTTACCAAACTTGCTGATAATGAAAATCCAGGAAGAAAAGTAAACACACAAATGTCAGAATCAGAACTGAAAAGATCACAGTAGTCTAGAACAATGTGACCAAATTTCCAAGATAAAACAATAGGAATAAATGTGAAGTTCCAAGTATAGTTTTTTAAAAATTAACCTCACAAGTATAGGATGAGAAAGTAAATCTTATTACATAGACCTTAATGTGAAAAGGCTTCAGGTTTGAAATGACGCGGAGCCCAAGATAAATTCATGCGGTGTACAAGGCTACAAAAACCTAGGTCAGTTTTAGGCTATATCAATAAATGCAGTGTCCCAAACAAGAAAGTTAATAGTCCCATCAGACATTTTGCTGGCCAGAACAAACTGGAATGTTGCACTCGGTTCTGGCTGCGTGTCCGGGGGAACGTAGCCAAAACGGTGAGGTATCTGGAGAACTGATTTAAGGAAGGTTCGCTTTTGGAAAAAAAAGAAGCCTAAAAGGGCACAAGGCAACTGTCTTTGAGTACTTAACATGCTGTCATGTGTAAGTAGGGTTTGATTCTCTATGAAACTTTATAGACCATATAAAGAATAAGTGCTGAATGCCTCAGTTTAACATAAAGAAAGAGATTATAAGGTAGACATGTCCACAACCAGGATGGGCTATTCATGAGATTGATCTGTCACTGAAACGTTTTTTTATTATGTCGAAACTTTCATAAAGTGGTACATTAAACAAATTTCAACAGTTTAAACAATAATAATATTTAAAAACCCATGTATTTAGCACTAAGGTGAAGGGAAAAAATAGCAGCAGTATTTTAGAAGCTACTGTGGGATAGAAATATCTTGAATTTGTATCTATCATATCTTTTTATCTTAGAATTTTTCACCTATCTAGGTTTTCCTAAAAAATAGATCATTAGTATTGTACTGTAGGAATTTATCAGGCTGATCTATTTCTTTGCCTCATGTTTTTTCCCACTTAACTTGCAGTTTTGCAACTATACTGATGGTGATACATAGTGATGGCTGGATTGTTTTCACTACTGGAGTACTCTGTTTGTATGACATCTCACAATGGTACTAAATTAACCTATAAAGATGTTAAATTAATATTTGATATTAATTTAATATTTAATATTAATACATGCATTTCAGCTATACCCAGCTGCTCTTAGACATGATCCTACTAAGAACATGCTTGTTTGTATATGTTTCCTGGTGCACGGTAAGGAGTTTCTCTGGGTTCGAGAGCAAGGAAGAAACACACAAGTTCAATTTCACTTGGTAACCCCAGACAGCTCCAAAGAAGTTATGCCAACTGACCATCCTGCAGCATCCAATAAGAGTTTCCGTTGCTTCAAGTTATCACCGTCCCTTGGTATTTTCAGACTTTTAAGGTGGCCCAACTGGTGTGTGAAATATATCTAACTGTGATTTAAACCTGTCATTCTCTGAATGCAAATTTGGTTGAGTGGTTCTCATCTGTTTATGAACCATTTGTGTTTCATATTCTGTATAAACCTCTTTACAGTTTTTTGTTGGTTGGTTGGTTGGTTTCCTATTTCTCTACTGAGTTCTCATCTTTCTTTCCGATGCTCAGCTACTAATACTTTTTTGATTGTTTAATCTTCTCCTGGAATGTGTCTTGCTGTTTTGCATTTGCTACAGAATTTTTAAATATTAATTTAACATCTTTAAATGTTAATTTAGTACCATTTATCAGTCTTTTAGGATTTACCTTTATTTAACTTTTTAAAAAATTAATAATATATTCTTTGTTATTGAATCCTAAAGTGTTCTCTAGTTTTGGCTTTGGCATTTAAATCTTTACTCAATCTACAGCTGATAGTAGATGATGGTATATGGTAGGGATTCAATTTATTTTATCATTTTCACATGATAATCACTGATGTAAAACGTTACCATTGGATAATTATTTTTATACATGCATGAATGTGAGGATTCCCTTTTCTGTTTCATTTATCCATGAGTTGTCCCCTGCATATGTATCACCTACGTGGCAGGGAAAGACACACGCACACGCACACACACACACACACACACACACACACCCTGGCTTTCCTCTTCAGGAGCATAAGGCTTTAGTTTCTTGGGCATAGGCTCTACAATATCTCTTTTAAAACCAGCTTATCCAATACCATAAAAACAAAACAGTACAAGAAATCTTACTGAGATTTTGTAGATAATTCCTTTTAACCTATAAATCAACTTGGAGAGATCTGACAATTTATATTATTGAGTCTTCCTATCCAAGAACATTACACACTTTAATTCCTCACAGACTTTATTATGCAGTTATGTCATCATATTCAATAATAGACTTTAGTATATGACTTTTGTATCTAGTGATGTTGCTCAATGCATATTAATTATAATAAAATTCCTATAGAATCTTTAGAATTTTCCATCTAAACAATTTTTTACTTCATTTTGATATAAAAAGAAATGCTTTCAACACTTCATGGTTAAATAAGATGCTTAACCATAGGATTTTTGCAGATTCTTACACTAGATCAAGTTTCTTTTATTACCAGTTTGCAAGGAGTTTTTATTTAAAATGGATATTCAGGGTGCCTGGGCGGCTCAGTGGGTTAAAGCCTCTGCCTTCAGCTCAGGTCATGATCTCAGGGTCTTGGGATAGAGCCTCCCATTGGACTCTCTGCTCAGTGGGGAGTCTACTTCCTCCTCTCTCTCTGCCTGCCTCTCTGCCTACTTGTGATCTCTCTCTCTCTGTTAAATAAGTAAAATCTTTAAAAAAATAAAATAAAATGGATATTCAGTTCTACCAAATGCTTTTTTTTTTAACCCATTTAGTATTTTGACATTTGGTTTCCCCTCTCTGTTAATGTGATAATTTAATTTTAGACTATCATTGAGATAAACCTACCTTAGTCATGGTTATCTCTTTTATATACATCACTTGATTTTATTTGCTATTATTATTGCATCCATGCTTAATAATAAAATTGACCTAATACTAATCAATAGTCTTCCTTGATATTCAGTATCAAGATAATATTAGCCTTATTTGATACACTGGGGAATAACCTTTTTTGTGTTCTTCAAGAGTGTATATGAGTTTAAAATTATCTTATCATTGACAATTTAGTATAACTTGCCCATAAAGCCATCTGAGCATGGTGCTTTCTTTATGGAAACATTTTTGAACTCCAATTCAACTTTCTTAATGATTACATAATTAGTCATATATTTCTTCTTGGGTCAGTTTCAAAAAACTATTTTTCTGTAATTTATTGACTTCACCTGGGTTTGCAGATATTTTGGCATAGGTTATTTATAATATCCTCTTAATTTGCATAACATCTGTCCCCTTTTTCATCTCTAATATTGCCTATTTATAATTTCTACCAAATATTTCCTGATTAATCTTGTTAGTGTTTCATTCATTAGTATCTTTCAAAGAACCAATTTCTAGTTTTGTGGATTTTCTTTGCATTTCCTCATTTTCTATTTTATTACTGTCTGTTATTATTTTCTTCCTTCTACTTTTTTAGGATTGTCTTGCTATTCTAACTTTTTTAAGTTCAAAGCTTAAGGTAGTTGGCTTATTAATTTTGAGCCTTTCTTTAAGGCTAGTAATTGCTTTCTAATATCACCTCAAATATATAACAAGATTTTGACAGTAGGAGTTTCATTACTATTAAATTCTAATTATATTCCAAATTTATGATTTGTTCTTTGACCTATGAGTGTATTTAGTAACAAATATTTTAAATTTCAATCTTCTTTTTTTCATATTTTTAGGGAATTAATGACTTCTGTCTTAATGGCATTACAATTAGATAATGTGGTATTTATTCTATCCATCCTTTGAAATATGTTGTGGTTAACTTTATGACATAGCACATGATCAGTTTTCAGAAATGTTTTATATGTGCTTGAAAAGAATGATTGTTATCTGACTGTTGGATACCATATTCCATATAGGTGAATTAGACCAATTTTGCTGATTTTGTTGTTCAAATCTTCTATACACATAGATATAAAATCATTTTAGTTGGCTTGTGCTATCGAAGACGAGAAATAGGATCAATGTCGACGATTTTGTATACATTTTTCCCTGCAGTTTTGTCAGTTTTTAAATCAAATTTTTGAGATAATTGTGTACATAAAATTTGAGAACGTCTTTCCTAAACTAATCTTTTATCATTTTTTGTCTTTCTCAAAATCATAAGTAATTCTTTCACCTTCATGTTTACTTTGGATGATACTGATATCGATACTGATATAGCAGCTTTTTTTTTGGTTCGTATTCAACTTGAAGTCCAGAGGAGTTGAATGACAGACCCAAGTTCACAGAAATAATTCACAGAAGCAGAGCTAAGAACCACACTTCCTGACTTCCAGTCCAGTATTCTTGCTACGGGTCCCAAAAGAATGAGCACGATGTGGTACGGAGGGCAGAAGAGCACCAGAAGAGAATGAATGGTATGTGCTAACGGTCAATGGGGAATGGGTAGCACAGCTCTAGAGAAGCAATGGGGGAAAACGAAAGCTGGCACCGAGTTTGAATTTTATGACAAGGTATCATGACCAAGTAGGGTTTAAGGAAGCCTATCATGTTATCGATATTCAGGAGAGAGAGAGGAAATGAGACTGTTTAGGAGGGCCCTTGTCCTTCACATCCCCTATAATGTAATGAGAAACTGAATCAAGGCAGTGGGAATGAAGAGGAAGGTAGACTCAAAACCTTATGGAGAATATGACACATCAAAATGACTTCACGGATTTTAGAGATGAAGAAAATCGTAGCGTCAAAGATACCTACCTCATTTATGTCTGTTGTACCCTGACAACTTCATTATTTCTTAGGTTACAAACCTGAGTTGGAAAGCAGTAGTTGGCCTAGAGGAAGAGAGAAAATAATGAGTTTTCTCTCCATGCAATGAGTCTGCTATTTCCAGGAGACAACTGAAAATAGAGTACTAAGAACAGACTGAGATCCAGACCTGCAAGGTTTTTTGTTTTCTTTTGTTGCTGATGATGAAGGAGGCTACTTGCATGGAAATGGTAGTTGAATGTTTGGATTAGGCTCTAAGTTTCTTAAACATTTCTGTTTTTTAAACACCAGGTATCATTTTTTTTGGCCAAACTTTTTAAATTAAAAATGTCTGTAATTTATTACTGTCATCTTTTAAAAACTGATATCAAGGATAATGACTGTGTGAATAAACTTCTGGACAACCCAGAGTGCTTTCTTGGACAACCACTATACTCCAGGTTGCTCTTGAGCACCACTATATCAAAAAGTAAGGTTTATTGCTGCAGACCTCTAAAATTCCTTGCAGACCTACCCTTAAAGTAGCGACAAGGCTCAACTCTGTTTAATTCACAACCATTAAGATCAAAGCTTTAAGTGGTACATCTGCTTGTGTAATTATCGCTAATGCCAGAATACGGCTTTGTGAATTTGGTCACAATGAACTCTGAGGGAATAAGCAGCTGGAAAGGCTCTAAGCGCTTTCTCCCCAGAAGTTTAAAAAACTGCGCTCAACCCAGTGAATTTTTTTTTTCAGTGAATTTGGTTTTGTTTTTTGTTTTTCCAACTGGATATAATAAAAATGTCTGAGATTTTGCTACATAATATGATCTTTTTTGGAAGGGTCAACACTAATGTTTTTAGGCCAGTTCAGCAGGCTTAAGTTCAATTCTGGAAGTGTATAAGTTTCAGCAGGATTCTAACAAATCCACCCAAAAGAGCCGGCATTTGTCCATAGATTATTTATGTTGACCTCTTCCACTGGTAGAATAGGGAAGTCCTGGGGGAATCATTTAGTTGTCTGTGTATCAACTGTAAAATACTAAGAAGCTCTGAAATCACAAATCCAAATCCCTACAAGGTGTGTTCATGGAGTATAATGCTGTTTGCTAAAGAAGGCTTCAGGATGAGAGTTTTCTATTAATACAGAGCACAAGGAACTCTAGTTTTTAATATCCCAAGCCATTTTTGATATCAGGAGAGGCCTGTCTTAGTGCTCTCAGCCAAAATTTCTGGGACTCAGCTAAAGTTTTGGAGCCATTGAAAACTTGGCTATATCTATGTAATCTCAGATTAATAATAAAAGAAACACTTTTTTTATTTAAAATATCAAAATGTATTGGATATCTAGAGTAAATGAAGTGCTTCAAAAATGTCTCCCTACAACAGGACTAGAAGAATCTCTATTAGCTAAGTTTTCACCTCTCAACTTCATATAGAACCATGAAGCATTTCCAAAATTCTCAGTAAATATAAAGTTCTTTAAAATGTTTTGGAAAAGAGATTTTCCTCTGTTTGTTTCACTGAGAAACCTGCTAGGTGTCCATGTTTATCTTAAAGCACCCTCTATTGCTACTCTCATCCCTTTTCCATGCAAGGATGAATGGGGCCTGAATGAGACTAACTGGAGTTCTCCTAAAGTCTCCCCCCGCCCCCGTCACTGTGCATTTTCATGTGTGGTTCTTCCTGCTGCCTAGGTTGACCTATCCTACATTCTCTTTTAGTTAAGTCCTAAGGTTCTTTTAGCACTCAGCTGAGCTATCCCTTCTTCCAGAAATCTCTGGAAACCCTAATTGTCCTTCTTCTCCTTTAACCAGGTTAGGAACCTTCCCCCAACTTCCACAGTCACATTTGTTTCTTTCTGTCATTAACACTCCTCTGCGTCTCACTCTCCAGCGAGAGTTCCTTAAATACAGACGGCCTTATTTGTACCTGCAGTCCCAGCAACCTAGTTTAATAAATATTTGTTAATAAGTGCATAATGAAGCTCTGGTAAACTACTTTTTCACTCATTTGGCAGAAGTACAAAAGTGGATCTTTTAAAGTGGTTAACAGATTGCATTCATTCATTAATCCATTAAAGATATTTATTGAGAAACTGTTATGTGTCTGGCACTTCAGACACAGAAGACAGAGTGATGAACAAACCAAAAATTGTCCCTTTTCTCATAAGCTTGTATTCTAGTGGGGGAGACTTAACTTCCAAATAAGCCAAAGCAAACAAACAAGTAAATCTACAATATGTCAATTGGTGTTAAGTGCTATGAAGAAAAAGCATTCAGAGCCAGGGACAGAAAATGAACGTGTGGGGTGGGGTGGGGAGCTCAGGAAAGCCCTTTCTGACCTGATAATGTGAGTGAATGAGAGCTAGCCACGGAGAGAAGAGTACTCCAGTCAGGGGAACAACAAGTGCAAGGATTCTGAAATGTAAGCACATTTGACGTGTGTGGAGAACAAGGAACCAGTATAGCTAGAGCAGAGAGAGTGAGGTCAGAGTGTAAGAGATGGATATAAAGGTGGTTATAATGAGATAGATACAAAGTGCTCAGACCATCCCTCTTAGGGACTTTGCATGGGATGCTTATAATGCAGAGTGTGAAGGGACCCCTTTGAAGGATGTGGTCTGATACAGATCTTAGATGGAGCACACTGGCTGCTAGGTAGAATTGGAAGAGTCGGAATGTAGGAGCACAAAGAAAACTATAAGGAAGTTTTTAGAGGAATTGGTTTGGTCTGATCTTAGGTACCATTTTCAGATGTCAAGGGTGACTTAGGACAACCCCTGAACAACTGCTCCAAATGAGTCACCTCTGGATGCTCTACCCAGCTGATTAGTCTACAACAATGGTTTGTCAGCATTCACTTCAGACATGCATTGACCCACGTGAACCTGAAAGTTAGTATCCCCATGGGAGTTACTTCTTCCCCTCCACTATCACAAAACCCTGGTTTGGTGTCAGCCCAGAGAGGCTGAGCTACCCCAACCTCCATTTCAGAGATAGAATGAAAAGAGGAGAGGCTTGGAGTTTGAATCTTGACTCTGCCACCTAACTGGCTGAGTAATCTTGGATAGCTTACTTAACCTTCCTGAACCTTAGTTTACTCATTTGTGAAATGCAGGTGTATAACAAACTTAAAGGGATGCAAAGATATTCTTCCCCATTCTGCCTCCGGTGCTTCCAGACCTCATTCAAGGTCTTTCCCAGAAAAGTATGGCATCAAGGTAACGCCGGTAAAAACCACCAACAGGGACATCAGTGGTATATTCAATATTCATAGTCATGTCCACGGTCAGAATCTGTCTCTGCTATAAAGACCTTTAGCTTGGAACAACTTCCATCTACAGTGACATCATCGGGACCACTCGCCGTCTCTGTAAGAGTCCAGTTTTGAGTTTCCATTAAAATCCTTGGCACTCTTAAAGGTAATAACACTGTCAACATGGCAATCCACGCACAGATGATAATGATGTTTCAGAAAGGAGCCATCAAACTGAGATGTTTTCAAGATTTGGTAAGTCAGTCTCTTTTCCTTATCTTGCCTTTTTGGTCACTGAAGGGCTAAGGCCACTTTAGTTTCATTAATTTTAAAGTAGCGTTTTAGGATAAAGGCTAAAATTGCTCCAGTAGGAGGGACAGAAAGAGAGGGTAGGAAAGAGCCAAGGGTTGAGTGTTGAGCAATGTGTCAATACAAACAATGGAAATCATCAGCAGACACTGAGGGCAAATTGCTTTCATATATAGAAATTATACCACAATAAAAGACTCATAGATGCTTACACAGCTGTGGTTATTAGAGCGACATAATAGCATTTGTTCAAAACAAATAATGGAGTAGCAGCAGCCTCAATATGCCAGGTTTTCTGACCTTACCAACAATAAAGAAGGAACAAGCACCAGATAAGGCAATAAAATAATCAGGGAAAAAGAATAAAGATTGAGCCCTGGGTTGATGTGATGGAGTGGAACTGATGTGAGGAAGGTTTTAACAAGGTGACTTTTCTAGTGTATGAGGTGAATTCTAAATATCTAACAGGTTAACAATTTTCAGATAATTTTATAACCTGTGTGTAATTGAAGTGGTGTTTGTGAGTTATTCGTTTAGCTTCTAATTGAAATCTGGAATTTGGACTGTGTAATGATTGGTGTCAGAAGAGAGATGGCACACGCAAAGAGTTGGCAACTTGTCCTGTTTAGAAGGAGATGCCTATGAGCCCAATAGATCATGTAACCTAAAAAACTCTTTCCTGGCAGTACCTTAGAAGGTATAATTTAGATAAAGTGTATTATGGGAAATGGTGGTAAAGAATGAACTAAAATAAGTTTGTGTTTTCTCTTCTGTTGACATCATCTTTTAAAACACTCCCTTCAAGTAAAACTAGGCTCTCTCTTCTCAAGAAATGATATGTCTTCTTCCTTCCCTTGGACAAATTTTCACTGACCAATCACATTTGGTTTTGATAAATACACCCCTCAATGCCCTAAGAGAGACAATCACTATATTTACTACATGTCTCAACCTGAGATGATTCTGGATTGCTACCCATTGAGGGTGCCAAGAAGATGAACAACCTCACCTATTATATAAAGTTGAATATTATCATAGAGTGATTATTACAGTTATTTTTACAAATTTGTGGCAAAAAGCAGAATCTATAGCTATTGTTAAAAAGTTATTGGCATTTTCAGCCAACCAACACTAATTAAAGGAATGCTATAACCCCCTGACTATAATCCCCTGATTATATTTTCTGCAAGCTATATTTCAGGCCCTGTGACACCCTTAAAAATGTCTTGTTTCTTTGGAGCCTGAAAGTCCACTGGTAAAGGAAGAGTTAATCATGAGTTTGTAAAGCTTAAAGTCTTCACAGTCTCATTTGTTTCTTTTTGTTCAACGGAAAGAGACCTTGAGAAAGTTTGACTGACATTTATGATAATTATATTTGAAGATTAAAATAATTTAGGGTTTTGAAAGGTTTAAAAATTATACACCATATTGGGCCTCACATGATTATGGCTTCCTCCGTATCATTTTAGTCAGGTGTCGAAATCCATTTGATGTGAATGTAATAGTCATTTTAATGGATATTGTTAATTCCTTGTTTTCAGCATAATAGATAAAGGGGATTTTAATTAAATTTATTGTGTGAGCACTTATCGGGGGTAGAAAGGTTCACACAATTATTATTTTTCTGGCATAACATGTAAAGAACATTGTAAAAGGGAAGAGAGCAATATCAAAGTGTGGCTGGCATGAGAAGTGGCTAGTTTCATCTACCATGCAGATGACGTGACGAGGCAGGCTTCAAACACTGGAAAGTAGAGCCTGGAAACCAGTTCCCATAAGGGACCAGCACAATGTAGCAACATTGCTTTCTTTCTTCTTCGAACCTAATGACACTCTTTAGGTCAGAGTGCAGGTGTCCCCAGAAGTCTCAGTAGAGAGCCAAATCCTAAATCCCATTAGCAGTCAGCTAGAAAAATAGCAAGAAATGGCAAGAGCTTTTGTCCCGGTGGTTCTACTTTCTGTGCTAGCTCAGAAAACCAGAAGGCAGCCTCTCCTTCAAGGTTTTAGGACACTCCTGGTTATAATCACTGGAAGACTGAAGGGCTCCAAAAGTCGTTGGCCTGGTTATGATGGAGCTATGACATCATGGAGGATAGCATTCAGGGAATCAAAGGCCCAACAAGAACTGCTGAGATGGTGAGTTTGTTTTGGTATAAGAGAAAGGCCTGAATTATTTATTCTGTAGAATTTTTATAACATATCGATTGACATATCTCTTTGGGTCATTAAGCTCAGAAACATTGGCCTTAGCTTGCTACTCACAAACCTCTGTCATAAATTTCTCAATGTTGGTAGACTACATTTAAACAGCATGATCATGAAATGTAAAAGTATACGGGGAGTTTCCACTGGAAAAAAAAATAGTTTTTAGCAGTTCCAACCAGCAGCCATAGCAAATGAACTCTACAGTAAATGAACCCATTACCCTCCTATCTAATCCTTAAAGTTTTGAGTTAGGATGCTAAAATTAAGTCATGCAATAGGTGTACACACACACATACATACACGATACGGATATGCTAATAGTTTTCTCTGGGAAGAGGAATTACATGTGATTTTCTTTTCTTTTTATATGACTATATTAATGATAATATGCATTACTTTTTAAAATCTGTACACATACTTGACAAATTGAAAAAGTAACTTAGTAATATAGACAAACGTCTCTCTCTCTCTCCAACACTTGTGCATACATTCACTTATGTATCATTTTTCCCAAACCAAATGCAATTCCTTACACATTCAACATTTATCCTAATAATTTTTTCAAGATTTAAAAGCAGTTGCTGTGCAGAGGAAGGCATAAAACATAACTCCATCACATTTTTTAACTTTCTTAAATTAAGGGGAAAGGGTGGTTTTAATACATATTTGGGGGGGGGGATTTCTACTTCTAACATGAACTCCATGACACCACTCTTCCTTTCTTGATTAAAATTGTCAAGGGCACTCGCCACATTTCACGGTGTTTACCATCTGGCTTCTACCTCCCACCCACTAATCCCTTAAAACTCTTCTCCCAAATCTCACCAGTGACTTCCTAATTACCCAATTACGATATCTTTGCTCACTCTTTCTCTTCTTTGATCCTTCTGCTATATTTGACTCTTTTGTACTTCCTCCTCCTCCTTTAGAAACCAAAGGTAAATGGATTTTATTACTCAACACTGTGGGTCATTCTTCTCTAATTCCAATGGCTATTCTTGTCTTCCCTAATTTCCGTGGCTATTCTTTCTTTGTTTCACCCACGCTCACTCTCTTCCTGGCTCTGCTTTCTCTTTCCATTCCCCATATAAAAGCCATTTCCAAGTCTGTTTCCAGTCTTCATGCCATTTTATTTCAGCAAACATTAATTTGAAAACTTGCTATATATTTAGCACTGTGTTAGACACTGGTTTGGACTGAAAACAGAGTGATGAGCTACAAAGGAAAAAATGGCAGATTCTGCTTGCAGAGGAGTCTGGAATGACCTCTGCTAGGAAAGGACAAATCTCAGAGGTGATGATAGGAGATTAACGTTAATAGGAGATTAAAGTTCTTAGACTTCATCCCATGGATGAAGGGAAACTGAGGACTTTTAAGTCAGGAAGTAATACTGACATTTTAGAAAGACTGTTGAAAGCACTGAAAGCAATGGAGGAAAATACTCAGCTAGAGGGGAGGAGAGTTACTGGAACGGTTGGGTGGGTGAGAACTGATTCAGGCATAACCTAATTAAGCATCAGTGAGGATGGAAAAGGGGAGATGGACAGGCATGAAGGAAATGGAGAAGAGTCAGTGTCAAAGAGGTAAAACCTATAGGATTTGACTATGATTCTGTATAAAAAGGAGGGAAAGAAGGAAGGAAACCAAGATGACTCCCAGGATTCTGAATGGATAGTGCTGGTGCCTTATCTTACAGACAGGCAATATAAGAAGTCATCTACATTGGTGGGAGAATTAGTGGGTTGGGTTTTAGAAACAATGAGATTGAGATATCTCAGGGGGATCTGGGGAGTATGGCTAGATGGGTCTGGACTTTGTGCTTTGAACTACAATATATAAAAAATTGGAATATTAGAATAATATTGGAACTGAAATATATAATTTGATACTCATAAGTATAAGACAGTCCAATCATATGATTATAGTGGGAAAATAGATGAGGGAGTCAGGGAGAAAGAACAGAATAAGGAGAAAATAATACCAAACCAGAGTCCAGGAAGTATCAGCACTTAATTGGTAAGCAGGAGAAAAGTCAGCAAAGAAAAAGAAATGATTGTCAATTCTGTAAACTTACCTGCACTGGCAGTCATATTCCCTGTTTTCCTTCTTGTTACAAGTAAAGTGTCGCACTAGTATTTCCTACCCTCTCAAGCAACCATGCAAATAACTCCAAATCTGTATCAATTAGTCAGCCTCTCTCGTAAACTCCTTAATAACACTCTCCAAATCTGAATCAAATCTATTTTTCTTTCCTACCATAACTCTCTCACATAATCCCTGATTTTTACTTAATCAAAATTACCCTTTTCTTCAAATTTTGCATTCACTATTCTGCCCTCTGCTTTTATTCAGGCTGCCCTCTCTTCCTGGGAGTCCCACATACTCCACACCCAGCATCTCCACCAGTCATCATTCATCATCCTTAATCGTGGCCTAAGAGAAGCTAAAAAGAGCCTACACTGAGGTCGCTACCATCAAAGGGTACGGAAGGGAGAGTACTAATATTTATTTAGGATTTACTCATTTACTAGAACTGTATTAAGCTGTGGATGTGTGAGTGCTTGTGAATAAATATCACTTAATCTTCACAACAACCCTAAAAAGTCTCTTTTATATACGGACATACTGAGGCTCATTCATGACTTAATAAATATTTATCAAATAAACACCTATATTATTTGCTAGGCACTGTGCTAGTTGCTAATAAGCAATGGTGAGCCAGAGGCTCTAGGCTGCCCCTATCAAGGACTAACAATTGTGGGAGAGACAAATACTAAAAATGTAATTATGGAAATAATGTATAATAGAAAGTTGGAGCAAGGGCCATGAAGTAGAAGGATTGGGAAGATGATTCAGGAAAGCAGACCTCTTTTCTAAGACAGGAACACTTTAGCTAAGACTTCAACAATGAGTACCCAGGTGAAGGAACAATGATGTATGAGGCAAAGGAAAGAGACTGTTAAAAGTGTAAGGAACTAATGAAAGGCCAATGAGTTTGGAGGGGTTGAAGCAAACTGGAAAGAGGGGCTCCTTGAGACTGGAAAAGTAGGCAAGGACAAGATTTTGCATGTCCTTGCAGGCTGTGTTCAAGAGTTGAGATTTTAGGGGCACCTGTGTGGCTCAGTTGGTTAAGTGTCTGCCTTCGGCTCAGGTCATGATCCCAGGGTCCTAGGATGGAGCCCCACTGGGCTTTCTGCTCAGTGGGGACTCTGCTTCTTCCTCTCCCTCTGCCTGTCATTTCCACCTGCTTGTGCTCCATCTCTTTTCGTCAAATAAATAAATAAATAAAACCTTAAAAAAAAAAGTTTAGACTTTACTCATCAAGGAGTTAGAAGAGATTGAAGGATTTTAAACATCACAGTTACATAAGGCTAACTTTAAAACAAATCAGGAAAGCTAAATAAATAAAATCATCCATTTAATAAACAGTAGCGCCAAAGATTAAATAAATGTCGGGCTTGGTGCCTACCATTTGCAGGAAGTTTGTAATCTCAGTCCAAACCTAATCTGAAAGGTCTGACCACCTCTTGTTTGATGTGGGTGGTCTCAATTCAGATTCCGATGCTTTTTGTTCAAATGCAAAGATTTAGCTGACAATCTGAATTACAAAAACTTTCCCTTTGCCATAGGGAACCGTAGGGCTATCCTTCAAGTGATGGGTGCCTTAAAAGGGCATCAGACTTTAGTAAAGGCAAACTTGTGTGCCTTTCAACTCAGCATCATCCCCTAGAATGACATTTGTGGTTCAACAAGGTGTTTGGGATGGTACTGCTGCTGTTAACATCAGGCCTGTCATTATCACAGTTTACTAGAAATACAGCTAGCTAACCAAAGGCAGCACAGGGTAATGGAGCTTGATTTCCTAGGCTCCAAATCTGGCTTCACCACTTACTAGCTATGTAGCCCTGGGCTAAGGACTCTGAGCCTATTTTCTCATCTATAAAATGGGGATGATGATAATAATAATAAGAGTACTTAACTCATAGAGTTGTGAGGATTAAATGAACTCATATATATAAAGCACTTGCAATAGTACCTAGCACAGAAAAAGTGCTTCCTGACATGTTATTGTCAACAGCTAGACCCCAAGACCTGACCTTGACTGCCCACCTATGTGTACTCACTAACGTTTGTCCCCCATTTTTCCTGAAGCTCTTTTTTCTAGCTTATTTCTTAGCTCCGGCCAATGGAAGCTGAAACCACCCCTCAAGTGATAGTGTCTGCCCTGGCAGCCAGCCCAGCCCACCCAGCCCAGTTGGAATGTAACCCCTGACTCACATCTGCACAGATGGACCATTGGAGAAACCTCTAGAATGACCAGCAATGATCTTTACCTCATTATAATACTAAAATCTCCACCCAAGGAGGAGCACAAGCCTCATTTACATAACATATAATGTGTGTGAAGGCATGTTTCCTTAAGGTGCATGCATGGCCTTATGCCCACCTCTACAGAAATGACAAGGCTTCTCTATCTAAAAATTCATCCTAACCCTAAATAAAAGGAACCCATTCACTCTTGCTCGGGGAGTTCTTCCCCGTGATGTCCTTATATTTGCGGCAAACGACTTTCACTCTGTGTGACAACTCCACCTGGTGTATCTGCGACCTAACTGAAAAGCGAATGAACTCATGTTGGGGGGGTTAGATTATTACCAATAGTAATGGAGGCATTTGTAATTTAAGGTGTTTCTTTAAAAGAAAAGATGCATATATTCATTTGTAGCCATTGTTTATAAATAGACTGGACTTTTAAGGTAGAGAATCCAAAACAAAGAGACATGTCCTTTCATATTCCTAGTGTAATATGTAATGCCTGTGCTTGCCACATGCTTCACAACCACTTTGGTGCTTCTGTCCCTACATGAGAAGTAGGAAAGCCCTGGTAAATGGGCTCTGTTCCATCTGGAGTCTGGTACGAAGTGTACCCTCACAGTACCACTTCTGAAAACACAGTGGCTGGCAGGGTCTGAAAGGCACCCAGCAACCTTCTGAGACTGTTTCCGGTCCTTATCAAATCAACAGCCACCAAAAGGGCACAGAAACAAACCTTAGAGATCATACCAGATTGAATACTTCACTAAGGGGACAACTCCTCAAAAGATTCTAACTAGATTCTAGACAAATTACATGAATAATAATATAAGTGGCCTCCATACCCAATCCCTGCAAGAGAAAATGCACAGCTGAGGGGAGAAGGGCTTCCCTGATCCTACTACTACACGGAAGAAATGCAAAGGCTTTGAATCCATCGGTTATTTAAAGGACACGAGTTACTCTGCTTTATTGCTGCCATGATTTGCCAAATGTTGAATCTACCCCTAAATTGATGTAGGGGGGCGGGGAAAGAAAGGGAGACTTCAAAAAATATTTACAAAACCAAGAGAAAGGGCGCCTGGGTGGCTCAGTGGGTTAAAGCCTCTGCCTTCGGCTCAGGTCATGGTCTCAGGGTCCTGGGATCGAGGCCCGCATCGGGCTCTCTGCTCAGCAGGGAGCCTGCTTCCTCCTCTCTCTCAGCCTGCCTGTCTACCTAGTTGTAATCTCTCTCTCTCTCTGTCAAAATAAATAAATAAATAAATAAATGTTAAAAAAAAAAACAAGAGAAAAAAGTGTAGAAGGGGAAAGTGGATAAAACCATGGTAATCTTAATCTGGGGGGCAGTGAGGGGCTATAACAAGGAAGGGGGAGTAATTAAGCACAAACATACAATCTTCAAATACTACAGCTGAAACCTGACTTGAAGAACAACAAGGAGGGAAGGATGCTGGAGAAGAGAGTGGCAAGGTCCCGTCCAGCTTGATGCCACTGTGTACATAAGATGAGGGTGAGATCAGAGACTGGCTGACGTGAAGGTGAGGTCTGCGACTCAACTGCATATTTTGGAAGTCTGACCTCCAACTCTACAAATTCAACTTCCTATTTGGAGTGTTGACATTGCTGCCAGAAGTACACCTATCTTGGGATTTTGTATATATATTTCTAGTTGACGGTGCATGAGTGGAATAGGTGGTAGGTGCGTATTTTTGCATATTTAAAATATTTTCTAACAAAAAAGTGTTTGAGAAAGGTTGAAATGAAATTATATTTACAAAACTATTAAAAAATGAAAATTGAAATTATAATCTTTTAATTACAAAACTGAAATTACACTTAAAAAACTATTGCATGAAATGTACCCATCAATTAGAAGATGCCTCACAATTCCAAGAATAATGGATGGGGCTACATGGGTAAGGCTGCAGGGAGAAGAAGTCTGAAGTACAGTCATGAAGCACAGTGCTTATGGACTGCCTCAAACATCATCAACCACGAAGAGAGTAGTACCACAATTTTTCTTTTTTTAAAAGCTTTTTTATTTTTTATTTTTTTTTTAAAGATTTATTTATTTATTTATTTGACACAGAGAGAGAGATGACAAGTAGGCAGAGAGGTAGGCAGAGAGAGAGAGGAGGAAGCAGGCTCCCTGCTGAGCAGAGAGCCCGATGCAGGCCTCGATCCCAGGACCCTGGGATCATGACCTGAGCCGAAGGCAGAGGCGTTAACCCACTGAGCCACCCAGGTGCCCTTAAAAGCTTTTTTAAAAATCAGACTTGGATTTTCTTTTTTTTTTTTTTTTTTTTTTTTAAAGATTTTATTTATTTATTTCACAGCGGGAGAGAGATCACAAGGAGGCAGAGAGGCAGGCAGAGAGAGAGAGAGAGAGGGGG
This sequence comes from Ailurus styani, assembly GCA_002007465.1. NCBI lineage: Eukaryota > Metazoa > Chordata > Mammalia > Carnivora > Ailuridae > Ailurus > Ailurus styani. The sequence continues at coordinate 6,317,429 of LNAC01000055.1, read as the reverse complement.
AAGCAGGCTCCCCGCCAAGCAGAGAGCCCGATGCGGGCCTCGATCCCAGGACCCTGAGATCATGACCTGGGCCGAAAGCAGAGGCTTTAACCCACTGAGCCACCCAGGCGCCCAGACTTGGATTTTCTTAGAAAAACTTACCTTGGCTCATTTTTCCTGCTGCCTTTATGTCAGGTGCTTCCTTCAAACATGTGTAAGGTATGAATGAGTTCCCTTCATGGTTTATTTGGAAATCTGATACAAGTTATAAAATGATTGAACCAAAAAAAAAAAAATGAGAATATACGTATTACAATATCTAGTCCAAACTAAAAACAGGTTGGAAAAGATAAGCTGAAAAATGCCTAAGGATTCAATTTCTTGTGTGACTGACTCATTTGTTGATTTTAAATGAGAAAACATTTCTTCAAAAATCTACAATCTTAACATTTTATATTACTTATTTAGACTACAAAGGAACAGGAATTTATAAACTTTGGAAAACTTATAAGTTATATTATAAACTTTGGAACTATAGACAAAATTAAGGAAAAATTTTAAATCTTCCATAATATGTCTACCTAGATAACTGTTAAACTTTGACATGCATGCTTATATTTTTCATGGGATATACTTATATAAACTTAAGTAAAATTGGAATTACCTTTACATATTGTTTTGTAAGCCTTTCACTTAAATTAACACCTAAATTATTGCTCTTCTAAATTATCATTGTAGAATGATAATACACTACATAGAACCTCCTTATATGGCTATACTCTAAATTATTCAATCAATAACTCCTTGTTGGTCATTTCAATTGCTTGCAATTATAGTAATACTACAATAAATATCCTTGACATAATTTTGGGAAAATATTAGGTTATTTCTTTATACTAAGTACACAGAAGAATTATTAGGTTGAAGAATATAAACATTTTTAAGACATGTGATATACATTTTTTTTAAAGATTTTATTTATTTCTTTCACAGCAGGAGAGAGATCACAAGGAGGCAGAGAGGCAGGCAGAGAGAGAGGGTGAGGCAGGCTCCCTGCTGAGCAGACAGCCCGATGTGGGCCTCGATCCCAGGACCCTGAGATCATGACCTGAGCCGAAAGCAGAGCCTTTAGCCCACTGAGCCACCCAGGCGCCCGTGATATACATTTTAACTTGTGCCATTCAAGTGTACCAATTTGCCTTTCCACTAATAGTATAATCTACATGGATTAAAATACAAGCTACAAACACTGAAGTTAAAGCTACATAACAATTTCTGCTTCCAGCTAGAACCAAACAAGAAGATGGCAAAAACAAAAAGTTATAAGTAAAAGTATTAAGCGCAGTTTTTCTTAAATTAGGGAGTGTATACACTTGATACATTTAATTGGGCACTCATTCTAATGCTCTCTAAACTTTCAAAAAAATCTCATCTAGCCTTTTAAAAATATGATAGAGAATGACTTGGAAAGGCTTTGGAGTGAGAGACTAGTGGGTTCTAGTCCTAGTTCTCCATTCGAAAAGTATGGATTACTGGAACTCTGTGAGTTTATATAGATAAAAGGCGTAGGCAAACTCAGGGCTGTTGGGAAGACTACAGGACATGATGAATGGAAGTTGCCTAGCACAGTGCTTGATTCTTAGTAGGTCTTCACTCCTAGAGAATCTTCCATCTCTTTTAAAAATGTTGCATTCATGACATTTTTTTAATACCATGGGAATATGCTGGTAAGTTGTTGAAATGAATTTAAAAATTTTGTGCCCATGTTAATTGGCTTACTTTCAGCAGGCAATATTGAGAGAGAGGCCATAAATCCTGACATAAATATTTAAGAGAAAGTTTCATTCGTTCAATGTTTTAAAAATGAAAATGACCAATTCAAACCAGAAAAATGCAGCAGATGCCAACTGTGTTATCTCAACTCTTTCTCCATTAAATCTCTGTAGTTATGAAGGCCTTTTCTTCAGGGAATCTGCCCGCTACACAGCCATTTTGGTCTCTTTGTCCTCATTGTTTTCATATATTTTCCACATCTTCTCTAATGACTAATATTTCCCATAAAGCCCATGCATCCAGAGTTCTTCCTTTCTGCTCCATTTTGTGATTTAAATTCTATCAGGCAGGAGGGGTGGGGGGCCAAAAAGCTTATAATGAGAGACACTGAAGAATAAAGTGGTAGAGACTTGTCTAATACACTGATGAATAGCTAACATAATTGACTCAAACATATGAATAAGAGAAAGTCATGAGAACTAAAAATGTGTGGGCATTGAAATATGTCATAAATAAGGGATTAGTCCAGTGAGTCACGGAACCATGCTGTCTGAATATGAGAATATGGATCAAGAGAGGAAAATAGATGAATTTCTAACTTTTGCTCCAGAAATTTTATTTTTTTCATTATGAATACATTAAGCTGTAACATGTTTAAAATTCTAATACTGAGTGCAAGTGTATGTGTTGATGCATGTCATCTTATTGGCATTTAATGTTCACAGCAAAGTTACCCTTGGAAATCAGCATCCCATTCAAGAAAGCTACAATTGACCAAATGTTCAATTGGCCTCCGTAATGGCACAAAGATGAGTGCATTTCAAAGGAGGATGCTTGTTCTTTAGGTTTATATAAAATATGGGATTTTTTAAAGGAAATTATTAAGTTGTTGTTATAAACAATGTTTTTGCCCCTTCCCCCAATTTATACATTGAAGCTTTATCTCCAATGTGATCATATTAGGAAGTGGGTCCTTTAGGAAATAATTAGATGTAGATAAGGTTATGCGGTGGAACTCTCATGATGGGATTGGTGTCCTATGAGTACGTAAAGAGTGCAGAGGGAGAAAACAGTAATCTATGAACCAGGAAGTGTGTCCTTGCCAGACATTGAATTAATTGGTATCTTGATCTTAGACTTCCCAACCTCCAGAACTGTTAGAAAGGTCTGTTGTTTAAGCCACCCAGTCTACAGTAATTTTTGCAGTAGCAGACTCAACTGATTAAGATAGTTGTCAATACTGGTGAAGTTTGCCACAGTACATCTATAAAGAAAAGAAAAAATAATAGGGTAAGGGATTTATTCAATGTGATTATTAGAAAATGGAAACAGGTCACAACATTTTTCCAGAGAAGTTTGTTTTATTACACAAACCAGATTTATACACTTGCCAAACCTCACAGAGGTTTCGAAGGTAAAAGTAGGGGCCATACCATAACTCTGGACCCAATATTGTATCTCTATGTTACCAACACATTCAGAGAGTCTACCAAAAAAAAAAATCTATTAGCCCCATACTTGAATGTCTGTTTTTCTCAATTCTCAACTATAAGTTAGTTATAGAAGTTACCCAAAGATACAATTTATATTAATGATTAAAATCAAGATAATATTCACTGAGATGGTCGCCCATCCCAAATGTTTAATCTTGAATAGAAAGTATAAATCTTGTATCTGTGTGACATAGACACAACTGGTATTACTCTTTTTTTTTTTTTTTTGCTAAGAGAAACCTCATTTTATTCTTCTAGGAAGAGAAATGTGTTCAGAGAAGATAAGAACCTCCTCAGACATTATTGTTCCAAATTAATCATAGCAATTCCATTTCTTGCTACCAGTAATTATTTAGGAGTAGACATCTGAACTATTTCTAGCCAATGAGACAAGAGGAAGGACCTAAAAACAAAACCATCATACCAAGGGCGGCAGGATGGAAAAGTAAACTCTATGTCAGTGCACATATCTTTCTAATACTGAAAGAATCCTAAAATTCATCACCTGAAAACTTCTTGTGTAATGATATAATGCATGTTTTTGCTTTGTCCCTTAAGCTAATTTTAATTAAATATTTTGTTACTTGCAACTGAAGTTATAAGTTATAACCGGTGAGACATTAGACGTTACTTCCAGAAATGGTCATAAACTGCCCATCTACTTAACCTCTGGCCTAGTCTCTTTCTATATCACTGTGTCTTTGTTCATTATGTCCTTCCCATCTAGAGTGCCCTTCCTCTCTTTCTTCCTTGAGCAAATGGCCCAATATCCCTTCGTAATGCTATCCTACATTCCCCTGCAAGAATAAAATTACTCCACTACTTCTGTTTCTGTATAATTTAGCCATTGTAATTATCATTGCTGTTATTGTACAATTACCAAACAATATATTTATACTCTGTGCCAGACATTGTGCTAAATGCTTTACTTGTATTGCATCTTATAGTAGATTGTTCTCTTTGTTCACGAATATTTATTTGCTTCTCACTCATGCCATGCTCCTAGAAGGCAGAGTACTCTTCCTTATCTATTGATTTTGGGCTTGGCATTATGCCTTGATGTGTAATTGGATATAGGTAGAGAAGGTAGGTAAGATATATTAGAATTCTCCAGAGAAACAAACAGAATGGATGAATGGGTGAATGGATGGATGGACTGAGAGATATTATAGGGAATTAGGTCATGCAATTATGGAGACTAAGAAGTCCCCAGCTTTGCGGCTGGCAAACTAGAGGTCCTAGACTCCAGCCTCCAAAGGCCTGAGAATTAGGAGAGCCAATGGTATAAGCCCCAGTCCAAATGCTGGCAGGCTGGAAACCCAAGAAATGTTGATGTTTCAGGTCAGAAAAGACCCACACCCAGCTTCAGCAGTCAGCTCTGGAGAAGTTCCCTCTTACTCAGCCTTTTTGTTTTGTCAGGTCTTCACCTGATTGGATTAGGTCTGTCCACAATAGGGACAGCAGTCTACCAATTCAACTGTTAATCTCATCCAGAAACACCCTCACAGACACACTCAGAATAATACTTGGCCATCTGGGCACTCTTTGGCCCAGGCAAATTGACACATTAAAATTACCCATAACACAGTATTCCCTCATGTAATGAATATACACTCAATGTGTTCAATGCCTACTCTATGCTTGAAATAAATCTTCCTATTAGCATCCCTGTAGTAACTGAATTTTCATCTTTCATCAAAGAATTTTAAAAGTAAAGTGACCCGGAGTGCCTGGGTGGCTCAGTTGGTTAAGTGACTGCCTTGGGCTCAGGTCATGATCCTGGAGTTTGGATATCAAGTCCCACCTCTGGCTCCCTCTTTGGCAGGGAGTCTGCTTCTCCATCTGACCTCTCCCCTCTCATGCTCTCTCTCTCTCAAATAAATAAATAATATCTTAAAAAAAAAAAAGTAAAGTGATCTTAGAAACTGAAGTGCTATTCAACTGAATCATTTATATAGGTAAGAAAAATAAGGTTCAGAGATACTAAGTGACTAGCTCCAAGCAACATAATTTTATTGGTAAAGACAGAGGTAAGACTAGAGCCAAGGTCGAGAGCAAATGCTCTCTCCATTATACTACACGGTTCCACTTCTTCTCAGTACTTGATTATGAATCCCAATCCCAGAACAAAAAAGAAATTAATAGACATACATATATAAGCCTTGTGAAGTGTTTATCTTGCTGCAGATTTATACACATAAGCATTTGTGAACACAGGGAGAGATAAAAGCTTTATTATAACTTCTAAGCAATAGTAAAACACATTTTAGATATAAAAGACAAGATTCCCATAGATAAAAAGGCATCCTTTGTAGTTTTTCATCCATTAGAGGAAAATATAATAAAACACCCAATTTCTATTCCTGAATGGAGTATTTCAGAAGTTTAATTTTTCTTGCAAACATGCAAGTAACCCAGTGATGTTCATCTAAAAATGAGGGCAAGAGGTATTAAATTCATCAGCATATAAATGACTTTTCTAGGATGTAAAGATGGATCACAGTGAAAGACAGCCATGATTTCAAATATTATTACTTACCAAGGAAAAATAAATAAAGTCAAGTTTTTCACGCCATCATTTACAAACTATTTCACTGAACTGTTCTCATATTATCACTTTCTGTTTTATGATTTTCCCTCAGAGAAATTAACTAAAAAATAATATGTATGACTCAATATACTTCAAATCTTAACACATGTCTTCTCTCATTGTTTCCCTAAACAATCCTGTTAGTAAAAAATCATTGGTAATTGACCCGCACTGACTAAATATAAATGGCACCATCTCAGAGTGAATTTCAAAATGTCTGTCATCTTGTTTCCATGCCACAGAAAACATGATGTAACCACAAAGAAAGATAGGAATAAATGCCAGTAAATGCTTATATTCTCTAGTTTAATTTTAGTACATAGATACATAGATAGTTGAGGACTATTATTTCATGATCTCTTATGAACTATTAAAAAGGTATATGAACAATCAAAAATCTCTCATAAACTGACTAAAGTTCAATTATTTATCCATTCAACCATTTACTCAACAAGCATGTCTTGTTAGGCTAACAAAGGCTAAAGTTCAGAAGCTAAGCCTGGTACTATCAAATATTTTTGAAGCTGAATTCACAAAACGTAATGACTAAGTAGATAAGAGCAGAAAAAGAAGAATTATATGAATACAATATGGCTCCTATATTTAAAAAGAGAACAGGGTTTTGGTGGGGTTTAAGTAAATAATAGAGTCCAGGTATATTACAATACTCTATGGAAGCTAGGTAAGAGGACAATTACCTGCCTGACAAAGATTCAGATGGCTACTCAGACGAGATGACACTTGAGACCTATCTTTATCCAGTAATGAAGAAGGATGAGGTTATTACTGAGAGTGTGAAGAATATCAAAAGGCTTAGAGGTATAAAACAGTAACAAAGTTTTGGCTGAACACTGAATAGTTCAAAAAGAAAGTAGCATGTGCAGATATGAGCAATAGAACTGGAAAAGTAGGTTGGGGCTAATCTATGCGGATACATTTTATAAATATATCTCTTCACTACTGGGGTTAACACTGAAAGTTTTTACACTGAAATGTGACAAGATTAATCATGAGCTCTAAAAAACAGTAGTAGGAGGAACTGAAGAGAGACCTGAGTCGGTGATAATAGTTAGGCAAATATAACCCAGGACAAAAATGATGAGCATCTGAAGTAAACAATGAAGGAGGGGGATTCAAATGTACAAGTGGATCCTAAGTACCTGCAAAGTCTGTATTTGCAAATACTCCTACTTACTAAAGAGTTTTTGTAACCCTTTCTGAATGTGTGTGTCCCTTTTACAGTCATTTGCAGACTTGCACAGGTTGGGGGAAATTTTGAGCTGCCCAAAGTACATATTCTCAGCTAAGATCAAGCAAGGTGATGCTCTGCTTTCTTATTTCAGTTTTCATATTAAAAACACATGTCCTTGTCAGAGTCTTTATAGTGTCCTGTTTTTCACATCTTTGTACTTTTTGTTAGTTATTTCATGGCTTAAAATGGCCCCCAAGCATGGTGCTGTCTAGAGTTCTTAAGTACAAGATGACTGTGATATGATATGACTTACAGAGAAAATACCTGTGCTAGATAACTTCATTCAGGCATGAGTTACAATGCTGTTTGCTGGCTGTGAGTTCAATGTTAACAAATCAACAATATAACATAATTAAGGTGTCTTTAAACAAAAACTCATAAATAAGGTTATCCATTATTTAGTTGACAAAAATTTTGTTACCAGAGGCTCACAGGAAACCAACCTTGTGTTTCCTCTAGGAGCAATGGTTCATATTCACTAATTCATTATTCAAAGTAACTTTATAAAACATAACTATTGTGAATACTAAAAATCAATTTTATTTTAGACTTTATAAGATTCGGCTGTTGCCTAGGTATGGAGGAGAAAGGAGAAGTCAAAAATATTATTTATCTTGCTTGAGTAACTGAGAAGATGGTAATGCTATAACCTGCAACAGGCAGGCAGGTGATGGTGCAAATTTTAAGAATTGGCATTGACTTAAATTTTGAATGGGTTAGATTTGAATATGTCAATATAAGATACATATGGCCAGAGAAATTTAGAAAGCTGTGGGGCATAAAGGTGTAAGACTCAGGAGTGGAGGTATGGACTAGAAAATCAGCAGCATGGAGATCAGGTTTATAGTCAAGGGAATGAATGGGGTCATGGTAGAAAAGATGTGTAATAAGAGAAGTGGGGCTGAGGAAGACCAATTCTCCTTGCAACAGTAAACAGAAGTCTGAAAAGGAGCTCATAAATGAGCAGTAATTTAGGAAGAGAACCAGGGGAAAGGGAAAACTAAAAACCAAGGGAAAGACGACAGCCTAAGAGGTCCAATCCTCCAAAAGAGTCAATTTGGAGAGAGACTAGAAGAGATAATCCAATCTCAAAATTGGGAGAGCTTTGGTGACATTAGTGAGAGGAACTCCAGGAAAACAGTAGGAGAGAAGCCAGACTGAAATGGGAGAAGGAAGTAAGGAGGCTGACCCATCAGCAAACGAGTAGACAGTTTGTTGCTGCAAAGACTTTGGCAGTCAAGGAGATATGAAATGTAGCCTCTCAGCTTAAGGATGAGGAAACTCACTGTACAAAAAGAAGAGAGAAGGTCATGAGGTTTGCCTTCTGGGATCATCTAGAAGTTTTAAGTAAGATAAATGTATTCTTTTACCAATGGTAGCTGGAAAACTGGATGTAAATTGCTATTTCAATTCCACTTTTTTTAATTGCTACAACTTACCTGAACCTTAAATTGCCCCTTATCACTCATTCACTCAGCAAACTTTATGAGACCTACCATGTACTAAGCATTATTTTAGACACTGGGGATAGAGTAGTGAAAAAAAAAATAGACAAAATTCCCTGTCCCTGTGAAGATTATATTCTAGCATACCATATCTTCTAGGAGGAGAAACAGCATTCTCAAAGAATAATATAAACCAATGGATGATGTATGAAAGTCAGAATATTACAGAGAATGAAATAAAACACAAAAAGCAGGTATCCTAGAATCGTGTTAAGGATAGGAAGATGTTTCCAAAAAAATCACAGTAAAGAATGACAAGAATGACCTTACTAACCAATAAAAATAGCAAGAGAAGATCACTTCTGGCAGTTTTGCGGTGAATGGAATGGCAGGGAGCGTTGGAACTCTACTTGCTTATTTAAAAACTATAAAGTTTAATTTTTCAACTGGCACACAAGCCTTCTGAAGTACCAACTAAGTATTATATTCCCTTGGCAAACCCCCAATAACCCTCGGATAGGGATGAGCCCATCTAATTTAATACCTGAAGGGCATCCTTATATGCCCCTCAAGAATATCTGAAATAAGAAGGCTCATGATGGCTCTTCTTTCAAAATCAGAGGGATTCAGCCATCCTAGAGTGGTATAGCCCTGGGGTTGAATTCTAGTGTAAACATGCAAATGCATCTTTAGCCTGTCAAGTGCTTATCCCTTAAGTGACAGCTGAGGATAGACACAATAAGACCGACAGACCTGGGGATGCCTGGGTGGTTCAGTTGGTTAAGCAGCTGCCCTGGGCTCAGGTCATGATCCCAGGGTCCTGGGATCGAATTCTGCATCAGGCTCCTTGCTCAGCAGGGAGCCTGCTTCTCCCTCTGCCTCTGCCTGGCACTCTGCCTGCTTGTGCTCTCCCTCTCTGACAAATAAATAAGTAAAGTCTTTAAAAAAAAAAAGAAGAAGAAGAAGAAGAAGAAGGCTCCCTTGTTAAAAAAAAAAAAAAAAAGACCGACAGACCTGAAAGGATTTTGAAACATGTTTGAGTATTTAGAAATATATTATTAATAGTATAATACTTTTTTGCAGTTATAGCAATGCATAATGATGGTTCATTTATTTTTAGAAAATGTGTACACATGTTATGGACCTATATAAACAATCTGATACACAAATAATTGCCTAGTTTGGATGTAATTTTAATCCTGGGAATCCCTGAAGATCAAAGTATTACAAAAACACTTTATTAGTTAATTCATAATCTACTCAGTTTAAATTTGTGATAGATCAGAAAAAAAACTAGAAGAAAAATGGTATATTAATGAAATAGCAAATATATATGATATGGCAAAGTTTATGTTTAAATGACTAGAAAAATTTTGAGTACCTAATTTTTTATCAATCCTTAAGTAATATATTATGAATTCCTCTTATCCAATCACTTTTTAGGAATTTAGCAAATTCCTCAATGGCCTTTGACAAACACTTTAGTTACCAATTGGTGGGGATTAAGCAGTACAAACTTCCAATTATAAAATAAACAAGTCATGGAGATGAGAAGGACAGCATAGGGAATACAGTCAATAATACTATAATATCTTTGGATGGTGACAGATTATGATTACCATTATCACAGTGAGCATTTCATAATATTTATAATTGTTGAATCACTATGTTGCACATCTGAAATTAATGTATTATATCAATATACTTCAATTAAACATACATATGACTCAAATTTAATATTTCCATGACTATGTCTCAATCTGAGTTAGTAAGATTTAATGCCATTCCTATTTAGCAGCTAGGTAAAAGGACCAATTTTTCTACATATCCTGGATACTCCTAAGTAATTAACTTTTATTAGTCAATATCAGTAATTGTACCCATTTGAGATCTCAAACTATTTTGATTTCTGTTCTCCATAAAAACAGACTGCCCAAATTACTTCCAACAGTAAAACAGCTGTCAAAATATTCTCAAAAGCATTAAGCCGGGTTTTTAACTCTGCAAGGACAACTGTTAATTTATTCATATCAGGACACTGGACTCTTGATGCTACCAGTTGCCTTTTGAAGTATTTGCCAAGAAAACAAAAGTGGAACCCATACCAAAAATCCACTGTTTTATTTATGAATAGATGATGTGAAATAAGAATTTAGATGTAAGGTAAAAGAATAAAAGGAGTTTGTTGTTTTTTTAACCAGAGCATCAACTTAACCAAAAGCAGAGACATCTAGGTACGTATAACAGAGGCAATTACAAAATCATTTTAAAAATGATATGAATTTATATGACTACCCTCCAGAAGAGCTAAAATAAAAGATAGAAAAAAACAAAATTGGTGAGGCAAGTAAGAATGCAGAGCAAATCAGAATTCACGTGCTCGTGGTGTGTAAATGGATACAACCACTTTGGAAAATTGCTTGATGTTATCTACATACCTTATGGTTTAGCAATCTTATTCCCAGGTATAAACTCAACAGAAATGTACCATATGTTTACAAAAAAATGCAGTACAATATTCATAGAAGCACACTTCATAATTGCCCAAAACAAGATACTCCTCAAAAATACATCAATAGTGGAGTGAATCAATAAATTATAGGATATTGTCACAATGAAACAATCTACAACTACAGGCAACGATATGGATGGTCTCTTACAAATAAAAAAGGTTAGTGAAAGAAGCCAGATACAAGAGTAAATACTGTATTATTCCATTTGTATCCGGTAAAAAAAAAAGAGGGGGGAATCTAATCTATACTGTTAGAAGTTGAGATAGTGGTTAATCATGGCAGGTTGGTAGTGGTTAGAAAGAGGTACATGGGGGTTCCTGGTATGCCAGTATTTTTCTATTTCTTGACTTGAGTGTTGGTTATAAAAGTTAAGTTCAAGTTTATTAAAATCCACCAGCCTATATATTATGCTCTGAGTGCATTTTTTAAAATGGACATTTTTTAGAGTTTTAGTTTCACAGCAAAACTGAGGGGAAGGTATAGAGATTTACCATACAATGCGTGACATATCCCCCCTTCATAACCTCCTCTATTAACATCCCTCACCAGAGTGGTAAATTTGTTATGACTGATAAACTTACACTGACATATCGTTATTATCCCAAGTCCATAGTTGACATTTTTGGTTAAGTTTTCTCTGCCTTTTCATGGCTCGACAGCTCATATCTTTTCAGCACTGAATAATATTCCATTGTCTAGGTGTAATATAGTTTATTCATTCACCTACTGAAGGACATCCTGGTTTCTTCTAAATTTTGACAATTATGAATACAGCTACTCTATGCATCCATGTCCTGGATTTGGTGTGGATATAAGTTTTCAACTCCTCTGAGTAAATACCAAAAAGCACAGTCACTGGATCATATAGTAAGAGTATGTTTATAAGAAAAGGTCAAATCATCTTTCACAGTGGCTGTACCATTTTGCATACCCACCAGCAATGAATGAGAGCTCTTGTTGTTCCACATCCTCGCTAACATTTGGTGTCAGAGTTCTGGATTTCGACCATTTTAATAGGTATGTAGTGATATCTCGCTTTTGTTTTAATTTGCATGCCCCTAATGACATCTGATGTGGAACATCTTTTCACATGTTATTTGTCATCTGTATATCTTCTTTGGTGAGATGTCTTTTAAGTCTTTGGCCCATTTTTTAATTGAGTTGTTCATTCTCTTATTGTTGAGTTTTAAGCATTCTTTGTAGGGGAGCCTGGTTTGCTCAGTTGGTAAAGTGTCTGCCTTTGGCTCAGGTCATGATCTCAGGGTCCTGGGATCTGGGATCGGGCTCCCTGCTCAGCAGGGAGTCTGCTTCTAACTCTCCCTCTGCCCCTCCTGCCCCTCCACCCTGCTCATGTTCTCTCTCTCTCTCAAATAAATGAATAAACTCTTCCAAAAAGAAAAAGTTCTTTGTATATTGTGGTAACAGTCCTTTTCAAATATGTCTTTTACAAATATTTTTTTTCCCAGTTTCTGATACTGTTTTTGAATCTGTGTTGTTTTCAGCATTTACATCACATCATTATTTTGTATTAAGCAGTTTACCTTTTTTTTATGGTATATATACATAATGCAAGATTAACTGAATTTAACCATTTTTAAGTGTACAGTTCAGTGGCATTAAGTACATTCACATCATTATGCAATCCTCACTACTATCTATCTCCAGAAGTTTTCACCATCCCAAACTTAAACTGTCTATCCACTAAACAGTAACTCTCCATTTCCCTTTTCCCCCAGCCCTGAAAACTACTGTTCTGTCTCTGTGAATTTTTTTTTTAGAATTTTTTTTATTTATTTGACACAGAGAAAGAGCATGAGTAGGCAGAGTAGCAGGGAGAGTAGGAGGGAGAGAGAGAGGGGGAGAAGCAGGTCCTTTGCTGAGCAGGGAGCCTGACTCTGGGCTCAATCCCAGGATGCCAGGATCATGACCTGAGCCGAAGGCAGTCGCTTAACCAATTGAGCCACCCAGGCGCCCCATGTCTCTATGAATTTGACTATTCTAGGTATCTTACATAATTGTAATCATACCAAATTTGTCTTTTTGTGTCTGACTTATTTAACTTAACATAATGTTTTCAAGATTCATCCATCTTGTAGCATGTATTAGAAATTTGTACCTTTTCATGAACTGAATATTGCATAGGATGTCATCATTTTAAAATGTCATATAAATGGTCATCACATCAAAGTCATGAAGCCAAACATCCTTGGCCAACTAGCTGATAAGTTGTATGATATCATGAGCAAGTTAGCCAGAATCATATGTAAATGATGTATGTGATCACATCCGTAGTATTATTTAAGGGAATCGAGAGTGTCCTTGAACCCTTAAATGTCTCCCTTCCTGACCTGTGATATGTTATTTAAAATTCTACACAGGCTATTTCTAAACTCAAATATTCCTGGAAGAGAGTAACTTATTAAGACAATGACATCTTAGGATGGTTTAGATACACTGCTTTCTCTTGTGACAGGAGAGATCTTAAGAGGGAAAAAAAGAAAACATTTCTTCTGTTTCCAGTACTCTGTGAAGTGTCGTGTAATGCTCATATCAGTTCCATAAAGCAGGACTGCTAATCCTCCTCTTGGAAATGAGGAAAGAGAGACTCAGGTTCAGCAACTGGGACCAGAAGAACAATTCCTATGTGGGAAATTGGATTTCATTTTCAGGTCCAGTACTTTTCTACTACACCACACTGCCTACCAGCAAGAGTTGGGATTTATGAAAGAAGAAGTAAAAGAAAGAAAATACCCAGAATAACTCTATCAATTTCCTAATTTTGTCTAAAGCTAGCATAGGTGGTTATTTCAACTGATCTATTTCACTAGAAGTTGCTTCTTATCATGAAATTAATAACATAAAACACATTAAAACTAATCTAAAATGTAGTCCATACGGATACTTTCCCAATCAAAAAAAGAGAGAGAGAGAGAGAGAGAGAGAGAGAGAGAGAGAGAGAGAGAGAGAGAGAGGGAGAGAGAGATTTACTGGGGGGGAATAAAATATCCAATTGGTTCATTGGATTCCCGGGAAGTCCTCTGCCTCCAACAATTATGTCGTCCACAGTGGCTCCCGTGGACTGCTTTTTTTCTAGGGATGGTGGGAGGAAAATGCCAGGCTTATGTCTGGTAAGTCATGTCAGTGTCTGAAATCCTTATTCTTAGGAATTTCTTCTTTAGACATTAACAAAAATCTTCTTGCTTTAAAACTATTTTTCGGAGTAGATGGAGAATAACCAGTGTTTTTCAAGATTCTATCCTAGAAGATTCTCAATGAGCTTTCTTTCCCCAGGTGAGATAACGTTAACGTCTTTCATCTTATCTCCTAAGACAACCAGGATTTTCTTAGACTTTAATAAAAGTGTCAAGACTGAGAAAGCAACAGTTCATCTGCAGTATTGAGCATCACCCATGATCCGTAAATGCCAAGTGCATCTGCTAGCATCAAGCATAAACATGAAAGTGGTTTTATTAGTTTAGGTGCACTAAACTGAAATAACCTAAACTGATATTTATTAAAACATGGGAAGACATAGCTCTATCACCCAGATTTTAAAATGCATCTTACTATAGTGTTGTAGTTTTATAGACTGAATTATATATAGAGAGATACAGATGGAGATAGGGATACAAGTGGAGATAGAAATGGAGATGAAGATTATGAAATTAGATTGCTTTAGATAAGACCTGAAAAAAAAAATCACAAAATCTATTGTTAAGATCTTTATAAAGACCTACAATCAACTGTAGAGGAATCCCAGAAGCTCTCAACTCTGCAGAACAAAATAAAGTCTTTAATGTGTTTCTTTGAAAGGTAAACAAATCACATGATATCTTTGTTGCAGTCTGTTACCCTACAGTATAGAAGTCAAGCAATATTGGATCATATAATATTCCAAGAAAAACCACTTCTCCCTTTGACCTAGTTTCAAAGCATTTTTCCCTGGCTTTGAAGATGAATAAATAAACTTATTAAAGTACTAGATCAGGACATTCACTCTTAGTAATGGATTCTATTAATTATCAACTAGTCCCTATTAAAGTGATTTTAAAATTGACTTAGAAAAAAATATTTATTGTATAAGCCTTCTAATTTCTTTTTTTTTTTTAACTAAATGATTGCATATTGGCTGCTCGAGAGATTTCCAGTTATACTTAGCCTTGGATTATCCCTTTAATAGAAACAAACTTGAATGATATTCCCAATGCTCTACAACTATCGTGATTAAGAAACTTAAAAATAACCTCCCTTCTTAACCCCCCTAGTTATTCCGTAAATGTTTAAATACTGGAACTACCATTTTCTTTAATAAAGACGTTTCTTTTTTTTTGCCCAGCAACAGCTAAAGGAAGAATGTTAGCCATAATCCTTAGTTCTATTAAGACAGAAAATACTGGCAAAGAGATTGTGATTATTTCCTTTTCAAATTGGTTGGCATTTCCTAGCTCCAGATGCACTAGAAATTTGAAACTGACTTGGAAGAATAAATAATTACATACTTTTTCTCTAATAAATGGTTCAGTAGTCCTCTCCTTTATTATACTCTAAGTTCATGTGCTAATTGAATAATACAAATTTTAAGATAAGAATGCATTTGCAAATGGAACATATCCACGTGGCTATTTGGTGATATATATAATTGGTTTTGGAAATGTTTAATTTACCAGTATTGGAAAGGTTGTGCCTAAAAAACTGTGAAGTTGTTTATCCTCTCGGTAGTTTAATAATGATAATTTTTTAAAATTGAGTTTTATACATAGGCAGTCAATAGTAATTATTACTATGAATCTGAATGTTTGGAAACTTATCAGATTATTTACAATCAAAATAAAAGTTATAATACCTGAAGACTTGGCTGACTATTACAATTGCTTTCTTATGAAAGAGTGAACATTTTTCAAAGTGCATCTTTCTTTTGGTATATCATAGCACTAATCGTATTCTATAAAATACTTAGCAAAGAGGAATATTAAAACCAATAAAAAAATTATCTTTAGCTTTAATAGGCAAAGATGATTTCTACTAGACTCTTTCAACCTGTTGCCATTCTACTACTAGCACCTGTTTTTGTGGGTAACAATCTTGCAACTCTGTGAAGAAAGGGTCTATGGATGAGTGTACCTAAATTTTAGAGAAGTTATGTAAGTTAATTGAGGTCACATTGCAAACAATGACAGAAACTTGATTCAAGTTCAAGTAGATCTAACTCAAAAAATTATATGGACCTTTTTTCATTATACCATTACATTATGCTTTTCTCTATAGTCAGCAGCAACTAATGCTATGCCTCAATACCACCATCACCATGATCTTGCCTCCTAATCCCTTGAACTATATACATCTATACCCTCACAACAAAGTAGTACACATGTTCTCTGGCATTTTAAGGTAGAACTGGGGGTTCCAGTGAACAGAGCTGAACTTGAAGATGACTTCAAATCTGGATATTAAAAAGCTACAAAGAAGGTTGTTCTGCATAACAGAAGCTTCCAGGAACAATAAATGCCAGGGTCAAAGGGACAGAGAAAAGCAGAGCATAGCCCAGATATTCTCAAATGCACCAGCTCTGTGCTATCTCTGTGTTGGGGGTACCTCTTTTATCTCACAGTTCCTCTAAAGAATCCATCTATACCAAAGTACTTATGAGCAGTGCAGATTTTACTGAAGATTTTGTAGGGAAGATGGAGGAGGAGATTTAAATTACACATCTCTCCAAAACCTTTAAAGGCTTTCATTAGATGTTTCTTTTCTTTTCCAAATCACAACCCAAGACTTTTTTTTTTTTGCCTCTTCTTTTTCTCCACATGCTAGCAAACCTTGCTTATTCTTCACATTCCTTCCCTAAATTCTCAGAATCTTCAAGCACATCTCCGTTTCAGAATGCTGAAAATTTCAGCTCTGCTTCAGGGACTACCTTCAAATTGCACTCAATCCCCTAGACATTCATAAAAACAAAGGCCTTCTGATTTACATCACTCATCCTCCATAAAAGCAATGAGAACTTACAGCATTTTTTAAAGATTTCATTTATTTATTTGATAGAGGGAGAGTGATCACAAGTAGGCAGAGAGGCAGGCAGAGAGAGAGGGGGAAGCAGGCTCCCTAATGAGCAGGGAGCCCGATGTGGGACTCGATCCCAGGACCCTGAGATCACGACCAGAGCCGAAGGCAGAGGCTTAACCCACTGAGCCACCCAGGCGCCCAAAATTACAGCATTTTTTGGGATAAACTTGGCTCTCCAGAATCAGTGTCCATAAAAATTTATCCAGAATCACTGTTCATGAACATTATGTGGACTGATGCTATTCTCTGCATAAACTCTGCCTGTCTCCATGTTCACTCTAGATGTCCTCACCTCAATTGCACTCTCGCCCTTACTTATTTCAAATCCTGAACCTCAAGTCTGACTTTGGCCAAAAATCAGAATGGACCCTGCTTCCAAAGATGTTCACCAGTAAAAAATCAGTAACACCCCATTCATTTAGCATTTCCTGTGCACTTGGCAGTGTGGTTAACACTTTAAAAATAAGCAATTTAAACCTCCCAAGAAGTCTATGAAGTAGGTATCACTGTTTACATATGCCCCTTGGCCTTTTGAAACAAGACTTTCATTTTGGTGCTCACACGTTAGTGATAAAAAGACAGTTTGCTCAGTGAGCAGTCAGGAAAAGCACAGATAGGTAGGTAACAATTACTTAGTAGTGACCTTGATCTCACATCTTAATGATTTAATAGGACAAAGAAAGTATGCCATTTTTAAAATTTAATTCACTAAAGTTATGTAGTGCTAAATAACTTCTCAAATGGTGTCACCTCCGTAATTTTCCCCAATCTTCAAAGTAACATTGAGAAGCAAAGATTGTTAATGACCCTATTTTCACAGACCAGGAAAGGAGACTCATAGATGTTAAGAAACCGACACAAAAACCTATTAGCAAATGGCAGATATAACAGCTGTCTTATAATCTCCCTCCAGACCTATGCACTTTGAATAATATCATGATTCTATATAACTATATATGTCAACTATTTTGGATAGTTAACTAGATAACTATACAAATACACACACACACGAACAACACACAGAGCAGTATGTGTTGTAGGGGCCAAGGCCAAGATGGGCCACTTTAGCATGAACATTACTTTGAGCTGAAAGCAATCGACACCCTGCAGTCTCAAGAAAAACTTTTGCCCCTCCCTTAACTACATAAAAGAATCTAAATCGGGCACCTTTCTCGGAATAAGGGTTATTAACAAAGGTAATTTTTCTGTAAGTGACCCATTTGCACGGCAAGGTAACATCTCATTACTGAACATCTGCTCTTCCTAGTGCCCTGTGAATTGCATTCTTCTGAATTCCCAGACCCCTACCCCCTTCTCCTTAATTCAGGATGACATATATACTTCATTTTGCCTGACTACCTTTAGAATTGCCATGTCTTTGTGGATTCCCCATGCATATGCTATTAAATTTGATTTTCTCCTATTAATTGGTCTCATGTCAAACTGATTCTTAGTCCTGCTAGAAGGCCCTTTGAGGGGACCAAAATTCTTGCTTACTGACAGTGTGTATATATGTGTGATTGTGTGTGCCAAAGAAATGGCAACTGACTTAACAAGTCTGACTTATATCATGCAGAGACTAATAGCTCAACACTGTCCCCCCTGAAAAAGTAAAAAGTTCAAGTGTAGTGATTTGAGTCAGAAATTTATAACCATAACATGAAAAAATCTCCTTTAGATTCATCACTTAAAGCTCATATTTTTCATCTGTAAACTAGAGATTATTATTACAGGATTTCATGTTATTTCAAAAAATACAACTTTACTTTGATTTATGTATGGATGGGTACTGGGGGTGAGGGTATCACAATGTTTTCAGAGCTGATGGCTTCTAAAATTCTGAACCCAGAGCTAATAATTATAGAACATTCTTTCACACAATGTCTACTGAAAGGAGAAAAATAGGGTGGTAGCTAGAAGGAAAAATGTAAGTAAGCAGCAGTCTGAATGGGTAGGAAAACTGAAATCAAGACAACTTAACATATATTACTTAAATTACCAAGTGAATATGAACTGCAAAGCATAGATCAAGATTCAAATACAAAAGAACTTCCGAGAAATGAGATGATGACAATCATAACAATAGTTAACATTTCTCTCACACATGACAATTTGCCAAGAACATTATATGCATCATTTGTTTAATCCTCACATTGATTACACAAGGTATTATTATTATCATCTGCATTTTTTAGACAAGGGAGTAAGGCCCGAAGGGGTGATGCAAGAGCTCACCAGCCTGTGAACGGTATTAACCACCATTTCCAAAGTGCGGCCACCAGCAGCGGCATTCTCTCAGGCAAAAGGGAAGGTGGGGTGGGAAGAGGAAAATGTGGAGCCACCCATCCACATGAATTTACAAAACAAAGAAAGAGTAATTTCAAACTCTGAAGTTTAAAAAAATGGAGTGATTCATGGCAGCTCAAATATTAGAAACTGAGGAAGTTGTGTAATAACAGGAGCTTAATAAAAAGAATAAAATAAGAGACTATAAATAGATAAAATGTATAATTTAACAAATGTGTTCAAGCTGGCTCTTCCAGTGGAGCAGCTATGTGGGGGGGGAGTGGGGGGGGGAAAGGGGAGGGGAGTCATGACTGAGAAAGACACCAGAGATGCATCCTAAGAGTAAAGGAATTCTCACTGAGAACAATGAAAAGAGAATAGGAAAAAGTTTCAATGTCATAACATCTCAAACATGTGGACAAGTATTTGGGTTAATTGCTTGAAATAAGGTTTGGAAAATGATTCTTTAGCTAGTGTCTTCTTAGAAAGAACAGAAGAACATTAAGTAATTTGATCACAATCATTACAAGGGAGGTTTATATAAAATTCCCTGTTTCTCAGAGCCTCACCTTAAATTTTGCTATTCACATTACCGTTTTTGATTCCAGAGTACAAGAAACCAAGACTGTGGAATCATGAATAGAAAGTAAACATGCCGTGGTGGGTTTGTTTTCCCTTACTCAGCGGTGTAAGTGGGGTGTGTATGGTAGGAGTTACATCATGCATTGCCAATTATATTCAGTTCATCAACCGATTATAGACATCTCTTCCAGGAAAGCTTCCATGCCTGATACGCTCAACTCTATTACCCAACTCTGAGGCACAATGAAAGATTCATGAGGACAATGACAGTATAGAGGTGTGAAATGCGAGATACCCAGGAGAAGATGAAATTCATTGCTCAATCACAATGTGTTTTATATAATACGGTGTGGCAAGCCGCATACATGATCAAAAACATATCTTTATAAACTATGACACCTCATACTTTAGTTATCATCTCTGCAGATATGCAAAGTAATACCTCACCTAGGCAGAATGCTAATGACGAAAAGAAGATGGTCATATCTCTGAATAGCTAGTACATACTTACTTCCAAAGCTCATACCTAAAACTTCCATATTTTATTCAGGGAAAAGTTTATTGGACTCTCGCTTAGAACCTTTTTACTTTTATACACAATTCTAAGAAATTTAGTATAGCACAGGATTACTCTAAATCAAAACCACAGGCTGTCCCATATATTAGTTGGTGAGGGATTTCATATCTCTAAGCCTCCACTGACTAACCTGTAAAATGGGTATTTAACGGAATAGGTATGAAAATGTAATCAGCATATTGATGTAAAGTATAAACACAATGCAAGTGCCCTAGAGTTCAAGTGCAGATATTTTTTCATAGAACCTGGTATCACATTGTGAACCAACTACCTTATCTGAGCCTCAAGTAGAGTAAAAGCAAGCCTTTCCAATGCCAAGGAAAAATGGGCTATTCTGGAATTCTTAAGAGAATGATTATACATCAATCTCCACAGGGGAAACTCCCCAGGGGATTCTCAAAGGTAACTGTATTTTATAGGATTGCCTTTTATTGCTAGTGTTGATATATCCCTAAGAATTCAAACTGCACAGCCATCTTAACCTAACTAGCACAGGAGCAAAGAGCTCTTGCTAACCTCATTGCACTGCCTAATCCCATCAATGCTCGTGATGATGAATAAAGTGATCAAGAAAGGGTTAAGTATATGTTCTTTAAAGCTCTGACAAAGAAGACAAAGTAAAGAGACACATTTACAAAGATCACCCCTTTAAAAACCAAGAATTTAAACAGCCTTTTTTTTTTTTAAGGAAACTTACAGGTTTCAGTCAAGAAAAGTCATTCATTAGGAACAGAGCTGATCACAATGCCAAAATACAGGATCGCCGTCTTCCCATTCATTTATAAAGATGGTTGAATACTCTGTTTTCAGGACTTGAACTCAAGATTACCAAGGTACCTCTTTTTTAGGTGGAAAGAAGCAGTTACGTAAACATATGCCCTTCCATGACCTTTGCTTACTATATTAAATTGTTTGTCTTTTTTTATTGATTTGTAGGAGCTCTTTACAAAGGCCCTTGAGGTTATTAAGGACACGAGCCTTTGCCTCTGAATTCTAAATAAATTTCCAGTTTACCCTTTGTTTTATGGTTATTTTTTTTTTGCCAGAAGTCTTAAATTTTAGTGTAATGAAATATGACATATTTTTCTCTTACGATCCCTGAGTTGCTGTCACGTAAAGGGAAATTTTTCCAATTCCGAGATGATTAAAAAAACCTTCTATACTTTCTTCTATTCCTTATATGCCTTTAGTTTCACATGTAAGTCATTAATCCAATTGTAGTTTATGTTTGCATTAGGCAAGGTAAACAAATTCCCAATAAAACATCTTGTTTCAAAATATAATTCTTTGCTTCTTAATCCATGCAGATAAAAGCAAGGATTTTTTACACTATGCCTAAGAAAAATAAGTGGAATAGATTTTTCATGTTATTCTAAGTTATCAAACATTCATCTCTGTTAAAATATGTAAAGATTTTGGTATCATGATGAGAAGGAAAAGAGAACTAACATAGAATGCCAAACACCACTTCATCGAATTCTAACGAAGGTGAGATTCAGAGGGGGTAATCACTTACCCCCAAGTCACGTAGCTGGTAAAGTGGAGCAATGGTTCAAAATCAGTCTGTTCTAACTTCAAAGTGTATATTCTTCCTGCACAAAGACACAGAAATGTTACAACATGTCTAAGGGATGCATCATTATAATATTTAATGGTGAATGCTGTTTTTTCCCAAATGCTAAGTAGCCCATTTAATGCTTTGGATAACAGTTACTATCATCATGTTGTATCCAAGTATATAAAGAGCAAAAATAGTAATATAAACGGAACTCTATTCTTGGGTAAGATGAGGGCTGGAAAATTTATTATTTTCTCTTTTTCTAATTCTGCATTCTGAATTTCCAGAATGGAAATTAGTACAGAGGTGACATGATAATGCACAAAAGTTCTAGCCAGTTGGGGAGTTTTGTGCTTTTGGGTATTGCTCCCAGCCTCTATACACTCATCCAGAATGATTAAGGACCTAGGTATAACCGCTTTGTGAAGTAGTATCAAAATAAACTCTGTTGTTTGCACATATAGCCCAAAAGAAGTATTTATGCTAATGTTATGCACACTATTTTTTCTATTAATACCATGTCAACACAAAAGGCTTATAGCACTTTGTTGCATGAAACACCACCACATACATTATCACGATCGATTTCCACAATCACCACATAAAAGGGAAAGCAAAGCAGGCATTATTTTCTCTGCTCTTACAAGGTGACAGAAGTCGCACTGCTTACCTAGATCCCAAGGCAGGGAAATGAATGAAGGCGGCAGGGCTACAACTAAGCTCCTGGGATTCCTAATTCAGTGCTTCCCACCTTGCTGTACTCCTTTAAAAAGAAAAGAAAAACCCAGCCTTTATTTTAAAATTCAATGAAAGTCTAATAAAATAATTTTTAAGTGATTTATTAATATCTGCCCTGTATACCTACCCTCTTATAAAAAGAGATACTGTAATCTCTGTCCCTAGAGCTATTTGAGAAGTTAAGAGGACAAGTATCTGTCCTTGAGGATTGAGAAAAATAGCAGGTTGACAAGAAAGTCTGCTAGGTTTCATGCTAAGCCAATAATGAAGAGTCAGAAAGGATTTATAACCACTTTCAGATCTTTTTGGAAAAAGTTCAATTCTTTTTTTTTTTTAAGATTTTATTTATTTATTTGACAGAGAGAGAGAGAGATCACAAGTAGGCAGAGAGGCAGGCAGAGAGAGAGAGAGAGAGAGAGGAGGAAGCAGGCTCCCTGCTGAGCAGAGAGCCCGATGCGGGCCTCGATCCCAGGACCCCAAGATCATGACCTGAGCCAAGGCAGAGGCTTTAACCCACTGAGCCATCCAGGAGACCCCAAAAGTTCAATTCTTGACACACTGATAGACCTACTATGTACAGAGCATTTGGAGGGGTGCTAAGAAAATACAGTGGTAAGTGAGATGTGTGAAACCAATATTGACTGTAGCTGTCTCTGAGAGTATGAGATTTAAGGGAGTTCTTCGACAGAACTCTATTTCCAAATTTTTACCTAATTAGCATTCATTTGTTTTAGAATAAGAAAAAACAAATAGAACACGTATGGAAAAGGATATAGTATAGTGCGTTCTTATTTCTAATAGAACAGGCCTCCCATGTTAAACCCCTTTGAACATGCTATCTGGCTATGTGGAAAGAGCAGAAAGCCACACTGAGCAATGACTTTGTCCAGGCATTTTCTTAGATGGTTAGAAACAACCTTATTTACTTCTCACGGGAAATATTATCATCCTCATTCCATAGACTGAGAAACTGGCTCTTATTGAGAGTATATGATTTGCCTTTGGTCATGCAACAAGGTTTCAGACCCCAAGTACAGTACTCTTTTCATATTCCCATAATACCTTTCTTTTAAATCTTATAGATAACAGCTTGCCTACTGCTGAGAATATCAGTCTGATTTATGACTACAAAGGAAAACGTGCAGTCCCTAGGAGCGCCATATTCTTTCTTATTTGTAGTTCCCTAATACAGCAACTATCAATTCTTAATGAATTATCCCTAGTTCCAATGAATTATTGCACTGAGTTTATTATATCCAACCAATTGGTTTGCTTGTTGATCAAGTCTTCCCAGTAGATAAAATGGAAAAAAATATCAACCACTTGTTTTAAACTAATGTAGTTCAAACAATTGCCTGAAGCATTCCATAATTGATATTAACTACATAATATCACCCTGAAATTTTAATTTGTACATTCCAAGTTAGCAACAAAACATGAAGCAAAAATGAGTCAAGTTGAATGTAGAGACTGTCACTTAATGAAAAAAATTCTAGAATTATAAATTAGCAAAACAAAAGGGTTTTTTAAAAAGTCAGCATGTGTCAGGAAAGTTCAGAATGGATAATATAGATCAGCAAGATGCTAAAGACTCTAATATTGTAGCAAGATTATTTATTTATTTATTTATTTATTTTTATTTTTTTTTTTTTAAAGATTTTATTTATTCATTTGACACAGAGAGAGAGATTACAAGTAGGCAGAGAGGCAGGCAGAGAGAGAGGAGAGAGGAGGAAGCAGGCTCCCTGCTGAGCAGAGAGCCCGATGCGGGCCTCGATCCCAGGACGCTGAGATCATGACCTGAGCCGAAAGCAGAGGCTTTAACCCACTGAGCCACCCAGGCGCCCTAGCAAGATTAATATTTACAGAAAAAATAAGTAAAATTATTAGATATTTTTGAGAAATAAAATTGCTTCTAGCCATCAGGAAAATGGTTTTTCTTGGAAAGTTTTAGTGACTGAAATTAGGGACAAAAGGTATTTCTGGGGGTATTGGTGAAGTTCTGTTGCTTGATCTCAGTACTGGTTAAATGTGATGCTCAGTTTGTGTATTTTCTGTTTGTATATCACAGTTCGATAAACATTTCTCAGAAATGACATCTAGCAGTGAGGACTAAAAACACCCTGACTGGTTTTTAATGATGTTTTTTGCATCTTTTCACTATAGATCTTTTTTTCAAAAACAAAACAAAACAAAACACAAACAAGAGTCATGAGAATAGTTTATATAGTGGATATCTATTCATTTGCAAAAGAAAAAGACAAAAGAGAGGCACCTGGGTGGCTCAGCTGGTTGGACTTCTCCCTTTGGCTCAGGTAATGCTCCCAGGGTCCTGGGATGATCCCAGGGTCCCTGCATGAAGCTCCCTGCTTGGCAGGCAGTCTGGTTCTCCCTCTCCCTCTGCCCCTGCCCTCCCCCACCTTGGTCATGCTCGCTCTCTCCCTCTTGTGTGCTAACTCTCTTTCAAATAAATAAATGAAATCTTGAAAGAAAAGAAACGAAAAGAGAAAAGAAAGGAAAAAGGCAAAAGAAAATCTCTTGAGTTCATTTCACTAAAGGAAAAAAGATGAATTCCTCTGAGAATTCCATAAGTATTTGGCCTGGGTAAGAAGAGGTGATCTAAAGTCCTCAGACACAACAGGGCCCAATTAACTCGCTTTCTTCTTACATGCACATGCACACATACACGAATACATTCACACACACATGCATGCACTCCAAACCATGTAAACCAACACTGAAAATAAGACTAATCTATAAAGTGTCACTATTGAGCAGGACTTGGACACTTATATTTCTAAGGGTTAACATTAGGATAATTTTATAGTATCAAATCTGACAAGCCAAGAATGTGTTGTAGGGTCATTGCTGATCCATGAAACTTATTTTTAAAGTCAATTATTTGAACACCCAATTCTACTGAAAGCCTATTAGAAGATAATTTTTATTTTTTTTTATTTTTTTATTTTTAGAAGATAATTTTTAAATAGCACACTTAATTTCAACAGAAACTAGTAGTACCCTAACTTTAGAATTCATAAGGATTATCTGGAACATTTGTTGACCACATAGACTTTTAATCTTTATGTCAGAGACCTTGATTCAGTAGATCTGTAGGGCCTGCCTCAGAAATCTATGTTTTCCAGAAGCATGCCAGGTAATTCTGAAACAGATAATCAGCACACCACCTTGAGAAACACTGCCACTATTAGAACCTCAAGTATTAATTTCCTGCCATACTCTGCATGGAATTCAGAGAGATCACAATACAAGCAGGGTACATGGACCTGAATAACCAGATGGTTTTCATCCTGGAAATCTAACAATTGGTGATTTAACACCACACTAGAGTAAAACAAGGGAGAACAGCACAACAGGACAGGTGACTTCACTATGTTCTCTTAGTAAGTTTGACAAGATGTACCCTGGCTGAAGTACTGTACATTTGCAAAATTTGTTCCAGTACTTTCACAAGCCTTTATCCTATGAAGCACAATAGCTTATGTGAGGGAAAAGGGGTCAACTCGGTAAACTTTTATGACACCCTGACCCATGGTTGGCTAACACCTAACAAAGACTTTGGCTAGCTAGCAGGCAAACCATCCATTTGGAGACAAGTCCCATCCATGGAAGCTGTAGCTCAACCTGTCACAGCAAGTATACAAGCATTACATCTGGACTGTCATGGGCTGTCGATCACTAATTTTCTGCAACCCAGAACCTCATCATGCTAGAAGTGGCAACTAACTTGTTTACCCTCATTCTTAGGCAATCTTTCTCTGCATTATCATTTTGATCACGAATGTGCTTGCATTGACAAGAGCCAAAGAAAATTAAAATGCAACCCAGAAACAACAGAAATGTGTCATCCTGGAACGGACATGTGGTCTGTCCAACCTAGGCACCTGCTTCTCATGATGAGTAATGCCAGATGTTTCAGGGAAAGATATAAGTCTCTATTACACATGTGCTTTATGGAATTGTGCAATGATACATCACCAGGGAGTTTTCTTTTTCTGACCTTGGGTTAAGCATCAGTTGCAGCCTAATATTTCAAGACATCAGTCCTTGAACTCATTACCCCTACATCCTTTACAGCATTCTCTTAAGAAAGAAAAGAAAAAAGAATATTTGTTCAATATGTTTCCTCATCAACTCTGGACCAAAGCAATTATACTTGGAGACAACATTTTCTGGTTTCCATTAAGGAGATGGCTTGATATCTCTTGAAAGTACAATATTTGTTGGATACGGTAGGTAAATGAGAACTAGCTCACATTTGCAAATAGCTTGGAGAAAAAAAGTCAAAGTTGGTATTAGGAAAACCTTCCAGAAACTTTATAGCTAATACCATAATTTGGGTAAAATGACAAAACAAAAACAAAAACAACTAGCAACAACTGTAAGAAGTATAAACACTAACAGTTTCTCTTTGACTATATACTCTTGAAAAAATTCAATAAGAAACATAACAACAGTATGGTTTATTCATTTGTTGAACAGATATTCACAGAATACCTTCTCTATTCAGGGAAGTGAAGGACTAGGGAAGGACTAGGGAAGTAGTCATGGGTTTTACCCTTATATGGTCCAAGAGAGGAAATGGACAATTGTTAGAGAAATAAATAGATAATATAATGCCAAATTGAGATATATGCTCTGAAGAAAACCAGCATGGTTATAATAGAGAAAAACTAGAGGAACCTCCTTAGAGTAAAGTACATTTTCTCCAAGAGGTGACGTTTAAGGTTACGTCATGAATGATAAACGAAAGGTTAAGAAGTTAACTTAAGATCATGCCAAGAGCAGAAGGGGAGTGTTCAGGGTAAAGGAAACAATGAGGCAAGTCCTACAGGTAAAACCAAGCTTGATGTGGTGTAAGAACTGAGAGGAAGGGGAAGTCAGTGTACATGGTAGTTGGTAAGAATCAGATCTTGTAGGACTTTGTAGGTTATTGTCTAGAGTTGGGGCTTTATAATAAGTGAGATGGGAAGCCATTAAAGAACTTCAAGTAGCAGAATGGTATGAACATATTTACATTTTTTAAAGATCACACTGGATACTGGGAGAGAATATAATGGAGGAGACAAAGAGAGTGTGGGGAGGTCTGTAGGAGCCCTAATTCTCTAACTTGAAAGTACCCAGGAATATCTGGTGATCTGGTTAAAATGCAAATTCTGATTCTCCAAGTCGCGGGTGGGACATGAGATTCTCCATTTCTCACAAGCTCCCAAGTGATGCAGATGCTACTGGCCCATGAACCACACTCTTTAGAGTAAAGTATGAGACGACTTTTTACTGCAGTCCACACTTCTGTCTCTTTCAAGATGGTGGCTTGAGTTATGATGGAAAATGTGGTAATGGAGGAAATTTGACAGATTTGAGATACATCTGGGAGTTAGAACTACCAGATCTTCTATAGCATGCTTCTTTTTTTTAAAAGATTTTATTTTATTTATTTGATAGAGAGATCACAAGTAGGCAGAGAGGCAGGCAGAGAGAGGAGGAAGCAGGCTCCCCGCTCAGCAGAGAGCCCGATGCGGGCCTAGATTCCAGGACCCTGAGATCATGACCTGAGCCGAAGGCAGAGGCTTTAACCCACTAAGCCACCCAGATGCCCTATAGCATGCTTCTTTACATCATAGCAGTGTAGAATTAAGAAGACCTCTGAAATAAAAATTTATTAAACTTAAAGGGGATCCAGAAGTTCTACTCTCTATACTGGCGATGGCTGGAGATAACAGCCAAGGAATTAAAGGCAGAGATGGAAACTTTGAATGATAGGCCAGAGCTTTGCTTGGAGGATAACTGAGGGGGGTTGAAGGAGGTGGTAGGTAGGATAGAGCTATTGCCTGGGGCTCAGCCTGACAGGCAGGGAGTTATCCGCAGTGCTTCAGTGAAAGAAGATGACCACTCATATCTTAAAGAGCTTACACAGTCCCTTCACCATACCCAAAAGCATCCCCAAAAGTTAGCCAACTCTTATGTTATCAGAACTCTTAGGAAGAGATTGGCAACACTGAGTCTGGCTCTTTAAAAAAAAAAAAAGATTTTATTTATTTATTTGACAGAGAGAGAGAGAGCACACGTGCAGAGGGGACAGCAGGCAGAAGAAGCAGGTTTCCCACTGAGCAGGGAGCCCAATGCAGGACTCGATCCCAGTACCCCAGGGTCATGACCTGAGCTGAAGGCAGACCCTTAACCGACTGAGCCACCCAGGTGTCCCTGAGGCTGGCTCTTTCAGGTTCCCCTGAAGTGGCCATCAAGACTTTTTTCTTAATTTGATCTCAGTCCTCTACTGTTGTTTATTACTTGTACTAAGAATAAGGCTTGCTGACTTTATCTTTCCTGCTTAAATTTAATGTCATTCGTCTTGACCACACTTGCAGAGGGAATAGAAAATACCTGGTCACTGTACTCTATTCTCAGGTCTGGTGTGAAGTTAGACTGACTCCAATTAAGCCTCTTTTGTAATTAACAGCAAATATTTGCATATAAGCAAAGTGCTGAAAGTCCCCCCAAAGCTGTTTGATCTCTAAGTGGGTAAAACATGACCCCTGTAAATATACTCTGCATCATTAATTCATGGTGGTTATGATTTTTGCAGTGATACAAAGGCAAACTCAGTCTTTTCAAATTACAAATATAAAATAATTAACTTCTTTATAATCGTAAAAGTGATGGGCTTTATGGCTCTCTCAAGATAGGGAAGAATTTGCAGAATACAACCTGAATAGGCCTATGAGTTTGTTTACTTGTTGAACCCTATGCCTGAAATAAACGACAAGGGATCTTCTCCCAAAACCCACTGTATTCACCCCAGGCAAGGCAGATGTAGTCTCGGTGCCCACAGTCCTTTTCTTTCTCTGCACCACACTAATTCTCAGTTTCTGAAAGAGGGCCTCTGAAATTTCCATTGGCAATCCACTCTGATAGAAAAGAAGTAGTAATTTTGGTCATTAACACTGTGCGTGCTCTCTTAGGCAACATTTAGGACCATGTCCAAAATGTCACATACAACTCTAGCCCTCTATAAGAACATCTCACAAAACATTTCTAAGTCAATTCCTCAATTGCACAAAACCTCTCCAATTCAGAGGAAACATCCAGGCATTTCCCACTCCTGTGAAACAATCATTTTCCACTTGTACTCACAACCAGGGCAACATCAAGGAACTAAATATTCCAACCACACAAACTTCTGAATCCTATAAACCAGTCATTCCCTTCACTTGGTCTCATAAATAATACCAAGTTTTGGGGTTCCAGAGTTGAAAAATCTTTCAAGAACCTAACAGGCAATTATCTCTCACCTATATTTCTGAAATGACCTTGATCAGGCTCTCCCTACTTCCAATTTACCTCACTTAAATCCATCCTCCACTGACCCCAAAGGGAGATAGCCAAGGTGCAGATTTGATCATGGTGCTCAGGCAATGGCAGAGCTTGTATTTAACACATTAAACCTATCGACATTTTTGGCTGACTCTCTCTCACTAAACTGTAAAATCTTGAAGGCAAGGAACAAATTGTATTCAGGCCATTAATCCTACTAGCTAACACCAGGCATGGCTTTTAACAGATCCTTCATAAATGCTTACTGAATGAGTAAATGTTAGTTCTTTAGAATCACAGATTCCCAAAAATGAAGGACAAGGAAGAAAGTGAGGGGAAAAAACAGTAAACGACAAAAATGCCAAACTACAGACTTTCTGTTGTATCTTCCTTTTGTTCCCCAAAGTAGTTAGAGTAATATCTGAAGTAAATACTTTAGATCACAACCTCCTGCTACATCCAGAGCTTCTGAGATCACCATCATTTCCCAAGTGATATGCAAGGAAATCACACTTTACACCAACACATTATTACCGAAACAAAGCAAAGCTGCCCTCTAAGTTTTAAGTAGAATGGAATGGAATGATGTTTTCTGAACCCAGTTTCACTAAAATGGATTTCAGTACATATCTTCCAGTGATGACATCTCATTATCATCTGCCTATGCCCACCACACACTCTCACACATACAGGTTTTTGATATGGCAAATCTTACTTAGATATACAGGGGGTAAATCTTACTCACCCTTAACTACCATTCCTCCTCAGCTCCCCTAACTGCATTATAATCATAGTCATTACTGCCTTAATGATAGTAATAATGCTTTGTGCTTCTACAGCACTTCTCAGATGATCTCAAAGCATGACTGCATTGTGACTGTAAAAATTAAGAATGTTTGCCTCCTCTGGAGATGGTGTTTATAATAAGGGCAGGAGCTCACAGACTTGTCTAACACCCACAAGTTAAAATTATGAGGAGGCTTGCACAGATTTGTTTCTTTTATTTAGCTAGGAAAAGGTGATTTTATGGACGCAGGTCAAGACAAGACTCCAGAGGAGCCCATCAAAGAAAGAAGACCTATTTCTTATCCAAAGCTCTCTGACCTTATCAAATACATCTTATACTGACAAGGAGGAAGAAAAAATTTAATGCTTCCATAGTTTAAATCTGCAAAGTGCCTTTCGAGTCATGACAACAAATTGACCAGCTGCCCCATGTAGTCTTGTTCTTCGGTCTCAAGCCAAACCTCTGTATGATTCAAATTTCTTGTCCCCATTTCATGTGACACTTTCACAGTGCCCCCAAATATCCCACTGCAAGTTCTATATGGTCCTGTGATCCCAGGAATCACTTAGAAAACTCTAAAAACCCAAGGAACCCAATTCACCCTTCGTGAGGACCCACCATCTGTGAGAAGTGTTCTAAGTCAGGAGAAGCTAAGATATTTCTGCCCCAGTCTAAGAAATTTCCCTCACCCACCCGTCCAGGCTTTTTTTTAGGAGTTACCAAGTACCTGTGTGGTACCAGGATAAAGCATAGCACTGGGAACGATATGTAGAGATGTCGTCTCTACCCTCAAGGAGCTCACATTTTCTGTAGGCTAGAGATCATGAGAAGGGATAATTGGTCCTGCTTGCACACCATGACTGCCCCAAGAAGTTTATTCTCTACTTGGCAGCAGAAAGATGAATTTAAAATACAAATTAGATCATACTGCTCACCTGCTCAAAACCCTTTGATAGTTCCTCAGCACACTCAGAATGATATCTAAATTCTAACCATGACTTACGCAGGGCTCCCTGGATCTCTTGCCGCCTGCCTTTTTCTCCAGTCTCATTCTCTTCCCTGTGAACCTTCCAATTTATGGTGCACTCACTTCCTTTCTGCTTCTCTAAAAATCTAAGCATAATCACCTCCAGGCTTCCACACTTGCTGCTCTATCCTCTTATAACACTCATCTAGAAATGTTCTATGTCATCATATGACTTGTTCCCTCATATTATTCGGCTCTCCCCTCCAGACTCAACTTCTCAGAGAAGGCTTCCTTGACCACTTTCTCTAACATGGCTATCCCTATCTGTGATAGTTCAACTCTATCTTTTTAGCTGACTTTATATTTCTTCACCATACTTACCCCTACCTGGCATTATAATATATGTGTTCATGTGGTTAACTGTTCACCATTGGTCCTCTCCACAGGACGTAAGCTCCGTATAGGCAGGGATTTTGTTGTGTTCATTACTGCAACAAGAACCTAGAATAACACTCTGCACACGGTGTCTGCTCAATAAATATTTCTTGATAAATAAATAAATAGTGGAAAAGTTCTCTATAACCACATTTCACCTAATAATACAATACCACTGGATTAGAATCTCCTAATACCCTAAGGATTCTTTAAGGTCTTCAAGATGGTAAAAGGAAGGAAGGGAATGGATCTTTACCTGTTAAACCCAGACACACTGATGTGGGCTCCAAGTAATATCTCTTTGCCCACAGTCATCCTTTAATGCCCATAATCCCAGATCTCTCTCTCCTTTACACCTTAGGCACTATAATTATGATTTTATTACTGGAGACTGGCTGTCCGGTCATCAGGAAGCATCCTTCATTGACGTGTGTTACCCCATCGACATAGTTAGGCCTGATAACTGTGCCTCTTTGTCTACATCTGCTCCTATTTCTTTTGAGCAGGCTTAAACTTGATGCATTCACATATCCCAAGAAAGTTTCCTCCTGAGAACAATAACATGAACTGGATTGTTTTCATAAACCTCCATGTCTATCTTGTTAGCCCCCCGGGGTCAATTTTTTTTTTTTATCTTGCTTTCTTACGGGTATTTCAAACTATCAAAACAAGTTTGTGCAACAAAAAAGCTACTTGGTTGGATTCACCAAGAGCCTGGATGCCTATATATAAACACACACAATTATTTGTGCAAAATGTTAATGGGCAAAATACAAAGGCACAAAAGGTCAAGCCTATCAAAATGAGCACACAAATCACGAGATATACCACATGGGTGCTTTTAAAGTTCTGATAGGTTCAAATAAGTCTTGGAACTTAGTTTAAATGTCTCATTCACAATTGCCCCTAATTGTGTATAAAACTGCCTCCCCAACAAGGATCACTTCCTCCTTTCCACCCCAGTGCCCAATAAGGATATTGGTTCACATTGTCAGCAGGCAGCACTCTGGCATGTGAGAAAACAGGCTGATGGCATTGTTTTTATACCTCTTTTTTGCTTTAACAATCATTTAACAGTCGGCTTGATCTCATTGGCTGACAACAATACTAATTCAGAAAATGTGGTTTCCAGTCACACAGGATAAGCCTTGTTTCCTCAGCAGTATTTCATGTCATCACCTGTCTATCTACAAAATGAGGTAAAACACTCCAGTCTTACCAAAAAATTTAGGAAGTCATGATGGTTTTCTTTTAAAACTGTATTGGGCTGTACTAAAGAGAATATAAAAAACTGCTTTTCCATTTCTGAACCTAAAAATGAACCAGAGTTATAGCCACACACCATCTGTTCATCCATTCACCTATTCCTTCCAACATGCACTAAACATCTGCTCCAGGGCAGACCCCGCTAGAACTGGAACTATAAGTATTAAGAAGACACAGTCCTTGCTTTATATCAATTATCTACCTTCAACAAATGTTTTTCTCTTCAACAACAGCAATAGCTTTTATGTCCAAGATATGTAGTCTGTGGAGCTTTACACCTACTAATTTCCCTTTCACAACTCTCTCCCGAAGCTTTAATTGAATCTGGACTACATATCTGTGATGTTGGGATTCTCCTATTTCCTTGACTGATTATGCAGTCTATAATTTACAAAGTACTTTTCACATACAGCATTTCAATTAATCCTCGTAACAATCTGAGTTACATGTCATAAACCTCATTTTATTTATTATTTTAAACTTTCATTTTAATCACCCATCCTCATCACAAGTGCACTCCTTAATCTTCATCACCTATTTAACCCATCTCCCCACTCACTTCCCCTCTGGTAACCATCAGTTTGATCTCTATAGTTAAGACACTATTTCTTGGTTTGCCTATTTTTTCCCTTTGCTCCTCTGTTTTGTTTCTGAAATTTCACCTATGTGAAATCACATGGTTTTTGCCTTTCTCTGATTTCACTTAACATAATCTCTCTAGTTCCATCCTTGTTGTTACAAATGGCGAGATGTCATTCTTTATGGCTGAATAATATCCCATTGTTTATTTCATGAACTTCATTTTATAGAAGCAGCAGCAGAACCTCAGGAATGCTGTGTCACTTGCCCAGGGTTACACATGGTCTTCAGGATAGAAATGGACGTTTCTAAATCCACATAACTATACTGTGGCTTCCAGTTATCAACTGTATTATCTCCTTTTAGTCTTCTTGGGTTGCATACTCCCTTAGCAAATATTTGTTAAGTGTGAACTATGTGCAAAATATTTGCTAGGCGGGAGTATTCGACACTTGCCAGGTTGGTCAATTTCTTTAGTTATAAAGTTGATCAAGTTGTTTATCTCTGTGTTCCCTAAATCTGGAACTAGTTTCCTCTACAATTTCTAGACAAATACTATAAAATATCATGCAGAATCTGACTTCTTAAGTAAATGTCCATTTCAGCTCCATTTCAGAAAGGGTCAAAGCTTTTCTCCATAACTCATATCATTTTTTAAGTTCTTATTTCACATAATAGTTTTTAACCATACTGCTTTTTCCCTTTGCCCCATCTAGAGAGAAACCTAAGTGGATTAGAGGAGAAAGGGGTTAAGTTACATGGCAATTCTTCTGCCGTACTTGAGAAACAGAGGTGGATGAGCAGCTAGGTGCACCAGAGCCCACGGCAAGTGTAAATGGGAGACCCTGAATATAGATGACTACACCAAAGCTCAGGTTACATTGATAGTTCTGTAATTCCTGCCACTTTTTAACCAGAACCATGTCTCTCATTACTTTCATCTCACAGGTGCTGCTTGTTGAGCTACTTTAAAACCTAGTTCAGAAAGATGGCCCTTAAGAGAGAAAGATGTGAAATCAAAAGCAGATGCTTTAATATACTGGGGTCATGTCTGGGTCTGGAAATGGAAACAGGGACAGCAGGTTTTTATATTCTCTTGAGCAAATCCCAGGACATTCTTTAAAATGAAGCAGTCAAAAAATATAAATATTTCCATTAGTCAAAGGATACCAGACCAAGGTTTGTCAAATCAGGGACTGCGAGAACTTCTCCAAGTGGACAGGCTTACATGAGTACTGAGGCACTCATCGTAACCAAGAACTTTTGTGGGACCTATGCACCTTCTCTGTCATTTTCCAGATATGATGGCATGGGATGTGAGAGAAAACAAGAATTAAAGGACATAGGCTCTGAAAGGAAATGGGTGGGGGAGATGAAAAGAAAGGAGAGAGGGTGGGTGGCATAAAAAAGACCAACATTTTAAAAATAAAGATTTTATTTATTTATTTGAGTAAGAGAGAGAGAGATTATGTGTATTTGGGGGGGGGGAGCAGAGGAGGAGGGAATGGGAGGGGAAACCATCCCAAGCAGACTCCATGCTGAGTATGGAGCCCAACAAGGGACTTTATTTCAGGACCCTGAGATCATGACCTGAACTGAAACCAAGAGTCAGATGTTTAACTGACTGAGCCACTTAGGTGACCCCAAGAGAACAAGTTCTGAAGTCAGATAGGCATTAATTTAAATTCTGGCTTTTACTATGTGTCTTTGCCCAAACTGGCTCATCTCTATAGTGCACACAGATATATTTACTATAGGACAAACATAAAGATTAAATGAGATTTTGAATGAAAAGAGCCAGCATGGTGCTTGACAGAGCAGACCCTCAATAAAGATAGGTAGCAGTGACTGGTTTTTTTTTTTAAGAGTAAAAGATTAAAGAAAGAGAGAGAAGATGTTCTCACTGAATGGCATGTCATTCTCAAACCAGATTTTTAAGAAATTTCTATTTCTAAAAATCTACCTGGATAGTCCAGGATCTTTAAATTGGATCATTTTTTGAACTATTCTGATAATTCTATAGTGTTTGGATACAAAAGTAAAGCTGCCCAAAATAAAAACTGAAAAAAGTTTTGAGTGCACCATTCTTCTCCATCAGAATCACTTGTGGAAAGAAATCAAATTCCCAGGTCTGACCTCCACCTAATTTGTTTTTAGTAGGGTTTTTTTTTTTTTTATGTTCCACAGGTATTCCAACACTCATCAGGGTTGTACACTGCTGTTAAAAACATCACATAAAGTTGGGCATTTGGCCAATGTGAGGCTCCTCCTACCGCTATCCTAAATTAATGCAAGATATCAGTAGGGAAATAGACATTTAACATTGCAACTTTCTTTATCAGATTGAAATCGACAGAATATTTTGTTTTCTACATCTATTGGCCCAAACTTCCTCTGTGTTTGTATCTATCTATAAAATCAAGATATTCCCTATAAGAAAGACTATGGAAACACAGTAAACCCTTCCTCTAGAATGTACTACAAGTTTTAATTCAATCCTTCATGTGTCTATATAATGACATTTATAACTTAATGACATCTACTTCAAATGTGTAGAGAAGCACACCCTTGAGAATGGGGCAATGACAGTATGTAGCATGTCATGGTCTCAGGAGTGATGAGGGTAACATTATGTAATTTGACATTTTGTTTCATTTTGTTTGGCTGCCTCCATCTTCGCGAGTTATCGATTGGTGTATGGAAAATGAATTACTTCACTTCTGAATGGGTCATAAGGGAACTGAAACAATCAAGGCTAAATGGCTAATAATGCACGATGTTCTAGTAGAAGAACCTTCATTGTCCACTGATCCTTGTGAAGTACACTTTTCATTCAAGATTACAGGTTTGACTGTTTAAAAAGCCATCATTTCCACCATTCCAAAAGGAAAACCGTTACAAGAACACAATTCTTACAAAGTTCTTATAAAGTTAACCATTTTGCAAAGCTTTATTTGCAAAACTCAAATGAGCTTAGAATGCATTTTTTAAATATGCAACAGAAAAGTTGTTCCAAATAAATTTTAAAATGAAATGCCAGAAACTTGGGAAAATGTACTCAGTGCGCCAAGAAAACAAAAGAATGGATGGTGATGAGAGTTTCCCTTCTCTTTCATCAGGTTCCATTTAGCTAAGGTCAGTCATGCAACTGCAGATAAACAAACAAAGGAACTTACATTTAAACATGGTACATTCCTAACAGGACTTCTCAGCACAGGGGAGAGAGGCCATCTCGGTGCTTCCCTACCTCATGGAAGCACCAGCTGCTCCTCATCACTTGGGGAGCAAGTAGTGAAGAACACTAGTAACTGATAATTAAAGTGAAGAAATTCCATTCAGATGTAATCATAAAGGGAAATGACAGAGACACAAAAGAAATGCAGAAATTAAAAAAAAAATTTAAACCCACTAAAACCTTAAAGGCCTGAAGTGACCCCAGATTATTTAAAAAAAAAATCCCAAAAAACAAAAAACAAAAAAAACCCAGATTGGCCTTAAAAGAATTTTCCTTTTGATAGGAAAGCCACATCAATTGAGATGAATTCTGAGAAGAGAAGGCCCTGTTGGTATGAACAGATACCATTTTAATAGCTGAACAATGCAGATCAGCTGGTGAAAAAGGAAGGGTGGCAGCTCATCAATCCTCTAATTATTTACCTCCTTGAGGACACTGGAAGTTTTTACAGGAGTTTCCAACACTGAGTTTCCTAAATACATTTAGTCTCACCAAATAAGTGTAAGGTAAAATCACTTTGAGATACCCTGAAGTATTTTCCATCTCTCATAAACATTTAGATATAATGTAAGTTTCTAGTCAATAATTTTATTTTATTCTATGGCTTGTCTGCACCCTTTCTCTCCCCCTCATTGTCTATCTTCCTTCTCTCTCTTCCTCTCTCTTCTTTGAATAAAATGTCTTTTTTTCACAATGTTCTCAAGACATCTAAGCAGAAACACACCACTGTGGTGATGAAACCGATTGATCTTTCATTGAATTAGTCCTTCATACAGGGGCGCCTGAGTGGCTCAGTCATTAAGCGTCTGCCTTCAGCTCAGGTCAAGATCCCAGAGTTCTGGGATTGAGCCCCGCATCAAGCCCCGCATAGAGCCCCGCATCAAGCCCTGCATAGAGCCCCACATCAAGCCCCTCATCAGGCTCCCTGATCGGCAGGAGGCCTGCTTCTCCTTCTCCCATTCCCCCTGCTTATGTCCCCTCTCTCGCTGTCCCTCTCTCTCTGTGTCAAATAAATAAATAAAATCTTAAAAAAAAAAAAAGAAAGAAATAGTCCTTCATACATTTTTCGGTCTGCAAGGAAATTACAGAGTCAACCCAGCCTCATGGGCATAGTGATGCAGTCAAGGGCACAATCCACAATATTTGTGTGGGCCATCAGTTGCATTAGTACAGTGTGGGTATATGGCAAATAAAGGAGGGGGGGGCTGATGTAAAAAGAGAGAGGGAAAAAATGATGCACCAAAGGTATTTGTACCATTTTCTTGCCAAGTTACCAAAGTACCGGCCTCCTATAGGTCTCAGAGACAGCTGGGACCCATTAGTTTTAATTTTTATATTTCCAGACCTGAGTCACTGGCCCTAAATTCACTTATATCACTTGGGGTAACTTTACACTGTAACAGATAGTCCTACTATTTGAATAGTTGGGAACCTAAAACAATATATTCAATGCAGAGCTGTTAATGACAGTCTGTAAGACTTGCTTACCAGATTCCATCAGTTCTCTTGGTAACAGCACATTCACAAGCTTCACTCTTCAGAAGCAACATGAAACAGAGGAAAGCACATGAACTGAAGAGCAATGGCGACCCATTTTAGAAGCTCCACTAAAGGCCATGTGACTTTGGAAATAATAATATTTACTGAGAAATAAGTATTTTCCAGGCACAGCTATTAGCACCTGACATGTATCATATATAGTCTATATAATAGCTTTATGAATTGGATTATTTTACTGATGTTTAAACAAATACAGTTCTTCAAATGGCTAATTAGTGAAAAAGCCAATATTTGAACTAATGGTTCTAGCTGTTGAGTGATGCTCTTAACCTCTATGCTATACCATTCCTCAGCATTATTTAATTTGTCTAACTCTAATCTATGAGGAGGTAAGGACTGTGACGATTACATAATACATAAATCTCTTTAACATTCAATAGTACTACCCTTAAGGGGACTTCTAATTCCAGTCATGAGGAGGTAACATAGACCAGATCTATCCTCCTATCTTAAACAAGAAAACTAAGGGGTCATAGGGGGATGTGAAACAATGATATTCAAACATACAACCGGCAACACAGGCCAGTGGTCCCTTAGGAAAATGAAACAAAACAATCTCTACGATTGCCCCCACGTACTGCCTGCAGAATTTCCAGGTTGCAGTACAGAAAAGGGGATCCCAAATAGAACCAGAGGTCTTTCTGAATTGTGGAGACAAGGAGGCTAAAAGAGCTAGAATTTGTGGGCAGAGTACCAGAGAGGGAGTTACACAGAGAGCAGCCCCCAGAAATCTGAAAAGGGGGGTGCCCTTGAGTTTTTGTCTGAATACTGATGTGCATGTGTGTGAAAGGAAACTATCCGAGGGTAAGGGAAGAAGAGCTGAACAATTTCTGAAACTCACACAGAGCTGAGAATAGTTCTATTCCAATCACACTGATTAGAAAGATCTCCTTATACATGGGGAATTGAGTCTTCAGTATGGCATTACCTTAGAAGTAGGGCTAAATTAGTCTTAGACTACAGGCTGCCTTTGGATCTGTCCTACTGAAACATAAAAGCAAGGTTTAAAAAGATCAGACTGATTCCAAGAACTTTAACTGCAAACTAGAACAAAGCCAAACAAAAGTCATACAGTTCACAATGTTGGCATCCCATCAAAAATTACCAGGCATGCAAATAAGGGGAAAATTATGATCCATCTTTAGGAGAAAAATCAATCAATAGAAATAGATCCAGAGATACAAATATAACAAAATTAGTAGACAAGGATATTAAAACAGTTACTATACATGGGTTCAAGAAAGTAGAGGGGTAAAAACATGAACATGATAAAGAAAAATGGAATATGCAAAAAGAACCAAATCTGAATTGCAAAAATGCATTGAATGCAATTGAAAGTAGATTAGACATTGCAGAAGAAAAGATCAGTAACCTCGAAGAAAGAGCAATAGAAAATATCCAAAATAAAATGAGGAAAAAAATACTAAAATATGAACAGACCATAAATGTGGGACAATATCATATGATCTAACATGCAAATGGAGAGGGGAAATATTTGAAAAAAATAATGGCAACAAATTTCTGAATTTAATAAAAACTATAACCTCATAGATCCTATAAGTTCACCACACCCCAACCAAAATAAACACAAAGAAAACCAATCCCATGAACATCATATTTAAATTGTTGAAACCAGTAATAAAGAGAAAATCTTAAAATCATTCAATGAAAAATGCATAAATATATTTAGAAAACCGAAGGTAATAATGACAGCAGACTTCCTTTGAGAAACTATGCAAGTAAGAAGACCATGTAGTGACAGCTTTAAAAGTATCTACCCTATGACCTTGCAATTGCATTACTGGGTATTTACCCCAAAGATACAGATGCAGTGAAAAGAAGGGCCATATGTACCCCAATGCTCATAGCAGCAATGTCCACAATCGCCAAACTGTGGAAAGAGCCCGGATGCCCTTCAATAGACGAATGGATAAAGAAGATGTGGTCCATATATACAATAGAATTATTACACAGGCATCAGAAAGGATGAATACTCGACTTTTGTATCAACATGGACAGGTCTGGAGGAGATTATGCTGAGTGAAATAAGTCAAGCAGAGAAAGTCATTGATCATATGGTTTCACTTACTTGTGGAACATAAGGAATAAAATGGAGGACTCTAGGGGAAGGAAAGAAAAAGTGAATTGTGGTAAATCGGAGGGGGAGACGAACCATGAAAGACTGTGGACTCTGAGAAACAAACTGAGGGTTATGGAGGGGAGAAAGGAGGGGGGATGGGTGAGCCTAGTGGTGGGTATTAAGGAGGGCAGGTATTACATAGAGAACTGGGTGTGGTGCGTAAACAATGAATCTTGGATCACTGAAAAAATAAAGTAAAAAAATAATAAAATAAAAATAAAATAAAATGTCTGAAGATTAAAATAAATAAATAAATAAATAATAAAATAAAAAATAAAATTATTTAAACCAAAACACTTCCAACCAAGAATTCTACACCCAGGAAAAATACATACCAAAACTGAAGGTGAATTTAAAACTTTTTCAAACAACAGATTTAAGAATTTATCACTAGAAATTCTTCAGTGGGAAAATGATACCAAATAGAAATTCAAATATCCACAGAAACATGAAGAACACCCGAAATATAATATGTGAATAAATATAAAGAACATTATTTTTACATTTGTTAAATTTCTTTCTTTGAAAGATAATTCACTGTTTAGAATAAAATTAATAATAATGTATTACGGAGTTTATATGTAGAAGTAAAATGTTCAATACCGATATAAAGGATTTGGTTTGGCACAAGTCACATAATGTCAGTTTAATGATATGCAAATGGAAGTACTTCATTTAAAGCACTTAGCATAGGAGCTAGCACATAGTCATTAATGTTAACCGTTGCCAATACATTTATTTCTGAATAATTTGGATTTTTACAGGGAAAGTAGGAATGCATTACTCAGTGCCATGTCAAGCCATACTGAGGTTGAGAAAAAAGGGAAAATCAGAAATGCTGATCCTGTTTTTATTTAAAATTTTGATATTGTGTTCATCATGGACTTTTTGCATTATTTTTGATTTTTTAAAATATATTAACAAATGCCTAAGTCTAGGGCCTCATCCTCATCCCAGCCCTGTATCACTCATGTAAATAAAAGAAGTGGGACAAACTATGGAAAGAACCTAGATGTCCATCAACAGATGAATGGATAAAGAAGATGTGGTATATATATACAATGGAATATTATGCAGCTATCAAAAGAAACGAAATCTTGCCATTCGCAACAACATGGATGGAACTGGAGGGTATTATGCTGAGCGAAATAAGTCAATCAGAGAAAGACAATTATCATATGATCTCTCTGATATGAGGAACTTGAGGGGCAGGGTGGGGGGCTGTGGGGG
>LNAC01000055.1:6198582-6274678 GCA_002007465.1 Ailurus styani | reverse complement strand
TAAAAAAAAAAAAAAAAAAAAAGAAGTGGGAGAGAGGCTTATTCCTTGATTACATAGCCCACTGATCAAATAAGCTGGAGTTACAGGCATGGCCTCCTGCTCTGAAAGGATGGGAGATGTCGGTATCCAAAGGGTGAAGTTTTTTTTCACTATTCAAGGCACTTCCTATGCCTTCTTTCAAATACCCAATTCTCCTAAAAGTATTTCTACAAAGAATTCAGTTTACTGAAAAGTTGTTTGCACGACTCTTCATAAAAATGTATTGCTGGCAAAATGACCTCAAACAAGAAGAATAATTTGGTAACACTCAGTGTTCAGTTTGTGTCAAGTTTTGTTCTAAGCATTCTACATATGTCAAAAATGATGTACTTCTCTCTATAGCCCTGTGATATCGGTACCATTTTTATCTCCATGTTTACAGATGAGGACGTTGAGATCTTTAACACAACTTTACACAACTTTCTCAACATCACACAACTGGAAAGTGGCAGTCAGGATTTGAAACTAGCCTTCGTGATCTGGGGCCTCACTCTTAACCACCACACTACATGGCCTTTCACTCCCAAACTTAGGAGGAATAGATCCAGAAAACCATAGGGTATCGGTAGGCAGCAAACACATCTAGGACCCCTTAATTCCTGCTTTTTATGTTCCCAGATATTGCTTTGACTAGTATCATAGCCACCTATGATAAACCACATCAACAGCTG
Source organism: Ailurus styani (assembly GCA_002007465.1). Lineage (NCBI taxonomy): Eukaryota > Metazoa > Chordata > Mammalia > Carnivora > Ailuridae > Ailurus > Ailurus styani. The sequence continues at coordinate 6,273,968 of LNAC01000055.1, read as the reverse complement.
GTTCCACTGCCTAAATATTTGGGAATATAAAAGAACATTCTCCGTGATTTATAGTTAAATTGACTGTTCATTGGCAGAAAGAAACACAGAACATACACACATACATCCTTGGAGTATAGATGGGAAATCATTCCGCTTGTCAAGAGAGATTTGTGTAGAAAGCAAGAACATGGGATCACTTAGGCCTGAGCCCCCTTTTTCTCATTATGGTATCTTTGCAGTCATGAAGTCCTCTGACAGCTTGTCAATTTGGAAAATGGTATCTCTGTTGAAAGCTTGATGAGTACATCTTATTTTTAATGCTAACTAATTCCTGCTTGCAGATAATCCTCTTCGAGTCATGTTTACATAAGATACACAGAAATGACAGGATAAAAATAGTTACTATGAAATTCTCCACAGGCTATAAACAGTTCTAACTTTTGGCAAAAGGACTTTATTATTTACATAGTCAGACAAATATAGGTCATACTCTTCTCAGATTATTAATGTTCTTCTGCAAATAACTGACAGTGTATAAATATACCAACTGCAGCCCTTACTGTGTCTTAATTAAATTCTAGCAATCTTGTTCAGAGGCTTGTATATTTGGTTTATCTTAGGGCCATCATTAATATATATCAATAATATTACAGTCAGAGATCTTTTCTTGCCTTCTTTTTCTTAAAACAAATACAGTCAGAAGTAATTTATTTCCAATGATAGATAATGTCTAACTCCAAAAATCTCAAGATTCCAATCCCCCACTGTCCAAATGTTCATAAACTTCAAATAACATCAACTCAAATGCCATAATCTTAGTAGAGAATGAGGTGGCAGATTCTGTAACTGAAGTAAAGAGCACACTGGTTTACATTAAAACAGTTATTTCTCTGTCAAATCCTCACAGCAAGAACAGAATCTCAGTTCAACGTTTTTAGGCCAAATGAAGCATCATGTTTATAAATAAAGCCTTCAGTCCTTTTCCTCTCTCAGCTGTAAATTCTTTGCAACCTCTGGCATTTGCAGTATGAACACCTGTCTGATTTAGTTGCAGGACAAAGGTACTCTGTTATGGAAAAAGCAGCATTTCTCCACTTACCCACATCCCCAAACATTCCTAAAAAGTAGGTGTTCTATGGATTCTGCGGTAGGTGGAATAATGACTCCCCAAATATATCCACATCCTTAATCCTGGAACCTGTGACTATGTAAATTACATGGCAAAAAGGACTTTGCAGATAGGTTTAAGGTGAAGGATCTTCAGATGATGAAATTATCCTCGATTATTCAGGTTGGCCCAATTAATCACATGAGTATTTAAAATAGGAAAACCTTTCTCAGTTTGGTTTAGAACCAGAAAGAGAGATATGAGTACAGATGAATGGCCAGAGAGATGCAGTGTTGGTAGTTTTGAGACAGAGCAGGGACTGGACTTAGGTCCCCTCACCCTCACCATGAAATCCAGCATTCCTTGACAGCTGAAACCCTATGCCCTATGCCTTTCAAGTAGCATATCTTGAAGGAATGCAGAAGCAGGATGCTTACCAAAGGAGGGACTCAACTACAAAGACGGGCGAACACTGAACCTAACCAGTCTGCACCAAGGTGGCACCCAATCTGACCTTTCATCCACTTTTTCTCTCATTTTAATACTAAAAATTATGCCCAGGGTCAAGGTTTAATATGCTAATGAGACATGCGCAAGTTTTATCCACTGTGCCTATGGGTCCAAATTCCTGTATCTCTCCCTTCTCCTTTATGCTTAGATGTCACTCCTTTCCTTCCTTAACCTCTTTAAAAACAGCTCCTGGTCTTTGTTCTGAGAGCCCAGTACAAAGAGCCCCTTCCTTTGAGCTGCCTCCCTTGTGAATCGAGCATAATCCCCAGTAAAAACCTTGCCTGGAAATTCTCACTTGGCCCTGTCCGACTCCACTACCTGAAGAGCCCAAAGACCCCAGTCAGAAATGGCTTTGAAGACAGAGGAAGGGATGACAAGCTAAGGAATGTGATCACTCTCTAGAAGCTGAAATAGGCCAGAAAACAGACTGCCCCCTAGAGTCTTCAGAAAGAAATACAGTCATGTCAACATCCTGATTTTAGCCCAATCACATCTGTGTCACATTTCCAACCTGCAAGACTGTAATAAATGTGTTTTAAGCCACTAAGTTCACAGTAATTTGTTACAGCAGCAATAGGAAATACAAAGTATCTTCAAGTTAAGAAGTAGCTCAGCTTCACAAGGAATGTGACTGCACCTTTACAATAGGTATTTTTAGCATCTATTCCTACCAAAGAAAATGCGTTGTGTGCGTTGTGATAGTTAATTTTATGTGTCAGATAGACTAGCCATGGAGTTCCCAGAATAAATGTTATTTCTGGGTCTTGTCTGTAAGGGTGTTTCCTGACGAGATTAGCATTTGAAGGCTCAGTAAAGCAGATTACCCTCCCAAATGGACATCATCCAACCATTGAGGGCCTGGAGAGAAAAAAAGGTGGAGGAAGAGCCCCTTTTGCTTCTTGCCTGCCTAAATTGGGACATCTCATCTCATTTTCTTCTGACCCTCAGGCCTGGATTTGTACTTTTGGCTTCCCCAGTTCTCAGGACTCAGAATAAATTAGACCATGGGCTTTCTTGTGTCTCCAGTGTGTAGATGGTAGGTCCATTGTGGGACTTCTTTGCCTCCATAATAATATTGTGAGTCGAGCCAATTCTGCAAAATAATACACACACACACACACACACACACACACATATATATATACATATATATATATATATATATATATGTATGTATTTATCTACATACATACAGATACTCTTGTATCTTACTGGTTCTGTTTCTCTGGAGAGCCCTAATACATGAACTTTTATTTTTAAAGATTTTATTTATTTCAGAGAGAAAGAGAATAAAAGGGAGGGGCTGAGGGACAAGCAGATGACCTGCTGATGAGCTGGAAGCATGACTTAGGGCCCTGAGATCAGGACCTGAGCTGAAGTCAGATACTTAATTAACTGAGCCATCCAGACACACCGAACTTGCTTTTCTTCATACAGAACCATGTATCCTATTAGGATATAAAGAATTTATTAATCTTCTATTTTCCAAGAAATAAACTAGAAGTGTTCTTAGGTACTGAAACCAAAACCACAGAACCATAAACCTCAAGCTTCAACAATTTCTCATCTGTCCCTAAGATACAAGATTCCCAGAATTTCCTAACAATTAGCAACTATTGATTTCTCCTATCTTTGGTTTGCCATCAGGTTGTAAGGATAAGAGGTAGGGGAGGAGAGGTAAGTGACACAGGCCTGACTCCTGGGTATTTCCTTAGAGTACCAGTTTCACACCTGTCTGACAGATCAATTTATCATTTACTCATTCCTTAGGCAAATATGGATTGTGCCTCTGTAATTTCCAGGCACTGTACTAGGTGCTGGGGATACAATGGTGAATGTAACAGACTGTGCTTCCATCCCAGAAGCTGGAATTTACTGAGTTTACAGAACAATGAGAGCTAACAGGACAGAAAGAACTTCTTCCCAAGCTCTTGAGTACCTGGTAGAGAATTTTGTTCAGCAAATATGAAGAGAAATGACTTAGTAACTACTGAGACTCACTTCACCCTTCAGATGACTTCTAGCTTTGCATCTAAACCCATTCCTGACCAGCAAGAGCAGAACCATAGAGGCCTTACAACTTTATTCTATTCTCTACTCTCCAAAATGCTTTCCTTGTGCACAAGCTGAGCAAATCCTTTAACCTGATTGTTCTCAAGTTCTAGTGTGCCAAAGAACCATCTGGAGTGATTGTTTAAAATACAAGTTCCTGGGCTCTTGACAAGATAGCCTGATTTGGTGGGTGTGACATGAGATCCAAGAGTCAGAATTTTTAAACAAATACTCCAGCTAAAATCTGCTCAGATGACTACAGTTTGCATTTTGGTAAACACTGATTTAACTCCTACATTTTTCACATCCATAAGGCTATAATGTTATTACCTTTTTTAAAAAAATTTTTGATTCATTCTGAATTTTTAAAAATTTTATTCATGTTGAAGAAAAAAAAATCACACAAATAAATCAGCCTACCTTCCATTATACAGAGATAACCACTGTTAAAATTTGATAGGTTTTCTCCCACTTGTTTCCTAACAGAACTAAAAAATATTTGAAGTCGTGCTGTATATAAAGCTCTGGGTCTTGCCAATTTCAAGTAAATATAATAAACAATTACCTATATGATTAAATCATTCAAAAATGGAATACCTTTTGATTGGTCTTCTTTTAGGTTGCTTAGTAAAACTTATAAATTCTTTCTGTCGATTATACATACTTTGTAGTAAACTTACTCTTAGATATTTTCAAATTTCGTGACTATTAAAGAAATTCTTTCCATTGGGTTTTCACATTTAAAATATGAACATGTAGGGAATCTACTAATTCTTATGTTTTTTAAGTTTTAGAAGGATATCTTCCTTCATTTTCTGCCGGGAATGGCCACCAATCCCTGTACCGACAGATGAAAGATTACTCCAGGTTTTGCCATGAAAGAGAGAAGGCGAGGGGATCAATGCTCAGAGACAGAGACCCTTTGCTCTTCGTGGCTCCCACTACTGTTGGTCCTTCAGGATAATCACAAATCCTTAACACTGTTTCTCAAGCACGCGTGACAGGGGTCTTTCCGGAACTAGGATCTGGTTACGGGAGATATGACGTGCTAATCTGCATGTTCTGCGACTTCTGCTAAACACAGCCTAAGGGACAGTGCATACATCTCTTAGATCACAGAATGGCTGTTGGGGCTAGGAAGGCTCCGGGAAGCCCCTACAGCCCCTACAGTGGTCATGCAGGCCTCAGCATTTCAAAGGCCTATGCCCTTCTCCAAAACCTTCTCTGCCCCAGGGCCCTCTGTGTTACATTTTAGCAAGCCAGGTATTACGGCTGATTTCATGCTCTACATTAACCCCAACATCTCCCCCTTTTCGTTCCTTTAAAGCAGCAGCTAGTAGTTCTTGAGAAAATTGTGTTATGTAGATATACTTCACATCTCTGGCGGTGGCTAGGGCATTTATTCCAATTTTGCAGACTATGATGAGAAGAAAAAACAGTAATTACTATTACAAGAGCAACTCCTAGGAATACCCATTTTGTGGAAGAGAACCATGTGGCCAGGTTAAGCCACTGCAGATCGTCAGAAGGAGATTGCCAAGTTTCTGTATGAAACTTATAATTTTCCGCCGCTGTCGAAGAGGTGAGGATTTGATCCTCTAGCTGGTTCAAAAGTTAAAATATCGGGGTGCCTGGGGGGCTCAGTTGTTAGGCGTCTCCCTTCGGCTCAGGTCATGATCCCAGGATCCTAGGATTGAGCCCCACATCGGGCTCTCCGCTCGGAGGGAGGCCTGCTTCTCCCTCTCCCACTCCCCCTGCTTGTGTTCTCTCTCGCTGTCTCTCTCTGTCAAATACATAAATAAAATCTTTTTTAAAAAATTGAAAGTTAAAATATCATGGAGATATTTTTGTTTATCTTTTCGCAGTCATGTATGGTCTAGTTCCAGGACATGCGGGAAACACAGATGCATCTGTGAGCCCAGTCACATAAGAGGTCTTGCCTATAGGCTAAGGCTTCTTGTTTTTCCCCAAGATTTTCACTAGCAGCTTCTTTAGTTGAAGATGTCCCAATATTTTTTGATCAATAGTTTATTGAAGTTGACATTCCCTTGTGGTATTAATAGCCAGTTGATCCACCAAGGCCGAACTGAGTAAGAGTCTGAACTGAGTGAGAAAGAAAGGCAAGAGCCACACTAGTGGTGGTAATAATCGAGAGAGCCACAATAATGCTGGCAATGAGTAGACTCAGGAAGCATCTGGATCGTCTAGAATCTCCTCAGCTTTCTGGGTCATCTTCTTGAGGTCTCCCCGGGTCATGAATTTGGCCTTGTGGGTACTGGGGAGGCACATGACAGTTGGCTGTTTTACTTGTAGATTCAGGTGACTCCTCTGAGGGACTGGATTCTGGCCAGACCAGGCCATGGTAATGCTTAATGTTTCTAGCAGGGATCCACACTGGTCAGTCCTTAGTGGAAACACAAGTGTAATCTCACCCCCATGTTATGAGTTCTACTGGTCCCTGCCCAATGCCCATGTTTGGGTCCTTCCAGAGTACATGGGCTCATGTTTTCGGCAGGGAGTAAGGTTTAAAATGTTTTTCTTTGGCCAGAGTTTCAAAATCAGAATTTAGAGTAAGCGATGCCTTCTGTAATTATTGCATAGGACTCTCCCCCTTTTTGTTTTGTATCATGTGTTTAAGGGTAGAATGTACTCTCTCCATAATAGCCTGATTAGACTGATTTGTCTCCAAATAGCGTGTTGTAATTTATTGATGAATTCAATGAAGCGTTCTTGGGAGCCCTGCTTGTTGTCCTACATCTACATGTGGACCTCTCCCCTGAAGCATGTTAGCCACTACAGGAACTCCAGCTAAGTGATGGAGCAGCTTGTTGTTCACATAAAATCATCATATTCAGTACGCCAGACTGAATACTGAGGGGCCCAAGAACTGCTTTACAGAAATGCTTTGTTTACAAATGAATCTTTTATCACATTTCTGTAAATCATTGATATCTTAAGATAAAGTTTTCTTAATCTGGAAAAGTAAACATTAGAGAATCAGCGATGTCTTAAATAAGAGTCACAAAACTCTAATAATCTTTTAGTTCATGTAGTCCCAAATTACTAATTCTTGTTTAATTTGAATGTAGCTTTAGTTAGTTCTGGAAGTTTTCACACATTTCAGTTTTAGGTTTTTTAGACATCAAAAACCTGTATTTGTCCTAAGCCCTTTTATATGAATTTCTTTTGAAGATGAACCTCATCTTGTAAGAGAGTAAGAACAATTATAAATGAAAAAACTCAGAAATGGACATTGTTAATGATCTGAGAACTCTTTATGATACAGCTGACAAGGAAAATCAGTTTTTTCTGTGACACATGAAACACTTCAATAGCCAGAATATAGACTGTTGATGACCTTGTACCAGAGGGTAACATACTGAACAAGCCTAATTAGTCAACGAGACTTTGTTCATGATTTAAATCTTGGGGAAGTTTGTTAAAGCCTTAGAAAGTTTTAAAGCACATACCTAAACAGGATTACAGATCACTACAAAATTCAATTTTTATTTAACCAAGGTGACAATAGGAGATTCCAAAGGCAAATATGTAGGGTTATATAGTTTTAGCAAAACTTAGCTTCTTTAATATTGAGAAGTTTAACTAAGTCATCAAAGACCTGATAATGACATAACATAGAAAGTGATTTTCTGGGCACACAAAAGAGAAAAAACCTTTGTTTACATTTTCTTATCAAAAGCAGATCAATGATTCAAGAAAACTTGTCTTTTGAATAGAGAGAATTTCAATCTTATACCACTATACTTTTAAAATCCCTTTATTTTAATCTTAGTCAGTCCTAACCATGCCTAAAATTCCTTTCCAAAGATTTTCCTTTCATAAACCTTCTACAACTTTCTTTGCATTCAGACTGTCCCAAGCCATCTCTCCCAAACAACCATTTTATTTAGGACAAAATTACCTTCTTTTACCTTCAACAAAAATGCATTCCCATTCCTTATATCTTTCTTTCATATCTCCTATGTTACTACATACAGTCTTGCTTCCCTTATTTCCATCAGTCTTAACTACATTTAGTAGAATTTTGCATTCCTAGAAACCTTAGTCTCCAGTGAAAACTAAGTAGTAACCAACTGTCACACCAGAATTCTTTAGATGGCAAATTTGTGAATCAGTTAAGCATAAAGCATGTTTTACCAACAGACTTAAATATCCTTAGTTTTTTGCAATAAGAAGTCAAAGGACAAACCTACATCCAGCAATCAATGGCTTAGCACTTTCTCCTATTTGGAAAAGACCTAGATGTCCAAAGAATGTAATTCCATTTACCATCCAAGCAAAACTTCAAAGTTTCAGGTTACCAAAGACTTTGAAAGTGATCTTAACTTCCATGAAAACTTTGATGAGACAATTAACCATCATTTTAGTCAGCTTTTTGCTAACAAATTGCAACAGAGATAACATGAGCTTATTTGACCTTTAGTAAACCTCCATAGAGTAAGTTTTACATTTACTGCTGATAACCTTAAAGACATGTCCACCTTAATTAAACTGACAAACTTAACTTAGTTCAAATACTGAATTATGTTCCACCTGGATCATCCCTATTGTCCATTTTTACGGGACACTGGGGGGGGGGAGATCTAGAGTGGGTGTGTTAGGTGCAGGGAGTGCTCTTCTTGCTCCTTGTTGGTAGGGGTAGGAGGAGCCATGGTGCCTGAGGCCCGGAGCACGGTCTAGAAGTTAGTTATGCAGTCCACACCCAAGGTGGTGCGGAAAGAAGGAGGAGCAGGGCACAGAAGAGACAAAGTGTTGGCAGAAGGCAGAGAAAGGGTTCCCGGTTCCAGAGGTTATCAGCTCCAACAGAGGAGCAAAGGCCATGTTTTCCTGCCGAAAGGGGAAATAGATAGTCCATGTCAGGCCAGGGAAGACAGGGAATTTCCCCCCAAACAAAGGGAGTTTCAGCAGCTGCTTGGGAATATTCCTTAAAGTCCCCATCCCAAGGGAGACTTAACCATAGTAGGCTCCAATTATAGCCATCAAACCAGGAGAAGAGTGAGGGAGAAGCCCCCACATCTAATAAGGACAGTGAGAGAGAGGGAGTCAAGAGTCCCCTCTGCCTGGGATGGCCTGTGTTTCCTCTAGAAACCTGGGTTTACTTGGAGGAGGCCTATTCAGATAATTATCATCCAATATGTCAGGAGGGAGTTAACTAGCCAAACACATTCAGGCAAACCCATTCTGCAAGGCCCTTAGATTAGGGTCCTCGTGTAGAGCAATGAAGGCCCAGGTACAAGCAATGGGTCCTCTAGGTCCATTTACCTTTAGCTCTGAAGAGATCGGATAGAACCCACTGAAGCCATGCAGTGTTAAAGGTGATCAGTGCTTTCCTAAATTTTGCAATCTGAATTGTTTCCAGGGGGTTAAAAGGCACCCCAAGGAAGAGTCCTTGGGAACTGAAGAAAAGAGATCTATGACCTAGAAAATCCCCCTGACCAGCTGGTGGCATCCCACTTGGGATATGTCAGAGGTTCCTGGTGTCAAAGCAACCTGAGGCATCCCCTAAACAAAATCGCTATGACCACCACCACTGACGTAGGCCCCTGTAGGAGGGAGTCTATCTCCCCCGCCTTTCCCCACCCCCTGCTTTCCCATCACATTCTAGACTACAATGGGTGCTGCTGTATGGACTGAAATACCATGATACTGTGCTTGAAGGTCGCACTGTGAAGGTCATGCCTTATTTTACCTTGCCTTGAAGGTCATGCCTTACCTTGCCTCATCTTGAGCTTTGAAAATCCACTGTTTTTAACAGTTGGAGAACACTAGAAAAATTTTATAAGAGTAAATTACCCAATTTTAACTAGTAGCTTAACTAGTTAGTAGAGGACATTGACAGAAAACAATAAAGATAGAAATCCATCATGGTCTAAGCAACATTCCAACACATGTAGTCCTTACAGCCAACTTCCCTAGGAAACAGTCCCCTGTACGTATCACTTCCCAGATGTAGCCCCCAGTTAGGATCAGCAAAGTGTAGGGTGAAGGGGAGAAGGTGCTGGAACTTCTGAGTAGGGGGGAGGAGGGAGATTTTCCTCTTTGTTGGACCTAACTTGAGAAGTTAAAGGACTAATTTGGGGAGCCAAAGGAGTCATAGGTTCCCTTTCTTTTTCTTTAAAAACGTTTGAGGTGTCCTCAGTATGTAAAGGGGCCAGGGTGGACCTAACCAGACCCTACATAGTAAGAAAAGCAAGGGGATACCTTTTTATCTTGTTTATGGCAATGTTTCAAGTTCTTTCCAATTCCCTCCCCTACTTCTAAATCTAACGTTCCTTGGTCAGGGAACCATGGGTTCTGGTCAGTAACAACCTGTAACAAACCCTGAAGTTGGTCCTCTGTTACAGAGGCCCAGCTTACCTTAAGGAGCTGTATCTCAATTATAGTAGCCCCATTAGCCTTTAAAATCTCCTTTAAGGAAAAATATGACAAAGAAACAACAACAACAACAACAAAAGCAAAGGAATAGAACATTGACCCAGAATGACCAAAACCCAAACCAAGACGCACTTTTGTAAAATTACTGGTTTTTAAAGAGAAAGAAAAATTCTTCAGACACCTTGGACATATAGGCAAATAAAAAGAGAGAGAGAGAGAGAGAGAGAGAGAGAGAGATTCTCATCAGACTCTTCAACAGCAATGCTTTAAGCCAGAAGGAAACTGTACAATGTAGGTAAGATACTCAAAGAAATTATGAACCAAGAATTTATATCCAGCAAAACTGACCTTCTGTAAAGATCCATCATTACCTTGCAAAAACTCAGTTTTTTTCCACGAGTCCTTGCTGAGTTGTCTACTGACAATGAGCTCCAGCCCAACAATATGCCTGGAGAGACATTGCCATGAGGACTGGTGGTAAGCACTCAGTTTGTATTTACTTGGAGAAGTGACACTAAATGATAATTAGAAGAGAAACATGTTTATAGTGCCTATATGCTCTAACAATGTAGTTATAGTATAGTCCCCCAAAGTCGTCGGGAAGCTTCACAGTGGATACAAATATTTTTGTATCTATTTTCAGTATTTTAGTTGGTAGTGCCAGTTTTACCATTGTTATTCTGAGACTATTCTTTGTATAAAGTGGCAAATCAGTTATTGTAGAATCTTTCAAAGTTTTTATGTCCTGTGTCCTTGGAAACCAAAGTTATATGCTGGGGTGTGTGTGTGTGTGTGTGTGTGTGTGTGTGTGTGTGTGTTTGTGTGTGTGTGTATAGACACTATATACATATAGTGTGTGTATATATACATACACACATACTCTATAATCTGTATTAATAAATATATAATAAAATCTAAGTCTATATTTATATAAAATACTTAATTCTATTCACAAAAAAGGCCTAGAAACAATGACCAATCTAGTAGCAGTGAGCATACATAACTCAGTTTATAGTCTTGATATTCCCTTTCTATTTAAAAAGATAGAGGGACCTCTTGGTGAACTGATGATTCTAAAAGTGTGGCAGGAAATATAAAAGATGAGCCTGGAATATCTTGTCTTAGCAGATAACAAGGAAGCCATCGAGGCTATCAAATGGACTTAGAAACCAACCTAATATTGGTAAAATTTCAGCTGCAACAAAGATTATAATTTCAATCAACTGAAATGCAGCAAATACATTTCAATAAGTTCATAACAATATTTGGCAAAAACACCAACTGATCACCTTCTGAAGATGGTATAGAAACAAATTATATTCTTAAAAACTATGTAAATAAAACAGAAGAATCAAGTATTTGTTCTACCTTTCCTATATGAACAGTACCACTGGGTGACCAAATAATAGATTAAGAAAAACATATTATTACAACTGATATAGGAAAACAAAATGACACAATATTGCCATTTTGCAACCTCCCATGAATTAGTGTTTATAGTCATAATACAGAAGAGCAGCTAATATCAAAGAAGAGCAAACTCTAGCCATGTATGTGCTTCCTGATAAAAGAACACAGAACCACCTATAATCATGCCAGAGGGATGGAAACTGGCTGACTCAGCTGCTAATATGCAGAAAACGCAGAGGACAGAGGCTATGTTGAATTGGACTGTGAGGATGCAGTAGACAAGATCTAGACTTTGAGAAACTCTATGGGTCAAACAGCATAACAGATAGACCACAAAGAAAAGAAAGAGATACGGGAGGGGGGATCTATGGCTTAAAACACATATTAATTTTTTTAACGGGCAAAATGGAACTATAATGTCTAGGGATGCACATTCAAATGATTAAGCAAGAAAATAATTACTATACAAGTCAGACTAGGAATTACTTTTGGGGGGAGAGGCTATGATTGAGATGGGGTACTTGAAGGGGGCTCCTGGGGTCACTGGTAAAGTTTTATTTCTTGACCTAAGTGGTGGCTACCAGGATGTTTGTCCCCCAAATAATCACTAAGCTACAAATTTAATTTGTATGATTTTCCACATCTGTGATTTGTTTTATAATATAACGTTTTTAAAAGATGAAAACAGAACTACCTACCTCACAGTGTATGTGTGTGCGTGCATAAACACATTTGAATATCTGGCTTCTGGTCGATAAATAGGAATCCCCTTCCCTGTTAATCCTGTTGAACAGCCTTGCCAGTGTGATTTCAGCACCCTAACATTACTAACTTGTGTGACTAATCAAATATAGTTAATACTCAGGGTGCCTGGGTGGCTCAGTCAGTTGGGCCACTGCCCTCAGCTCAGGTCGTGATCCTGGAGTCCCAGGATAGACTCCCACATTGGGCTCCCTGCTCAGCAGAGAGTCTGCTTCTCCCTCTGACTTGCCACCCCTCTCATGCTCTCTCTCTCTGTCAAAGAAATAAATAAAATCTATAAAAAATAATAAATTTTCTTTTAAATTAAAAAATTAAAATTGCTTTAAAACCTTACTATATTGTCTCTGTTTGGAGGGAGAGGTTTTCCCCCACATCTGGAGTTCGTAGGGACCTAGTAATTCCTTAAAAATACCCAAGCCTGAAACTTCCCCAAACTTGGCCATGAGCAGATATTAACTTACTGTGCCCAGACTTTTGTTTTCAGGCGGTCCATTCAGTGTCCATTGCAAAATGACCACGTTGGGGTCACCACTTGTCAGGAATGGCCAGCAATCCCTGTACCAATGGGTGAAAGATTACTCCAAACTGTGCTGTGAAAGAGAGGAGAAGGGAAAGACTTCAGAGACACTCAGAGACAAAGACTCTTTGCTGTTCTTTGTTCCTGTTTTTATTGGTCCTTCAGGATAATAAAAAATCTTTATCACTGTTTCTCAAGCAGGTGATGTGTGACAAGGGGTCTTTCTGGAACTAGGAAGATCTGATTACAAGAAAGATATGGTATGCTAATCTGCATGTTCTCCATGTTCTCTGAGTTCTGCTAAACATGGCCTAAGGGACAATGCATACATCTCTTAGATCACAGGATGGCTGTTTGGGCTAAGAAAGCTTCAGGGAAGGCAACTCCTAGCGGCATTCATATGATGGAGTGGTCATCCTATGGTGGAAGGGTCACGCAAGCCTTGGCATTCCAAAGGCCTGTGCCCTTCTCCAAAACCTTCTCTGCCCCAGGACCTCTTTGTTCCATTTTAGCAAGCCAGGTATTATGGATGATTTCATGCTTTACATTAACCCCAACAATTCTCTTGCTAGTTCTAATTAGCACTTAAATTGATTTAGCTTTCTGTATGATTTGCAAATAACTGTCTCCTCCTTTCTAATATTTATAATTTACTTTTAATTTTTATTTATTTATTTTTACCTTATTCCATCTGTTAAAAAGCAATACTAAATAAATAATAATAACTGATCTATTTACTTTATTCCTGAATTTGACAGTATTCTAGCCTTTCACCTTTAAATATCACATTTCCTATTTCAGACTGATAATGTTAGTATTTTAAGCAAGTTTTCTCCTGTCATAGGTTCCTAAGACTCTTATTTTTAGCAACATTTTACCAAATAACTTTTTGCATCTACTAAGAAAAAAATATACATATTTTTTTCTTTTCAGTCTAACCTAGCTTAGTGAAATGAGTTAAGAAGATGTCCATCTAATACTAAGCTTTGTTTCAGAGCACAGGAATATCTTTTCTTTAGAGATTTAGAAGAATCGGCCTTAAAAAAACAAAATTAAATTTCTGAGAATTTCTTTTTACTTCTATTATTGTGAAAAATAGGTTGAGTGAGTATAAAATTCTTAAGTCATAGTTTTCTTTCAAAATCTAAAGATTGTCTCATAGCATTTAATATTGTGAAAGGGATGTATTTATAAATGATTTGTTTCTTTTGCCCAATATTTGTAGGTATTTTTCCCTTTATTCTCCAAATTTAAGATATTTTGAGGTTAAGTGTAGGTATAGTTTCTTTTTATTTTGCCTGAATTTGAGTTGATAATTGCTTGCAATGTGAAAACTCAAGTGTTCACTTGTGGGAAATTTTCTCCTCTTCATATTTTTTTTATTATTTACCTGTCATTTTTTTTCTCATATTTCTACATTGAATAGGCTGGGACAGCTCTTTGTATTTCTTACATTTTCTCTTATAATTATTATTTACTTTTTTCTGTGGGTTTTGTGATAATTTCTCAAAGATTAGCTGAAGATAGTCATAACAGATTCATCAATGTGTTTTCCAGTTTGTCTTCCATGTTTGTTACAGCAGCTGTAAGTTAACTAGGCATGTGATCTTGCTTCCATAACTGAGGTGACTATCCCCATAAAGTACTTTGGAGAGGTCAATACTACATTCAATAGTCTCCTTAAGTCGAGCACAAGCTATGAGCACCATAGCAATAGTTCAAGGTACACATCTCAAAGATTTTACTGAGACTGATATTTGTGTGCTACTTCTTGTATCTGCTGATTACCACACAATCAAATTGTCCCAAGTCTATGTCACTCTGAAGAAATGACCAACAAGCGTGTGAGTCCCCACAAGCAAAGAAAAGCCTGCCTGGTGAAATCCCTTTAATATTTGCCACCTCAATCAGTCTTTCCTTTATCAGATCCTTCAAAAAATTAATTCTTTAATAAGATTCTTTATGGTATTTAGACCTAGTTCTCAGTTTTGATAAGCAATTTCCCTTCTTATTATGGCCCTTTGTCAAATGGGCATGTGGGACAAAGACTGAGGTGACAAATAGACTCAGACCATATCATCATATGAGAAGAACACCACCACTCTCATAAATACCTCAACATAAAGACAAAAAAAGGGGAGGGGGAGTGGAGGATTAAACCAAAGCATTCAAAAACTGTTAGACAATAGCAATGATTTAACATGAAATTACTAAACTCCAAGAAGAGAAAGAGAATAGAACGTAAAAACATTTAGAGACAGTGGCTAACAATTTTCTCGAATGAATGAAAGACAATACATCACAGATCTGATAAGCTCAGAAAATCTCACACTGGATAAACATGAAAAAATACACACAGACACATCATGGTCAAACTGATGAAAAAGATAAATAGACAATCCTCAAAATAGACAAAAAGAATATACATAGAGAGAAACAAAGACATGAATTACACTCTATATATTGTCAGAGATTACACAAGCCCAAAGATAATAAACTCACATATTTAAAGAATGGAAGGAACAAAACAGTAACAAAACAAAAACAGATAACTACTGGCCTAGAATTGTATATTTAGCAAAAATATCTTTCGGTAATGAAAGGAAAATCTTTTTCATAAACCTAAAGCTGAAATAATTGTTAGATGTGTACTCAAAAAATTTTAAAGAAAAATCTTTCATCAAAAGAAGTGTGATACCATTTAGGAATATGGATCTTACATGGAAAAATTAAAAGCAGAGAAACAGCTTTTTAAAAGGATGCTCTATAAGAAAGATACAGTGTTCTAGCAGACCTATCCACAAAGACCTGGCATACTAGAAAGGACTGGCATGATATATTCAGGGTAATAAGTGGAAAAAAAATGTAGCCAAGAATACTTTATCCAGCTAGGCTGTCATTGAAAATAGGAGTGATAAAAAAAGCTTCCAGGACAAACAGAAACTTAAAGAATTTGTGATCACCAAGTCAGTCCTATAGAAATATTGAAAGGTGTCCTCTAAGCAAAGAGAGAGCCTAAAAGTAACATGGACTAGAAAGGAACAGACATAAAATACAGTAACAGTCGCCTTACAGGCAACACAATGGCACTAAATTCATATTTTTCAGTAGTTACCCTGAATGTAAATGGGCTAAATGGATCAATCAAAAAACACAGGGTATCAGATTGGATTAAAAAAGCAAGACCCATATATATGCTGTCTCCAAGAGACTCATTTGAGACACAAAGTTACCTCCAGATTTAAAGTGAGGGGGTAGAAAACAATTTATCATGCTAATGGACATCAAAAGAAAGCTGGGGTAGCAATCCTTATATCAGACAAATTAGATTTTAAACCATAAACTGCAGGGCACCTGGGTGGCTCAGTGGGTTAAAGCCTCTGCCTTCAGCTCAGGTCATGATCTCAGGGTCCTGGGATCGAGGCCCACATCGGGCTCCCTGCTCAGCAGGGAGCCTGCTTCCTCCTCTCTCTCTCTGCCTGCCTCTCAGCCTACTTGTGATCTCTCTCCCTCTGTGAAATAAATAAATGAAATCTTAAAAAAAAAATTTAGAAAAAGAAAATAAATAAAAATAAAAAAATAAAAATAAAAAAATAAATCATAAACTGCAATAAGAGATGAGAAAGGACACTAAATCATACTTAAAGTGTTTATCCAACAAGGTCATCTAACAATTGTAAATATTTATTCCCCTAATATGGGAGCAACCAATTATATAAACCAATTGATAACAAAATCAAAGAAACACATCGACAATAATACAGTAATATTAGGGGACTTTAACACATCCCTCACTGAAATGGACAGATCATCTAAGCAAAATATCAACAAGGAAATAGGACTTTAAATGACACAGTGAGGGCGCATGGGTGGCTCAGTGGGTTAAAGCCCCTGCCTTCCACTCAGGTCATGATCTCAGGGTCCTGGGATTGAGGCCCGCATCGGGCTCCCTGCTGAGCAGGGAGCCTGCTTCCTCCTCTCTCTCTGCCTGCCTCTCTGCCTACTTGTGATCTCAATCTCTGTCAAGTAAATAAATTTTAAAAATCTTTAAAAAAATAAAAATAAAAAAATAAAAATAAATGACACAGTGAACCAGATGGACTTCATAGATATATTCAGAACATTCCATCCCAAAGTAACAGAATACACATTCTTCTCAAGTGTACCTGGAACATACTCCAGAATAGATCACATCCTGGGTCACAAATCAGGTCTCAACTGGTACCAAAAGATTGGGATCATTCTCTGTATATTTTCAGACCACAATGCTTTGAAATTTGAACTCAATCACAAGAGGAAAGTTGGAAAGAACTCAAATACATGGAGGCTAAAGAGTATCCTACTAAAGAATGAATGGGTCAACCAGGAAATTAAAGAAGAATTTTAAAAATTCATGGAAACAAGTGAAAATGAAAACACAACTGTTCAAAATCTTTGGGATGCAGCAAAGAGATAAGTATATAGCAGTATAAGCCTTTCTCAAGAAACAAGAAAGGCTCAAATAGACAACCTAACCCTACACCTAAAGGAGCTGGAGAAAGAACAGCAAATAAAGCCTAAAACCAGCAGGTGAAGAGAAATAACAAAGGTTAGAGCAGAAATCAATGAAATAGAAACTAAAAGAACGGTAGAACAGATCAACAAAAGTAGGAGTTGTTTCTTTGAAAGAATTAGTAAGATTGATAAACCCCTGGCCAGACTTAAATTTTTTAAAAAGGCATTTGAATCACCAAAGGCAAACTCTCACTCTTTGCAGATATGATACTTTATATGAAAAACCCAAAAGATTCCACCCTAAAACTACTACAGCTCATACAGGAATTCAGTAAAGTGTCAGGATATAAAATCAATGCACAGAAATCAGTTACATTTCTATACACTAACAATGAGACAGAAGAAAGAGAAATTAAGGAGTGGACCCCATTTACAATAGCACCCAAAACCATAAGATAGTTAGGAATATACCTGACCAAAGAGGCAAAAAGTCTGTACTCATAAAACTATAGAATACTGATGAAAGAAACTGAGGAAGACACAAAGAAATGGAAAAACATTCCATACTCATGGATTGGAAGAATAAATATTGTTAAAATGTCTAGGCTACCTAGAGCAATCTACACATTTAATGAAATTCCTATCAAAATACCATCCGTTTTTTTCAAAGAAATGGAACAAATAATCCTAAAATTTATATGGAACCAGAAATGACCCCGAAGAGCCAGAGGAAGGTTAAAAAAGAAAAACAAAGCCGGTAACATCAAAATTCCAGATTTCAAGCTCTATTACAAAGCTGTAATCATCAAGATACTATGGTACTGACACAAAAACAGACACATAGTTCAGTGGAACAGAATAGAAATGGGCACTCAGTTCTATGGCCAACTAATCTTCGAAAAAGCAGGAAAGAATGTCCAGTGGGAAAAAGAGTCTCTTCAACAGTGTTGGGAAAATTGGACAACCACATGCAGAAGAATGAAACTGGACCATTTCCTTACACCACATACAAAAATAGACTCAAAATGGATAAAAGATCAAAATGTAAGACAGGAATCCATCAAAATCTTTGAGGAGAACACAGGCAACAACCTCTTCAACATCAGTCAAGCAATTTCTTCCTAGACATGTCACCAAAGACAAGGGAAGCACGGGCAAAAATGAACTATTGGGACTTTATCAAGATCAAAAGCGTTTGCACAGCAAAGGAAACAGTCAACAAAACCGAAAGACAACTGACAGAATGGGAGAAGATATTTGCAAATGACATATCAGATAAAGGGCTAGTATCCAAAAATTGATAAAGAACTTATCAAACTCAACACCTGAGGAACAAATAATCCAATCAAGAAATGGGCAGAAGGCATGAACAGACATTTCTCCAAAGAAGACATCCAAATGGCCAACAGACACTTGAAAATGTGTTCAACATCACTCAGCATCAGGGAAAGACAAATCACACCAGTCAGAAGGGCTGAAATTAACAAGTCAGGAAATAGCAGATGTTGGCGAGGATGCAGAAAAGGGGGAACCCTCCTACACTGTTGGTGGGAATGCAAGCTGGTGCAGCCACTCTGGAAAACAGTATGGAGTTTCCTCAAAAAGTTGAAAATAGAGCTACCCTACAACCCAGTAATTGTACTACTGGGTATTTACACCAAAGATATAAATGTAGTAAACTGAAGGGGCACCTGCACCCCAATGTTTATAGTAGCAATGTCCACAATAACTGAACTGTGGAAAGAGCTCAGATGTCCATTGACAGATGAATGGATAAAGAAGAGGTGATACACACACACACACATACTATATATGTGTGTGTGTGTGTATGTATGTATATATATATATATATATATATATATATATATATATAGGAATGGAATGGAATATTAGGCAGCTATCAGAAAATTAAATCTTGCTATTTGCAATGATGTGGATGGAACTAGAGGGTATTGTGGTATGTAAAATAAGTCAATCAGAGAAAGACAATTACCATATGATCTCAATGATATGTGGAATTTAAGAAACAAGGCAGAGGATCATAGGGGAAGAGAGAAAAAAATGAAACAACACGAAACCAGAGAGGGAGACAAACCATAAGAGACTCTTAATCTCAGGAAACAACTGAGGGCTGCTGGAGTGGACGGGAGTGGGAGGGATGGGGTGGCTGGGTGATGGACACTGAGGAGGGTATGCGTTGCAGTGAGTGTTTTGTATTGTGTAAGACTGATGAATCACAGACCTGTACCCTTGAAAAAAATAATACATTATATGTTAATAATAATAAAAATAGAAAGATACAGTGTTCTTATTTTCATTACTTTAGCAATAATTGTCTAAAGCAAAAACAATGTCTTGCCAGACTTATAACATGTAAAAGTAAAATGTATGAAATAATCTCACAACCTAGGAGAGAAAAGAAATGAAAGTACATTGCTGAAAGTTTCTTATGCTATTTGTGAAATAGTGTAATATAATTTCACTGTCAACTATTTTAAGTGAAAAATATATATTTCAACCATAGAGCAGTCTTGAAAAAATTTAGAAGAGGTATAGCTAAACAGCCCATAATGGAGAGAAAGCTGAATTTTAAAAAGGGAGGAAAGAAGGAAGGGGAATTAAGAATAGATGCAGCAAGCAGAAGAGAAGCAACGATATGTCAAATCTAAGCATATCAGTAGTTACATTAATATGAATGGTCTAATACCCCAATTAAAAGGCAAAGGTTGTAAGATTGAATTTTTTAAAAAGCAAGACAGAACTATATTCTAGCTATAAGAATCTACTTCACCTATAAAGACAGAAACAGATAAAGAGTAAACAGATGAGAAAAGACACATCATGCAGACACAAATCAGAAGGTAGTTAGAGCAGCTGCCATATCAGAAAGACCTCAGCACAAAGAAGATTACCAGGCATATACAGGGACATTTCATAATGAAATAACAACTGTAAATGTGATTGCACCCAAAAGCAGAGCTTCAAAATACATGAAACAAAACTAAGAGAACTAAAAAAAAAAGTCAAATCCACAATGTTGTTGGGTATTTCCAAGATCTTCTCTTAGTAATTCATAAAACAATAGAAAATCAGTGAGGATATAGAAGACCTGAACGATACTATCAACTAACTTCATCAAACTGATATTTATAGGCTCTTCCATTCAACAAAGGAATGACATATTTTATTTTCTAGTGGTATGGAACATTCATTATGATAGGCTACACTCTGGGCCTTAAAATGAATTTCAAGAAATTTTTTAAAATTTAAATCACTCAGGGTGGCTCAGTCCATTAAGCATCTGCCTTCAGCTCAGGTCATGATCCCAAGGTCCTGGAACTGAGACTTGCATCAAGCTCCCTGCTCAGCAGGGAGTCTGCTTCTCCCTCTCCCTCTGCCTGCCGCTCCCCTGCTCATGCTCTTGCTCTCTCTCCCTCTCTCTTTCAAATGAATAAATAAAAAATCTTTAAAGGGTGCCTATGTGGCTCAATCGTTAAGTGCATGCCTTCATCTCAGGTCATGATCGTGGGGTCTTGGGATCAAGCCCCACACTGGGCTCCCTGCTCGGTGGGAAGCTGCTTCTCCCTTTCCCACTCCTCCTGCTCTCGCTTTCTCTTTATCAAATAAATAAAATAAAATAAAATTTAAATTATACAAAATATAATTTCTGACCACAATAAATTAAACTATGGCAATCACAGAAAGATATCTAGAAAATACCCCAGCTACAAAATTAGCTTCTCATAAGTCTCTCAAATTTATCCTTTTTCTCTTTTTTTTAAAGATTTTATTTATTTATTTGACAGAGAGAGACACAGTGAGAGAGGGAACACAAGCAGGGGGAGTGGGAGAGGGAGAAGCAGGCTTCCCGCTGAGCAGGGAGCCCGATGCGGGGCTCGATCCAAGGACTCTGGGATCATGACCTGAGCCGAAGGCAGATGCTTAACGACTGAGCCACCCAGGTGCCCCTATCCTTTTTCTCCTTAAACCTAAATCTATTTTAGGGTTTTTGCCACGGAGGACTTAACCAGCTTCCCATACTCTAAGACATTAAATTTTTCTACTTTTTTTTCTTTAACCCCCAATTCCTCTATCAAACGCAGACTCATCTGTTGACAGATTTGTGATGCTACCTCTGAGAAGTCTCTATTTCACAATCCCACTTAGCCCCAGTTCATGTTCTTATTACTCCCCTGTGGCTATTCTATCAGCTTTCCAAACAATCTTCTTTCATTTACTCCTTCAATCCAGTCTTACAACAAGTGTCGTCTTCCTAAAACAGGATTTTCAATGAAGTGTGCGCAATGATCTGTTAATCCTTTTAGATACACTATCACAAAGTATTTCTATGACCAAAAATATTAGGGAAACAGAGCTTATTATACCTGTCTCTTTGAGTCTTACAACACCTCTTGGCATATTAAGATTATTTGAAGTATTGCAATTAAAAAAAAAAAACAAACCTGTTTAACTTTGCTTTACCTCGCATGTCCCAAATTTGTTTGGAAATTAAGTTGTTGGTTTTTCTTCACGTAATACCTACCAATAATCTAAGAATAAGTGTTTAAAAGAATGTCCTTCAGCAAATACTTTCCTAAGTCACAACAAAACTTCACTTTTCCCCTCCTTTAAAAATCTGATGTTTAGAACTGGCTATGAAATGACACCCAAGTTCTGTGGCCCAGCTGCAAGGTCTTTCATGGTCTGGCTTCAGCCTTCCCTTTGAGCCAGTCATCCTTATACCCCCCATGCTCAATCCACTGAATCATTCATGACTTAGCCATTCTGAACTAGGGCCCATGACTCAAAAATACTTGGTACTTTCCTACTGTTCACCTTGTTCTTTCCTCGGTGTTCACCATTTAAATCCACCTGTGCTTCCATACCCAGCACAAATACAGCATCATCTATGGTGAGATGTCATTCATTTATCCAGAAAACATTAATTAATATCTACTAAGTACTAGGTACTAGGGTCTATTCCAGGAAGGCTCCAGTTGGACATAATCTTTTCAAAATAATTCAACAGCAAGCTCTGCCTATGTTACACCTGTGCTTATATTTTATGTATATTAAAGCACTGATCAAAAGCTGATTCTCACACACACTAGGTGCTCTCCTGCCGAAGGTTTACAATTGCTATTCCCTCTCCTGGACTACTTTCCCAGGTATCTGTAAGGCCACTTCCTTACTTCTTCAAGTCCTGGTACAAATGGGATCTTCTCCATGAGGCCTCCCTACACCATTCTTTAAAATTGTAGCTGCCTTCTCTCTTTCTTTTTTTTACCTTACTTCTCTCTGTAATATTTACCATGTGTTATAATGGAACTTTTGCATATCTGTGTGTTGTAGACTCTGTAATCACAGGGATCTTTATCTATCTCATTCACTTATGTATGCTTAGTACAAGAACAATGCTCACTACTTAGTAAATGTGATGGCTAATTTTATAAATGTCTCAACTTGACTAAACCATAGTAACCAGATATTTGGTCAAACACCAGTCCAGATGTCACCGTGAAGGCATTTTTAGATGAAATTAATTTTTAAATCAGTAGATTTTTGGGTAAAGTAGAGGAGCCTTCATAATGTGGTTGGACCTCATTCAATCAGCTGAAGGCCATAAGAGGAAAAAAAAAACCTGAGCTCCTCCTAAGAAGGAAGAATTCTGCCTTCAGACTGCATTCCAGCTGCAGTATCCACTCTTTTCTGGATTTCCGACCTGCTCTCCTACTACAATGATTTCAGACTTGCCAGAACTCTCAATCTTGTGAGCCAATTCCTTAAAATAAATCTATCTATGGATATAGATATTTATATCCATCCGTGTCTCTAACTATCATCTATCTATCTATCATCTATCTATCTTTCCATCTATCAAAGAAAAGAGAGAGATTCTATTGATTCTCTTTTTCTTGGGAGCTCTAATACAGCAGGTACTCAGTAAATATTTGTAGAATTAATAGATGACTTATCATTAGTTATTTACAGCTTAGACTCTAAGCTCCTAGAAGAGGATATAACTTACATAGCCTTCTATTTCTTTGGTGCCTAACACCATTTTTCATTCATTCATTCAACACATATTTGTTGATTACTAGTCTAGTACCAGGCACTAAGCCCATGCCACATACATGCCTTGTACTTCTCTACCTCTGGCTTTAAACTCCCCCCAACCCTGTTCACTTATTTAATTCTACCTATCCTTCAAAATCCAGTTCAAATACATCTTCTATGAATAGGAAGCCATTCATCTATTCAGCAAACATTAATTAAATGTCTACTATGTACCAAGTACTGGGTTATGTTTGTTGGATAAACATAGAAGCTTCTAAAAAGAAAGTGTTACATAAAGAGAAAGTAGGCATGGTTTAAAAAAAAACATACTTATTAAAGCTGAACTTGTTAGCACGAGTCTATACATTAAGAGCATCGCAAACAGCAAAGTATATAATCAATTGATTGGAATCACTTGAGTCATGTGAAATGTAGTCCCCAGGCAGCCAAAGAACCACAGCACTGGAGCATTTAGTACAGAAAAGTAGCACATTCATATGAAATCGATGGTCAAGCAAATGCAGGAGGTAAGAAGTGGACAAGTTCAAATAGTAGTACAGCAGGTTGGGGTAATAAAGAAGGAAAATGGTAAAGGGTTTTCAAAGGAACATCATTTCTGCATCCATCAAAGGTGATTAGTCCAGGTTTAGCATCAGCACTAGCAAGCTAAAGCTTTATGTATTAGGTAAAAAGCAGTCTTCTTGGCTCCCGCCCTGCACTGAAATGATATATGAGGATAACAGAGATTGACAGCTTGGAAAGGTCACTTGTCCAGCCAGCCAAGCACACCTCATCTTGCCTCCATGTCATAATAAACTTCACTTGCAGACCCTGTCTGAAAGCCCATCCATATGCCTTGGATGCTCCAGGAATGGAAAGGTCATGATGGACCTGAGTGCCTCTCGGTCACGTGTCGGTGCTCCTGGTCTCCACTGACTTGCATATATTTGTATTTCAAGCCACAAGCAAGTAAGTTTCCATCTCTTGTTCAGCCTGTCAGCCTGGTATGAATCATAAATTATATATTTTTTCATTTTACAGTCAGAAAAATCTCCTCTTCGATGATAATAAAATCAGTGGACCAGATTCTGCCCTTCGTTACTTATGTACAAATCCTGCTGAGGTCAGCAAAACTTAAGGGCATGCAACTTTGGGCAGAATGTATTCCAACTTTTTTTTTTCCTTGCTGGATTTTTATTACCTGACATCTTTCTGATTCCTCTGGATTGCACAATAAGGGAAGGGTGGCCCAGTTTGGGTAAAATAAAAAATGACCCAAACCACTGACCTAAATCCTGTCTTTGAAATTTAAAATTACATTTACTAGGAAGGAAAATAGTTTTTTGAGTGTGGGTGGTTTTCTTTTTCAAAACCCATTTTCAAATGTTGACCTCCTGAATGTTATCATACCAGTTTGGATTGGAAAACAGAAGGGTAGGTAAACATTTTTTTAAGCTTGGTGGGGGGAGGTCATCCTTTCTGAATTCATTATCTGCAAAGAAGCAGGAAATACCAAGAACTTTTTTTTTTTCCCACAAAAGATTTCCTGGTCACATTGCCAGATTTGACTCCAAAAGTGAATTGTCCAATTTTGTGAAATATTGAGACTTTCTGTCTTCCCTTCATTCAAAGGTGAACTCAGGTAGTGAAGAAGCAAAGGCAGGAAAGCTTTGCTTGGGGGAAAGAGATAAGGGTTGGAGGTGATGAATTCTCCTGTGCACAAATAAAGGGGCCATATGCATCGTTTCCACATAGATGACAGCCCTCATAATTTGATGTAATGACTCAAAGACTAACCCACCATAAACCTCGCAGCTTTTCCCTTGAGATTCTTACTGATGTCAGTCTTTACAATAAGATGCCATCTCTAGAAGCACTCTGTAAAATATTTGGGATATAGGACTCCAACACATGGTAGCCATATAATAAATTATTTACCAATTCTCTATCTGAGATTAAGGCCCTAACCTAATGGAACATGACACAGGCAAATTTTGATAAGAAAGAAGAAGGATAGATGTGGTAATGGAGGAAGGAAGGATTTGGAGCAAAGCCCTCTGTACATTACGTTAATACTATCCCACAGTGTTGTCGTTTTTTGTATATAAAACTAATCCCTGACCTAAACTGATCTTCTTAAAACTGGGGGCTCCGGCTCATTTATTTTTGTCAGTACCTGGCATTGGGCCTGATAACACAGAAGCAGTTTAACACAGTGCTTTGATTTTACAGTCCTGGGCTTGAGTTCAAATTCTACCAATTATAAGTTATATGACTTTGGATAAGATATTGCACTTCATTAAGCCTAATCTATAAAAGGGGCATAGTAATTCCCTCCTTCAAATATTCTTTTCAGAACAAAGTAAGATATACTTTTAAGTGCTTTTCACAATGCTTGGCACAGAATTTGCACTTAATAAAAACCATAATCATTACAAGACATTCAAAAAGTTTGTTGAATGAATGAATGAATCAATGGATCAACCCCAAATTAAGAATTAACAGGGGAGCAGCAGGAATATGTGAAAGCTTTGTCATAGGGAGATATTTAAAGGGTCAGGGTGGGGAGTCCCTAAAGTAGGCATGAAGCAATTAACCTCAATCTTTGTCTTCAGTACATTTTCGAAAACTCATCACATTTGGTGGGACACTTGAATAGAGTACAAGTCCCAGAATAGCACTAAACTAGCAATAATTTAGAATACCAGTGTTTCACAATCTCAATACCATGCACAGGTAATCTTTCAGCCCTGGGTAGCTACTTAAGTAAACTATGTGCTCTTTTAAATTCTTGTAGAGCTAAGTCACCACATGTTCTAGGAAACATGTACTCTTTCTTTCCTGCCGACATGATGTTTATTGGGCCTCTGACCTCATTCCAGTCATGTTATGCTTCATGCTACATCATAAGAAGTATCATTATGGGGACCTTACTATGCACTCAGCACACTTCTAAGTACTTTACATGAATCGATGTATTCAATTCTCACAACTTCACGATGTTAAGTACTACCTATGTGGAAGTTACCAGAATCAACTTTATTTTACAGATGAGAAAACTAAGGCCCATGGAATCAAATAATTTGGCAAAGGTCACAGAGGGAGCAAGAGCTCCATTGTATATTTGAAGCCAGACAGGTAGACTCCAGAGCTTGTAACCACTATGTCATATGCCCCACAAGACACACTAGTTCCAGCTGCCTAATGTAGGTACCTTCAGACCAGTGTCTGTAAATTACACTGTAGCTAAATAAATTGTTCACATTGGTGGAAATACACCTGTATACTGGGGAAAAACTTTACACATGATATGAAGTTTGCGGGCAGAGACATAGTGTCTTGCTGGCAAGTTCTTTTTAGATCACAAATATGCCAAGGGCCCATATGCGAAGCTGTGGAAGTGAGGCAAAAATTGACCATATTCTCAAGCATGTAATTCTCAGAGGAAATGTGGCCCATCATGAGATCTTAGCAATAATCCCTGTTTCTCCTGGGAAGCTACTGAAGGCCTCTTCAACTCACTTTTCATATCTTCTGTCAATGGAGCGACCTACAGAAGGCAGCTGGGCAATTATTAGGCACAGCCAGAGCTCCTTAAAGCCTCCTGCTCAACTTACAAATCATTAGCAATTCTTCGCTCATGACAATCCTGCTTAAAAATAAACTTGAGCATGACAATAACCAAAAGAAAGGACAACAATTATTAAAGACAGTAACCAACACAGGGAATACAGAATCTTCCATTCAGTTTGAGTTCTGGGCCCAGGCCTGTGCACCCGTATACCAGTAGGTCTTGGCAATGTTGTCATAGACCAAGTTACTGCCCTCAGAAACTTCACTTACACATATTTTTATAACTGTGCATGAGCTAGTTAATAGGGCTCCCCACTTGGATTTGTTGTCCTTGGATTTATTGTATCTAGATACTAAGATTCAGCAATAGCATCCATTGTTAATTTTCTGTATAAGTGCAGGATTCGGTCACTCTTGTCTAACTGAATATGTCAAGACCATTGCAATTGTACACTGTATTGCATCCAAATAAAATGTTAGCTCTGTCCTAGAACAGGCAGATTGGATTGCATATTTATTAAAATTGGGAAAACAGGCCAAGGACTTTGGGAAACTCAACTGTGTTACCCCTGGGATCTTTACCATTGCAAGTTACCTTTCTCCTCAGCTGGAACAGTCACGACCAGTAATGGAGAACTGGTAAACTCCTTTGAGAGTTCCAGCTGAAACTTTCTTAAGTAGTCCTTAGAATACTTTTAATTTTGCATATCACCTTGCATCTCTAGAGCTGTCCCTGCTGACTTACTCCATCTTCTCTGTTGTCTCTATCTCGAAAGGGAGATAGCCCTTGAAAACAAGGAGCATTCCCACTTGGCAGATGGAGAAAATGGGCATCTGATTGGTTGTGCTCTACTCACAAAATCAGTATTCCAGAAAATCACGCAGCACAGATAGAATCCATAGAATAATAGGAGTGCCAATTCAAAAGTAATCCACACCCTTAGATCTCATTGAGGTTACCCAATAAACTGAGAAGAGTATTTCCAATTAAGATAAACACTGTAGAACTCTTTTTTTTCTTTTTAAGATTTTATTTACTTATTTGTCAGAGAGAGAGAGCACAAGCAGGGGAGCGGCGAGCAGAGGTAGAGGAAGAAAAAGGCTTCCTGCTGAGCAAGGAGCCCAATGTGGGACTCAATCCCAGGACCCTGGGATCATGACCTGAGCCGAAGGCAGACACTTAACCAACTGAGCCACCCAGGCGCCCCAACACTGTAGAACTCTTAATGTTTATCATTAAGCTTCAAATATCCTGCACCCAGCGAGTGGTAACTAGTCAAGAGGAATGTCCATAGTCTGCTTCTAGCCATATGCCCATAACAGGAGCCAGCTAGGTAACTGGCATTGAGTAAAAAAAGCTAGGGTAGGATAACACTAAATCCAAGATACCATCATATGTTACCTTGACAACTGTAATACAGTCTTACCACCATTCTTGCCCACCTGAAACCTTTCTCTTCATGTAGACTAGGGTTATTTTTACAAATACTATATCAAGTCCTACCCTGGACCTCCCTAAAACTTTTAGTGGCTTCCCACTGCACAAAGATAAAGGTGCAAATTCCTTAGTGTGGTGGACAAGGTGCTTTATAAGCTGGCTGCTACCTACCTCTGCAACCTCATTTTAAACCCCTTTCCCCTCATCTCCTTCATTGTCTCAATACTTCCCAAATCATGCCAAACCCTTTCCCAACCCACAGCATGTACTTTTCCCTCTTTGTGTAGAATACCCCTCCCCACCTGTTCCCCTCTCCCAGATGACTGCCCTCCCTCTGATTCTTCTCATGATGGCATCTTATTTTTCAGGTTTACATTTTATTGTCTCTCCTGAGAGAGCATTCTTCATTAACCTAGACAGATCTCAAACACTCTTCCTTATCACGACACCCTATTCATTTTTCATTCACCTACCAAATTTATTTGTGTACTTAGTATGTGCCAATAACTGTTTTAAGTTCTGTGTATACAACAGTGAACAAACACACCAAAAAATGCATGCATTCATAAAGATAATATTTTAGTCAGAAAAGCATACAGTGAGCAAAATAAGTAAGTGAATGAGTATTCAAAACCTTTAAATACTCCATTTTAGAATGTTTTACTGAGAGGGTAACAAGTGAGAAGAGACAGCTAGGGGGAGGGGCAAGTCTCCTTGGGACTACTCAAGGAGAAAATGTTCTAGGCAGAGGGAGTATCAAGTGCAAAGGCCTTGAGGCAGGAAAGTGCCTGGAATGTTCAAGGAAGGCAAAGAGCTGCACTGGCTGAGGTGGACTAAGGTGGAAAATAGTTGTAAGAGATGACGCTGGAGAAGTAACGGTAGGGTCAGATAGAGCAGGACCTTGGACATCATAGCAAGTTTCCTGACTTATTCTGACTGAAATGGGAAGCCCTTGAAAGTTTTTGAGTGAAGGGTGATATGATCTGCCTTGCATTATAACAGGATCATCCCAGTTGCTTCCTGAGGGATTAATTTAAAGGGCTTATGCAATGAATATTTTTGTCCCCCCCAAATTCATATGTTGAAGCCCTAAAATCCAATCTGTACTTGCAGATAGGGTCTGTGAAGAGGCGATAAAAGTTGAGTGAGGTCATAAGGGGGAGTCCCTTATCTGATAACCCCAGTACCCTTATAAAAAGTGGAAGAGACACCAGAGCTTTCTCTCTCTGCATGGAGGCACCAAGGAAAGGCCACGTGAACATGTAGTGAAAAGGAGACCAGAACTGGACGAGGCTGGCACCCTGATTTTGGACTTCCAGCCTCTAAAAGTATAAGCAAATATATTATGGTTTAAGCTATCCAGTCTATGATATTTTATTATTGCAGCTAGATCTTCAATAATTTTTATTATTTATTTTTACCAAAGGGAGCAAGAATGGAAGACTGTTTCCTCCCTAGCATTTAAGAGAATATTTAATTTAAAAAATCTGCTAGTATGTATTTATTTCAAATCTTCTCAACTCAACAGTCAATTTCAAGAGGCTCGGCTCTGGGCCTCTCTCATGCACCACTCTACCCCCATGTCCCAGTACTGCATCTTGCAGGTCATGCGTACAGAATAAATATTTGCTGAATGAGTGATCTGATGAAGTTAGAGGACTTCTCCTAAGAAGGTCTCATGCATTTAAGGTATTTGCTTCTGAATTACAAATATTTTGTTTGTGTTTGTTTTTTTAGAGCCTTCTTTGACCTGATACTGTAAAGCTTTATTGGAGTCAACTTTTCTCTTTTGCATATCTTCATTCCACAATTATTTATTAGGTCCCTGTTATAAACCCTGGCCAGGGTGCAAAGATGAACCCTTGTTACTTACTTCAAATTGTTAACAGATTTTTATGTTTTTCTTATTCAATATAATAGTATTTAACAAGAGTTCAAAATGCAAAAAAGGCTATACATTTTTACCACAGCCAGTTATCTTTAATTTCTGAAATGTTTTTTACTGGACTACTTAGCAATCATCTGTTAGAACTCAGATGGCACCTATTCAGAATGTAACTTTTGTATATGATAGACTACTAAAATTTGGATCACTTTTTAAAAAAAAAAACAAAACTCTTTTATTAGTTTCTTAGGGCTGCCATAACCAAGTATCATGAACTGGGTAGCTTATATAACAGAAATTTATTGTCCCAGAGTTCTGGAGCTAGGAATCCAAAATCAAGGTGTCAGCAAAGCTGGTTCCCTTTCAGTTCTATGAGGGAGAATCTGTTCCATGCCTCTCCCCTAGCTCCTAGAGGTTTGCTGGCAACCCTTGTCAATCTTTGGCTTGTGTAAGCATCACGCCAATCTCTGCCTTCATCTTTAGGTGACATTCTTCCTGTGCATGCTTGCATCCTAAGTTCCCCTTCATAAATATAGGACAATCCATCATGTTGGATTAGGAGCCTATCCCACTTCTATATGACCCCATTTTAACAATTACATCTACAATGACACTCTTTCCAAATAAGGTCTCATTCTGAGTGGAATGTGGGAGTCACATTCTGAATGGGGGAACACAATTCAGCTCATACCAACTCTTAAGAAAGGAATAAATAAAAGTTCTTCTCACAGACTCCTTACCTTCTAGCCCTTAATTACTTGGCTTTGATCAGTGTAGGGGTTCAAAGTTGAAAAAAAAAAGTGGAATTCTGCATTCTACAACTTTTATAAGGAAAGCACCAAGGGGGTTGGCTGCATGGCTCAGTCAGTTAAGTGTCTTCCTCAGCTCAGGTCATGATCTTAGGATCCTGGGCTGGAACTCCATGTTAGGCTCTCTGCTCAGCGGGAAGCCTGCTTCTCCCTTTCCCTCTGCCTGCTGTTCTGCCTGCTTGTTCTCTCTCTCTCTCTGTCAAATAAATAAATAAAATCTTTAAAAAAGTAAAAAAAGAAAAGCACCAAGGTATAGCAAAGAAAACACTTTAGCAAAAGTCATAAAGCCCTATTCTAGTCTCATATATCTGATAACATCTGATTCAACTAACCTTGAGACTATCAGTGAGGTTCCTCATATATAAAAGGCAGGGTCAAATTCATCAATATCAAGGTCTCAATCTGTCCCAAGAAGAAAGAGATAAATGTTATTTGTGGTAAGCAAAATTCTAAAATGAGCCCCATAACCTGTGCCTCCTGGCCTTAGCCCTGTGATTGCTACCTCACATGGCAAAAAGGATTTTGTGTTTGTGATTAAGATTACCAGTTAACATAATACCCAGGAGATTATCCCTGTGGATTTACCCTAGTCACATAAGCCCTCTAAAAGCAGACTTTTCTTCAACTGGTAGTGGGAAAGAAAGTCAGATTCAAAGTATGAGAGGGGTTCTTGTAAGTGAGGCTCTCCATTGCAAAAATGGAATGGACTCTGGGGACAAGGATCCAAGGGTGACCTCTAAGAGCTGGGAGAGGTATTGGCCAATAGCCAGTGAGAAAGTAGGGGCCTCAATCTGACAAGCACAGGGCACTAAATTCTGCCAACTTGAATGAACTTAGAAACGGATTTTTCTCTGGAGGCTGCAGACTAACCAAACTTTTGAGACTCTAAGCAGAGAACTCAAACAAGTCCACCTGGACACTGACCTATAAAACTGTGAGCTATAAATGGGTGTTGTTTTAAGCCACTGATTTGTCAGTAATATCTTACACAGCAACAGAAAGTCAATACATTACCACATTATAGCGAGAAAAGGAAGAGAGGAACCAGGAGGAAAGAGAGGAGAGAATGGAGTGGAGAAATAAACCAGGTAAAAACTGAGTAGGATGTGGCACCATCAAAGAAAAGAAGCAAGGGAAGACATAGAGGTAGAAAGAGATAAGACGGATGAGGTTTGTCTTAAATATTTCTACTTAGAGCTAAGACACACTTACAATTTGTTTAACTGTTCCCCTATTTGCATGAGTGGTGACAGTGCATCTGACACATACCACTTTGGACAATGAAACTGAAATCATGATCCATATTATCGAGGAAATAATCTAATAAAAAATAGAAGGGACACTGCTCTCTTTGAACATGAGGAAAGAGTAGAGGAAAGGAAGAGATAAGGAAAGAAGAGAAGATGAAGAGAGAAAGAATAAGGGAAGAAGAGGAGGAAACTGCAAAACAAATGGTTTTTAGAGCAATATAAAATTCTGTATTGAAAATTGAATGAATATGTGTCAGAGACGAGCATGGTGGTATCAAACTTCTCTTGAAGTTCTCCAGAAGCAATACAGAAATTGCCATTTCCATTCTGCTTTCATCCTTTTTGAGCTTCACTGAGTTGCCTGGCTGCTTAAACAGGCTTCAATGCCATCAAAGGAAGCAAAAGCTCCACAGCCATGACATTAAAAAAAAAAAAATGTCTTTACCTCATGTAGGTATTTCTGAATCCAATAATTATGAAAACACAAAATCACATCTGTTTGAAAGAGACGGGTAAGCCAATAGCAATGTTAGACATTTCCAATAAAATTCAGTAATTGAAAATAAGTTTTATTAGGAAAACATCATTTCTGGACTTTTGCTCAGCAAGGCAGAGAAATTACTCTGACATGGTCAAATCCCAAGGAGAATTTTTTCCTGTGTCCTTAATGGTTCTATGGCTCCTTTATAGTATGTGGGGACATTTCAACCCATGTTCAATGCCCAGTGACACAGACCAACCTCAGCGCATTGAAACAAAAACACAAAGACCAAGTGGGTGTAGAATTTACTGTAAAGAGCATTACAGAGCCAAAGTGGCCAGGCGATTAAAACAACAAGCACCAAAAAATGAGCAAACTCTGTGCACAGACAGCTAGTTTCATGTAAGAATTCTTTTTTTAATTGAGCTATTAAACACTAAAAAACAAGAGCTGAATACACAGGACAAAGTTCAGCTATACAAGCTGGCATCCAAATAAGGAATAAGCAAGCAGATATTCATCTAGCAACTTCTGTTCAGGGTTCTAAGGAAATACCAACTCTATTTTCTTTGTCTATGACTACCAATATTACTTGTAAAGCGTTCTCAATGAGTTGGTTAAATAAGTTCTTGCTTTTTCCAGCAAGAACTGAAAGATCTCTAATGGAAGTATGCTTTCAATAGCTCCTCTTGCCGTGCTCAGGAAATTCTACATGATTATTGCCATTATTTCCTACATGGATGACTGTTATATAATTGTCTATTCTCTGCCTTGTGGCCTTGGGAGGACGATTAATGTGATGGTTGATGACCAGCCAAACCCCAAGACTGTCAAGTGACCCAAAGAGTTGTTTATGCCAATCTCAGGAAGGAAAAGTACTACATAATTACAAAATAACATATTTAGACCAGGGGTCAGCAAACTTCTTCTGTAAAGGCCCATAGAGCAAATATTTTAGAACTTGTGGACCATGTGATCTTTGTCACAACTACTCGACTCTGGCTGTTAGTGTGAAAGTAACCATAGAAGATATATAAGTGAGTGTGGCTATGTTCCAATAAAACTTTATTTATGGAGAAAAAATGTATTTCTTACAATTTTCTTATGCCATAAAATACTATTCTTATTTAGATCTCTTTCAACCACTTAAAAATGTAAAAACTGTTCTTAGTACATATCCATCCAAAGGCAGGTGGTAGACTGGACCTGCCAAGAGGGCCATAGTTGCCCACTCCATATTTTTACTATTTTACGTGTTTCTGGAATCCATCCCTTGACTATACTTTTAGATTAAACACATGATAAAAACATAATAAAAATTGGTTCAAGTTATATACAATGGGTACCCCAGATGCACACTACTGAATTTTGTGAAATATAATAGATGCTCACTTTTTCTAATACACTGTAATTCTATTTACTTGGTGCTTTTAGATCTTCTAGTCCATGAGAAAAATACAATGCAGAAAATCTGAAAGTCCCAACTAATTTGACTGCCTATCAAGTGCAATTTTTTTTTGACACTGAAATTCTGAATGTCATAAAACCCTGAGATTTGTTTTCCAGCAGACAAAAATTATCTCGGAATTATTTGGTGTTATTTATTTGGCTGAGCAATTACCTCAGAATTATTTGATGATTTATCATGTGTGATAACACAATTACAAATGACCTATAGTCAACATCTGCCCTGCTCTTAGTCCTCTGACATCAGGAGTAGTATGAAACGGATACAACCAAAGAATCAAGTTAAGGTTGACTGCAATTGCAGATCTTGGGGGCAACTCTAGTAAATGTGGCTTTACTATTATCCACACAGAGTGATTCATAGTTCAAGGCAACACTAGCCATTATTGGTACAGCACTATTTGTATGTATGTAAATTGTCCAATGCATATGGCTTCGTATTCTTCGTAGTAATGCAAAATAAGGTGATTGCTAAAGAGTTTTCTAACCCAGTTCAATTCTATCAATAAATCAATCATCTTTTATCAGCTTTGTGACTTATTAGGACCTTCACAAAATTTCCTTTGTGTCTGCTTCCCTTTTCACATACCAGTGCAAGTTACGTCTTACAATTCAGTAGATCTGGCAATTACTTTTCCCAAATTGTCATTTTTCTCTCATAATTGAATTTAAGTTTTAGGGATGTAGTTAAGCTCCACTACCAAGAGAACAAGATGCAAGTGTTTGAAAAAGAAGATAAATCCAAGTTTTTTTATTTAAACACTTCCATTCTCAACAGGAAAACATACCTTCTTCTTGGCTACACAGAACAAATGCCATGTCTTTTGTCTTTTCTTTAATTCAGCTCTGATTTATTCTCTCCTTCAAGTCTTCTTTGCTGTCATTGACTGCCTTCCTCTTTCTTTTCTTCCCTTTTTCATAGTCCCCAATTTTTCTTTTTTCCTTTCATTTTCCAACCTTCCTTCTTGTAAACACTGATCAGCTATCAGACCCTGTGCTCAGCACCAGATGCAAAAAATCAACAAGACACAGATGGAGATAGAGGGTGTCATAAGATGCATTGGGTAAGATGTGGCATGGATCTCAGAGTCAACTCCTCTCTGAGCCTGAGACCCTATATGCTTCAAGAGGGCCATGTTTTATCCTCAGTCTCTTCAGAGGCTTAAAATTCTCCTTCTTTCTTCAAAACATAAGAGGCTCTTAATCTCACGAAACAAACTGAGGGTTGCTGAAGTGGAGGGGGATAGGGATAGGGTGGCTGGGTCATGGACTTTGGGCAAGATTTGTGCTATGATTAGTGCTGTGAAATGTATAAGCCTGATGATTCACAGACCTGTACCCATGGGACAAATAATATATGTAATTAAAAAAAAAGAAAAGAAATTCTCCCTTTTTCTTAGCACCTTCTAACTTCAAATATAATTACACCTCCCCAAATTGAAAAGCAATCTCCACTTTCATGTCTTAGTAAAATATTTTAAAAATATAGAGAATAAAAAAAGAATCATCCACAACTTTCGCTATGTGTGTATGGGTCTATGTAGCTTTGTTACATGTATATGTAGTTTTTAAAATAGTGTTCCTTTGAGTGTTTTAAGTACATGATATCATACTGTATGTTCCATTCTGAAATTTGTTCACTAAATATATTTTATATATTTTAAATATATTTTATATATTATATATTTTATATATTATTTCTGTACTTGAGGTTTATCCATATTGATACATAACTTCAATTTATTCATCTCACCTGATGAGTAATACTCATCATATAAATAAGACACAAGTTATTTATCTTTCCCTTATGATGGACATTTATATTGCTTCCAATTGTTCACTATCAAATATAATATCGACATTTTAGTATATGTCTTTTTGTGGGCATGGGTAAAAGTTTCTCTAAAGTAATTAGCAAGATGTACAATATCTGGACCTCATGCCATGTGCATTTTCATCTTCACTAGATACTGTAGATAGTACCAACTGCCTCTCCAAAATAGTTGTTTCAATGTGTTCTCCCACTGTTAATGCTTGAGGCTTCCCACCAGCCTTATAGCAATTGGTATTAGCAGATTTTTACATTTTATACTGTCTGATGGGTTCAAACGTATCTTATCATTGCTTTCCAATCTGGTTTCCATCCTCCTTTAGCTATAAAAACTGTTCTTTCCACGGGTATCTAACAATCACCTTCTTGCCAAATCACAAAGACTTCACTTGTACTCGTCATTCTGCTTGACCTCAATTGCATTTGGCATACTGGTAAACACCAAGTCCAAATTCTCTTCTCCCTTTGCTTATATTTAACAGCATTCTGGGGAAAAGAAGGCAGAGAACAAGATGTCCCCTTAGAAGTTCAAAAAAAAAATCTGGTAGATAAATCAGGGAATGTTTTCTTCAAAGAAATATATTTAATAATAGAACTACAAACTTGGAAAATCTTTTTAAAATACAGGTAGCTTTCATAGTAGAAAATACATAAAATTATTATCAAAACAAATACTCCTAACTTTGGGTGTACAAGAAATAGCATAAGAATACATTCATAATAAGTACTATACTTAATGCCACATTTAATAATTACTTCCTAATTATGTTTAACATAATTCATGTATGATATACTTTTTATTGATAAGCTTATTTCTTATTGAAATGTAATATTTTCTGTTCTAAAAATTAACATATTTGAATCTCCTGTAATATCAAAAAGGGGGTTGTGGGGGTCATGAAAGCTATTTATGATGATGCATCTTCCTTTTCCATGAGCTATGGTTCATTCTGACTAAGCAAACTAGAACACAGGCTTAAAACTAAGATCACATCATTGCAAATGGCAAGATTTCATTTCTTTTGATGGCTGCAATGATGTGGATGGAACTAGAGGGTATTATGCTAAGCAAAATAAGTCAATCAGAGAAAGAAAATTATCATATAATCTCTCTGATATGAGGAACTTGAGGGGCAGCGTGGGGGGGTCGTGGGGGTAGGGAGAGAAAAATAATGAAACAAGACGGGATTGGGAAGGAGACAAACCATAAGAGAATCTTAATCTCACAGAACAAACTGAGGGTTACTGGGGGGTGGGAGGGTAGGGATAGGGTGGATGGGTTATGGACATTGGGGAGGGTCTGTGCTCTGGTGAGTGCTGTGAAAGGTGTAAGCCTGATGATTCACAGACCTGTACCCCTGGGGCAAATAATAAAAAAAATAAAAAAATAAAAACTAAGACCAAGGGTGCCTAGGTGGCTCAGTCAGTTATGTGTCTGACTGTTGGTTTGCCTCAGGTCATGATCTCAGAATCCTGAGATGGAACCCAGCCTCAGGCTCCTCAAAGTCCTGGAAATTCTCTCCCTTTCTTCCTCTCCCTCCCCCTCTACTCTTCCCCTCTCCCCTCAGGCTCTCAGGCTCTCTCTCTCTAAAATAAATGAATGAATAAAATATTTAAAACTACAGGGCGCCTGGGTGGCTCAGTGGGTTAAAGCCTCTGCTTTCGGCTCAGGTCATGATCTCAGCGTCCTGGGATCGAGGCCGCATCGGGCTCTCTGCTCGGCGGGGAGCCTGCTTCCTCCTCTCCCTGTCTCTCTGCCTGCCTTTCTGCCTACTTGTAATCTCTCTCTCTGTGTCAAATAAATAAACAAAATCTTTTAAAAAAAAAATTTTAAACTACATACATACATACAATCATTTGAATTTGGCTCCAGGAACCTTTAAATGGGTCTAAATGAGTAGCTGTACATGGAAAATTACCTAAATACTTATTAGAGCTCACATATATCTCAAACAGTCAGCTCCACCATCCATTGCCCACCCTTGACATTACTGATGACATTAAACAAATATTCACTTAAGAAATCTATTCAACAGATATTTTCTGAGCAATGACTCAACTCTTTTAGCTGAAGGGATTGAGTGGTAAATAAGAAAGTCTCTTCCCTCACACAACTTAGAGTCTAGACCTCTGTAAAAGTAATACCAGGTTCTGATCAACCATATTCTGTTTTTATGAGTTTTTTAAGTGATGGAGGATGAAGTATTTTTGCTTTGGGAGAAGAGTAGGGTAACTGTCAATGTTAGCAAAAAGAAAACTCCAAAATATTATAAGACTGATACCAAGAGTCACAAACATTGTAAAAAGATGATGTCCAGATTTCTCAGTATAGTTCAAATACAGAGCAATGATACCAAATGACCTTCTTGAAAGGCACTAGAATAAAAAATTTTTAATAAAAATCATACAAGCCTAAAAAAAAAAATTCCCAAACAGTTATTTGGCCCACACTTGAAGTTGGCAATTACTAAAACCTATGACCAAGAATCCTCAAAGACTGTGAAAATTTTATGTGAAATAGCCTCTAATTACAAAACATAAAAACCTTAACTTCTTTGGTGGCTTGTATTAAACCTTGTATTCTGAATGTTTCCAAAACTCTTATGAAACAAACACTATGGTGTTTTTTTAATGGAAAAAATAGTATTCCTTATTAAAGAACATTATGGTGTTTCTCTGTGTAATTTCTGTAGTCAGCCTTCAAACAGATAACTCAGCAGAAAATATCGTAACTGGTTTGGCAAAAAAAAAAAATCAATCCTTATCTTTTGCTTTCTTTGGTTCACTTGGTATGGTTCTATCACTGTTAGAATCTATTCAAATATAGTTTATTCTGAACGCTTAAAAATTCTATCAAATAAAAATGCTCTTTTCAAATTTTAGCAATGACCATAAAGATCTATTGTCTTCCTGATTCTATCAAAGATTTTTAAACAAAGGATCAGAATTATGGAGGAGAAGGATTATATTATTTGCTTTTCCTAGTCTAGAAATATTGGGTTTGGTAATCTAAATTGCTAACAAAAAAAATTGGAAAGGAAGAAAAATCATCAATTTAGATGCCCTGTGCTATTTGTTCCCAAGCAATGAACTTCCAAAGCTGCCAAGTTCTCTTAGGGAAGAACTCATGTCACTACCAAGATAGTCAATATGAGAATAACAGTATATGAACCGCCAGGGGTTTTTTTCCTTTGCTTTGTGAAGATACGTATGTGGATCAAAAAATACTTGTGTTCCATGTTGAGGTCCTTTGATTCTCAAAAGGAAATATGCTTGGCTAAATTTATGAGCTGAAAGACCAAGTGACCTATTTTTGGAATACCAGAGAAAAGACCAACTGTGTCAAACTTGAAAAAATTATAACTGTCAGTGGATCTTGGCTGTTTGGCAGATATACTTTAAGCATAGAGTATACCAAATCTGAAATTTCAAGTGAAAATTTATAATATTTCTCATTATAACAATTTTTTTAGCATTAATAGTCAAAACCAGTTATGGATACTGCATATTAATGCTAAAAAAATCTAATGTCTCAAATTGGTTAAGATTTCAAGGACAATGTCTTAAAAGTGATTTTAAGGAGGAAAAAATTGACTCTCATCTACTCCTACTGTAAGAAAAATATAGATGGTATTTTCTTGATGCTGTGGCTAAAAATCTCTTCTGGAAACTCAAAAAATGTGTTCTACGATTGGACTACACACAACTCGCTTGATGGAGATTTTTTAAATTATGCTTAATTCAGCTTCCAAAGTTAATTTTTGTACACTTGAAACTGGAGTAAAATATCACACCAGAGGAAGTGAACTGGCTTTGCTTGTCACTGTTCAATGTTCATCAAACTACATGTGTGACACACATTTTCTTCAGTTTCAGCAAACAAGAAAAATAATGAATGGTACAACACATATGATACTGAAGCACACTATTATCTCTTCGTTTTCCACATAGCTTACCAGGGAAAATTTCATAGCAACCAAGAATATTCAAGTCTCACATAATCGACTTTTTAAAAAATGAACGTAGAATTAAGGGTGGTTTTTTCTTCTAAAACTACCACTAAAGTGCTCTTTCTGCCCACCGATTTTAAATCGTAGAAACTTTATACATAGAAGCTACTATCTTTCTGACCCATATAATTTATTTTGTGGGGTCCTTGTCTTGTTATACGTCCCCGCTAGAAGACTGTCCCAAGAGTTGGCTCTTGGTCATTTTCTTTCTTCTTCCCCTGTCCTTCCTCCTACCCCCCCCCTTCTACTTCCTCCCTTCCCCTTCCCTTTCCCCATCCCTTTCTCCTCTCCTCGCCTCTCCCCTCCTCCTCTCCTCGCCTCTCCTCCCTTCCAATCTCCTCCCCTTACACTCATTCAAAAACCTAATCATTTCTCACAATTTGAACGAGGATCTCTGTGCAGAAGACTTCCAAATCTGTGTTCTTGACATTTAACCATTATTATATATTATTATATATTTACTTCTTTCAAGTCATTCACCTAATAGGTATAAGACACTCTATACAGGTCTTGCCACGGATATCTGGTATACAGCAAACAGTACAACAGCGCACAAAGCAGTCACTGTAGGTGCCTTTGGAGCTGGCTGCCAATGACCTCCTTACATATGTGCTCAACACACTGCATTCAACATTCATTGCTTAAAACTCATCATTTTCCTTTCCACTATCTCTCCTTCTTGATGAATATTTTTTTGTCAAAGCTACAGTCACCCTTCTACTAATCTAGATGTGTAGTTATAGGGTTAACTTGAATACTGGAAGAAAGGCAAAGAGAGGACATTTTTAAGTTTCCACTCCACACCTATCTACTTTTAAACCATGTCTGTTTTTCAGTTCATCTTCCTAATGAAACCCTCAGAATTCAAGGTCTTTCTCTTCCAATCCCTTCTCACGTTATTTTTAGAATACTATCTGCATAAGGCCACATCTCCGTTCAAAACCATCCTTGGTTCACTACTGTCTAGGAAATAGTATCTAAATTATATCTAAACCCGTCATTCGAGCATTCAAGACAATCCACAAAGTATAAGACCCTTTCCAACTTTATCCCCCATGACTCCCCAATATATATTTTCAGCTACAGCCAGACCATTCTCCTCACTGTTCATGAAGCATACTTTAGCATTTTACCTACATAGTCAATACATCCGGGAATGCTTCCCCCAAACCCAACCCCCATTTTCTTCCCTAGCTGGCCAGGTTTCCCCCCAATTAAGACAGACAGAATCTGCTACCTCCTCCTGAATTTGTTCCTTTACTCTTCCAACCAACATTCAACTCTCTCAGAAGGCATGGACTATCTTATCCCTCCTCATGTTTCGATGATTTAGTTTTAAAAAGTGAACATATTTTATCTCTGATATCAAATTCAATTTCCTTAAGTTGGGGCCTTCGTTTTTCACTTTTACAACTCCTAATGTTGTGATTCTATTTGTCAAAAGGTTTACACTATGGAATGAATTGGCCTTTTACAGATTTAGATGTACTGCAGTCTAATCGCACCCTGTGAAAGCAGTACCACATGAAGTGTCATGTAAGATATTTATTTATGAAGAGCACAGTTGTATCCCCTTAGAGCAATGTTTCCATGGGATCTCCTGCATGACAGCGTTCCTTCTGTTTTTATTAGGTCTCAAAGCAGAGAATAACTCAGTGCCTCCACATGTACCATTCACGATGATCCAATTAGCAGGACTCCTGTGTCATTGTAGAAAATTAAACATTATTTCCCTCCTTTTACGTGACTGCAGAACAAGCGGCAAGTACCGCATTTTGATCTTATGTTCTCTTTGTGAACTAACTTAGGCATTTGATTCTATTAACTGAATTAGCATATGGAAAAACCTCGTGAAAGACCGGCTACCCAGACATGTTTATAAACATCATTTGCTCTCTGCACAAAGGAGTAATGGTGAGAGATTACGGGGAGAATATCAGATGCATTTACTGTGACTAACAGCACTCACATGGCCCCATTCTTGCTCCATTACTGTTTATTATCTGCTTTTCAACAGTGCTCTGCATTTTCTCCAAAGATTCTGATGTAGAGATGAGCAGAGTGTTCCTCAAGCAAGAACATGCTCAATGTGCAGTACATCGATAGCAAAGTGCTGACGGACATTATTCAAGAATTTCAAGATGTCAGGAACGGCACCCCTGTGGCTCATAATAGGAATCAAGCACAGCTATTAGATTTATTTGCCAAGGCCACACCACTCTGGCTGACAGTGCCAGAAAAGACAGAGGTCCTCACCCAGTGCCTCCCAATTAATGTGTTTACAATGCCTGTCATTCTACTAAGCAGCTTGTGCCTGAAAGTCACAGATAATTTCTGTGGTCAGATGGCCCCATCTCCCTCCTCACCTCTTTCCAAGGAAAGTAAGTGTCCAATTGGCTAGTAATGTTTCTGTGAAAAGTGTTTGTGAAAATATCATGGTGTTAAGATCAGTATAATCTAAAAGAAGAGAACTGTAGGCTGGACCAGAGCAAAGACAATTCCCAAAAATATGAGTTTCAACAGTTCTACAGGAAGAATGGGAAGCTTTATTAGCAGTTAGGTTTTTTTTTTAACAGCTTTATTGAAGTATAATTGATATAGCATAAATTCACCCATTGTAGGTATATAATTCAATGCTTTTTAGATTTACAGAGTTGTGTACCCATCACTACAATACAATTTTAGAGCATTTCTGTCACCTCCAAAAGTTCCCTTGTGCCCCTTTACAGTTAGACTTTTAGCTGGGAGCCCGATGTAGGACTCGACCCTGGGACTCCAGGATCATGACCTGAGCCAAAGGCAGTTGCTTAACCAACTGAGCCACCCAGGCGCCCCCTAGCAGTTAGTCTTTATTCCACCCCAGCCCCCAGCAATCACTGAACTGCTTTGTGTCTGTACAAATTTGTCTCTTCTCAG
This sequence comes from Ailurus styani, assembly GCA_002007465.1. Taxonomy (NCBI): domain Eukaryota; kingdom Metazoa; phylum Chordata; class Mammalia; order Carnivora; family Ailuridae; genus Ailurus; species Ailurus styani. The sequence continues at coordinate 6,231,020 of LNAC01000055.1, read as the reverse complement.
TGTTGTGTATACATGAAATTATAGAATACACAGTCTTATGCATTGGGCTTTTTTTTCACCAAGCAAAATGTTTTTGAGGTTTAATTACATTATAGCTTATATCAGTAATATACTCCTTCTATATTCCTTCTAGTAGCCTATTTATTGTATGTTTGTCCATTCACCAACTGATGGTCATTTGGAATATTTCCGGCTTGGGGCTATGATGAATAATGCTGCTATGAATATTCATTCACATGTCTTGTCTCTGTGTGGATGCGAGTTTTCACAAAAAATCAAAGTAATCCTACCCTCATCAAAATTAGTTCTTTTTCCTCAATGCCATAATTCTAAACTCCACTGAAATGGTTAAAATCCACAGAAAATACCAATACCAGCAAGATTTTAAAAGAATGAGAAGCCAGACCGGATTCATTTCAGTTTACTGAATTCTTTACCTGACCCTTTCTCAATTTTATTCTGTGTCCAGGTAAGTGCATACAGAGAAATGACACAAGGTCAACTCAAAATGCTAGAAAAGGTAGTCTTTATCAGGGGTTATAGACTTTTTTTTTCTTCCAGGTGTACAATAGTCTAAAGAATACAATAAAATGTATTGGCACCAACTTATTCAGGGCCACAGATTTCTTGAGACAGAGTAATAATCTATTAAGATGTGATTCTCAGTTTAACTGTTTATTCTAATATGTAGTCAGCTATACACTCTTTATCTCAAAACAGAAAAAACTGCTGCCAATTTATAGACATGCAGAATATTTTCCTTATAGACTGAATTACGTCCATCTAAAATTCATACTTTGAAGTCCTAACCCCCAATGTGATGGTGTTAGGAGATGGAGCTCTGAAGAGGTAACCAATTTTAGATGAGGTCATGAGGGTGGGGTTCTCATGATGAAATTAGTGCCCTTATGAGAAGAGACGGGAGGGCTTGTCCTTGCCCTCTCCGCCATGTGAGTATACAGCAGGATGCAGGTATCTACAAGGTTGGAAGAGGATCCTCACCAGACTCGACCATACTAACGTCATCTTGAACTTTCAGCCCCCAGAACTGTGAGAAATAAATGTCCTTTGTTTAAGCCACCCAGTCTATGCTATTTTGTTATTATAGCCTGAGCAGACTAAGACAATCCCTTTTTATGACCTTCATTCCACCCCAAGAAAACCTCTTTCTTTCAAAAATAAAACAATACAAACAAAACTGAGGAAATTAAGATGAATATTACTTTATTATTTCTAGTGTAACTTCTTACCTCAAAATTTTGTGAAATTAAGATGATCCAACAAGGCCATTTCACTTATTTCTGATATCTTGTGGATAATTTTTCAGAAGCCATTCTTTCCAAAATAAATATGTTATTGCGGAGTTTTTTTACATTAAAGAATGATTTAATTTGCCTTAGTGCCAACATTTTTAATGAGGGCACACATCCCTGAAATTATAATGTAAATCACTACAAAATGTGCTTTTCTTTATAAAGTGTGTTCAGAATAATTCTTGAGAAGCATAACCCTTGGTGAATTGATGTATGCTCAAAATGTGCATAATCACTCCAGTGCAGAGGTCTCTAATAAATGTCCTTATTTAGCTGGCAGAAGGTGTATGAGGGAAGAATGCACCATCACCAAATGCCTCTTGGGACACTCTGCCTCATGAGCTCAAACTATGCTAAGCATTGATAACACAGTAACTACAGCAATGACTTTGTATATGACAAAATTAATAAGTATTTATAAAATTCTGTATAATCAAAAAAGTATATTAGAATATTATCAGTAGGATATTTCTCTGAGACAATCAATAAATAAGTAGAGACTATGGGAATGCCTCTTGTAAAGGCACATGGCCAGACAAAAAATATATTCCATAACTGCAGCCATCATCAGCCTATTTACCTTTCAAAAACGAATCATTATAATTGCAAAAAGCTACTGTCTGCACTCAGAAAACCATTTATCTGAGTAATAGGAATTTAAACAGGAGTTAAGGGGACCTGGGTGGCTCAGTTGTTTGAGTGTCCAATTCTTGGTTTTGGCTCAGGTCATGATCTCAAGGTCATGGGATTAAGCCCCGCATCAGGCTCTGTGCTTGGCACAGAGTCTGCTTAAAGATTCTCTTTTCCTCTCCCTCTGCCCTCCCACTCACACTCTTTCTCTCCCTCTCTCTGAAATGGGTAAATAAATCTTAAAACAAATACAAAACCAAACAGGAGTTAAAATCTTGCTTCCTTTACCATCTTCTTTGTTGTCAGAAAAAAATAAATGACATTCTTTTTATGCTCTGCTGCTATAGGAGCAACAGATGCTTAGGCCATACTGAAAGTGAGGTGGCCAAAGGATATCAACTCTAGGTATCCCACAGTTGGAAATAGCAGTATGGAGCTCACAAGAGAAATCTGGCTGAAGATTTACAATTGTAGTTCATCAACACAAGGATGCCAACTGATGCCATGACAACTCATAAGCCAGTGAAAGGACAACTTGCAAACTGAGTAGAGAGCCAGGAGAAAATTTTCCTAAATGTCCACATATAAAGAACATGCAGAGGAGGGAGGAGGAGTCTGCAAACACTGGTAGACTGTCTGAAAGCCAAAGAAAATGAGCATATAGAGTGCATAGTGAGGAGGGGTGCATCAGTCATGCCAGGTGCTACAGAAAAGTCATGGAGGAGAAAATCCTGAAGAGTATCCATTTGATTTCACAGTTACAAGGTTGTTAGTGATCTTAACTAGACTGGGAAGTAGAGAGGACAAAGAGAACAAAGATACAACCAGCAGGGATTATTCATTCAAGATGTTTGGCTGAAAAGAAGGAAAGAGATATGTCACCAGTGGGAGGAACAGAGGATATGAAGTTAAAGACACTTATTTATTTAGGTAATTCAGTAGACTAAAAGAGGTTTGGGTAGTAATGAGAAAGAAGACGAGAGGGAAAGAAGGACGACACAAGAAGAGGGATCTGATGAATTTTAGGTACTTAACCAGTAACAAGTTTTAGAATGAGTGACCCAGTTCAACACCTCTCCATTTTAGAAACAAAGATCCTAGAGTTTACAGAGATTAGTTTACTTGCCTTGTTGTGCCACTAATAATTGGCAGAAACAAGGTTCCATCAGAGGTATACCATTTCACAGCCCAAGGCTTTCTCCACTGTACCACTATGTCGGCTGTTCCACCCAAAGCATCTGCTAGGGCATGCTTCGTGTGGTGAAATGGTTAATTCACCAATGTCAGTAAGATCTGAGAAGGACACATTCTAGAAAGTCAAAATTCCTGTTACAACCAGGAGATCCAACAGCTTCCCTATGCTGAAACAGGTTTCTCCCCATTTTCAAGATTCCCTTATCCCAATTCTCTGTGTGTGTTTCTGCTCGCCCCTCCAGCAGGGCCTGTCTTGGATCTAGGGTTCTGTCTTGACATCCGTCTTTGTCAAACTCCTGTAGGGTTGCTAGATAAAACTGAAGATGCCCAGTTAAATGTGAGTTTCCTATGTTAACTATACTAGAATTAAAAATAATAACAAGTGTGAATTTATAATAAACAATATTTTCATTTAGTACGGATATGTACCATTCAATATTTGGAATATATTTACACTAAAAAGTCATTAATGTTTATCTGATATTCAGTGTTAACTGAGTATCCCATATTTTTGCTTATTTGTTTTTTGCTAAATCTGACAACCCCATCCCAAGGGCCAGATAACCTGACACTCTCCTTCCCAAAACTTATAACCCTTTGTTGTGCAGCAGTCAGACCATAAATGTCACCACTACCTGATATCCAGATGGAGAAATATTTATATGCTCTGCTGGTATAAGAGCCCCCCAAATATCTGATAGACCCTAAGTCATATATACTTGTCTTAACAATGAAGTCTAGGATTGTTTTTTTTTTCTAGATTTGTTTCCTTAATCGTGTAGTTCAAATAAGGATCAAAATGTCCTAGTATTCTAATGAAGACAAACACTAATTAATGGGAGATAAAGTCAGTAGAAATGGGAGAGAAGAAAGGAAACTGACTCATATTTTTGTTTTTCCTCTAATAACCCACACAGCAGATAAGGAACGATAATCATATTTATTCGTTGCTGGTTGGTTGATACATAAGGGGCAGTTTGGGTAAGAAAGTCAGGGCTGTATCTTCTTCATCCTGTCTCAGAGGACTGCCTGGAGGTCAGCAACTCCTGGCTCTCACACTTGCTGACTCAAGGTGATGGCTTAAATAATAAATGCTATGAAATAAGGCTCAGTTCATTTATGCAATCCTGCATAATCTGTTAACCCAAGTATATAGTAAGTGCATATGGGAAAGAATGGTAGACGTTCATGGTGTTTAGTCTGTAAAAAAACCAAAAACACATTTTGCCCCAAGCATTTTTCCCCTTCATTTAAAAGTTAAATTGTGTATTTCAGAGATAAATCTAAGCCATGTGTCTCACTTTTTCCCTTTAACAGCAAACTGTTCTGAAAGAGCTCACTATCCTATCAAGGACTTCCCGAATGTCATTTTTATTCCAAATGAGAAAAATCACATTTTTCCTAAACACACAACATTCGATCTCAAAAATACATATTGTCCTAATTCATGTCTCATGAAATACAATAATAATCTATTTTCAGCTGATCAACCTATATCATTACTGAAGACACTTGCCATCTGATCAATGCCATTAGCAATTTAATATTTATTAAGAGCCTGTTATATGCCAGGCACCAGACTATATATTTTGCAAATACTAGTTCTAACCTCAATCACCCCGGTAGGGAAGTATTATTAATTACTTAATAGATAAAAGTATTAAAGTTTAAAGAGATTATATAACCTGTGAAGCAAATAAAAGGCTAACATAACTCTGCCTAACACATAAGCCCACAGTTTTTCCATTTTTCCAGATGGAAATGTTTGTTCCCTTACAGATAAGAAAAGTTAAATCATCCCTATTTCCTATAAGTTGATAGTCTTAATAAAAGCATATGACACAGAGTTAACTAACCCATATTTAATTCAGTGGAGAACAATGCACTAAAATGGTACATGCATGGATCTAAAAAACCCATCTTTTATAAGAAATTAAGTTGTAGAATTCACAAAAAAATATTCAGATTGTTTTGTTAAGATGATGTATAATATATTCTATCTCAGTATTCACAGCTTTTTTGAGGGTTGTTAATTCCATAGAGATTGTATTTTTTGGTATTATGAGGGTAGAAAAGAGAAAGAGCATTTTCAAAGTATATGCATGAGAGAGTCACCAGGGAATAGTGAATAAAAATTCACATCCTGGATTCTGACACTCGTGGGTTCCAAACCAAGTTCTGCTGCTTACTTGCCAATTATTCAGTTATAGGCTCTTTACTTAACTTCTCTGTACCTCATTGTCCTCATCTACCAGAAAGACATAATAATACCTGCCTGATAGGAATGTTAGAATAATTAAATGAGATATTTGGAAAATAGCTGCCCTCGTGCCTGGGACAAAATAAGCATCATAGGAATGGTGGCTGTGGTTATAGCTCAACCATCAAGTAGAAAACTTTGGCAGTCATGGTAAAGTCATGGAGGCCAGTGAGGCATTTTCAAACAATTATATGCATGGGAAAAGGAGAAACCTAGCTAAGTGTTGGATAGCACTGGGAAGAAGAGGGGTGAAAGGTGACTGTCAGAACTGGCTCATATAAAGACACAAAAGTGCTTGTCAACAAGCATGGTAAGTATCACAAAGACAGGCTACTTACATTTGTAGCCATAAATTATCTCCCATCTGACTATTTCACACAGGAAAATATAAGACATTAGAGAGATGATTTTCACTGGATTAGGAGAAATAAAAAATTAGAGGATTCAGAATTTGTATGGTTTAGCCATAGAAATAAGCATTAGCCCACGTGCCTCTTACCTAAACTAACTCTATTATTATTATCGCTAAGGAGAATCATATATTAGAAATTTTAAAAAGTGGAAGAGACAGTCAATTGTCATGATTTTGTATTTGTTTAGTAATAATGAAAACCTGCCTTTGAGGAAAAAAACTGAATATATCTGCTTTGGTTGTTTGTTTGTTTGTTTTTGGTGTTTTCTTAGAGCAAGGGCCGGCAAACTATAGCCTGTAACCAAATTGGCCCATTGTCTATTTTTAAAAATAAAATTTCATGAGACCACAGCCTCATTTGCTTTTTTCATACTGCCTACAGTTGCTTCCATGTTACCATGGCAGAGTTGAGTGGTTGCAAAAGACTCTATGACCTGCAAAGCCTAAAATATTTACTATGTGGCCCTTTATAGCCACAGTGTGCTAATCTCTTTCTTAGAGCTAAGAGGTAAGTATTTCATCTTAGTCAGCTTGGGCTGCCTTAAAATACCCCACCCCAGGTGGCTTAAACAATAGACATTTATCTTCTCACAATTCCAAAGGTTGTAAGTCAGTGTGCCAGCACAGTTGGGTTTTAGTGAGAGCTTTCTTCCTGGCTTATAATCGGCCGCCATCTTGTTGTATGCTAGCATGACTTGGGGAAGGAGGAAGGGGCGGCTGGAGGTGAGCAGGAAGAGCGAGAAGTAACTGTCTGATGACTCTTCTTTAAGGACACTAACCCCATTCTATCAGGCCCCACCTCATTACCTCATTTAACCTTCTTTATCCCCTTATAGGCCCTATCTTCAAACACAGCCACAGTGGGGGGTTAGGGCTTCAATGTATGGATCTTGGTGAAACAATTCATTCTATAGCATGTTTCAAACCTAGAAAGTCTGATTTAGCTGTAAGTACCCATCATCCTTCATTCACAATGTACTTTGCGATGTGCCTTTTTACACACATCTGGAAAACAGGTTAAAAACAAAGTACAGTGGAAACCTCTCCTGCTGACTAAGAGTAAAGAGACCATCCAGAAACCGTATCCCAAAAGTTACCCTTAGCAAAGCACTTGAGCTTGGAGAAAAATAGAGATGAAATGACTTCTGGAGGGCAGAACAAATTTCTCTATTGAGAAACTGAAAGGCACCTATTAATCCATTCCCCAAATGGTAGTTTCCATCATGTGGATGCCCTTTTATCTTACAGAGAAAAAGAGCAGTGAAGTACTTGGGGGATAATCTGTGACCAAGTGGGGTCAAAAGATTCAAATAAGCATTGATGGGTCAAAGTCAAGTTGCAGGCTTCATCATTCTTGCACTATTTGCAAAGAGGATATAACTCTATTTCTCTTAAAAACCACAGAGTATTTGAAGAGACACTACCTCATTCATCTCCTGAGTGCCCTTTGAAGTAAGTGTCCCATATTTTATTTCTATTTTATAAATGGGAAAACTAGGGCAGTGAGGAGTTGTATGCCTCTACCCAGAATGAATCAATCACTAGAGACAGAAGTTTAGGTCTTTTGTTTTCTATGCATTCAACCACAGATTAGTGTATTGAAGACCCTTCCATAAATAAAAAGTGTCTTATGCTCATTAGATATAGTTATTACTCATACCACGATCGTGGTGCGTATTTCCCGCCACGCCAAAATGGTGGATGACTCTCTCACTTAGGCAGTTTTAAGTACTCCTTATCAGTTTTAAGTAGAGAAACATGAACAATAATAGGAAAGGAATGTTAGACCAAATAAGTTATGGCCAAAGCACCGAAAGTAGTACTGGATTGAGTGAGATCCCCAGACCAAATACCTCATGACATAGAAATAGGCTCTAGCACCATCTAGTGGGAGACCAGAATAACTCATAGATTATTAAGAGGGTTGTTTGTCATCCTGGGGGCTCCTTTCATCAAGAGGTTTGGATTATTTCCAGTTTAAAGCTTCCTTGGGCTTAACTCCTAAGTAAGCAAGTATATCTTTTATTGAAATCACTGTAGAAGTACACCAACGGTTGGACTTGGGTTACCTATTGTAGTTTATTTCCCAATGACACAGAGTGAAAAGGGCAAGGACTAGAAGTAGAGGAGATATGAATTTAAATATATTCCACCAGCAGCCCTTTGGTTTTACACAAATTACCCTCTCTCTCCCAGGTCCCATTACTTCACCAATATAATGAAGTTAATGCCCATCTAAAGGGTAGTTGTGATGATTAAGGGAGATCTTTAGTTTATTCCTATTTGTCTATACAGTGACTGTCAACAAATATTAGTTTTCTCTAGCCCCCAAAAGATTTCTGTGATATTCCCATATAGCACTACATTGGTTTGTTAGGGTTACTCTAACAAAGCAGCACAGACTGGCTTAAATGATAGAAATTTACATTCTCACAGCTCCGGAGGCTGGCAAGTCTGATATTAAGGTATAGCAGGGTTAGTTCCTTCTGAGGACATCAGAGAAAGATCCATCTCAGGCCTCTCTCTGCTTGTAGAAAGCTATCATCTCCCTGTGTATTTTCCCCTACTATCTTCCCTCTGTGCGTGTCTTTGCCCAAGTTTCCTCTTCTTATAAGGACAGCACTCATATTGGATTAGGGCCCATCCTAATGATATCATTTTAACTTAACTATTTCTTTAAAGATCCTATCTCCAAATACAGTTGCATTCAGAAGCACTAAGGGTTAGGACATCAACATATGAATTTGTGGAGGGACCACAATTTAGCCCATAGTAAGCATGATGAGCAGACAGCCACACAGCAAGTAAATAGTGGAGGCAGGATAAATCCCCAGCTCCAGCCTCATGTGACATAACCATGCTGCCTCCAGAGAGAGGTAAGTAGGAAAATTCAGGTTTATAGATCAAAGATTCCATTTCCTTTGGTTTAAGGCAAACTAGTACGATCTGTTTCCTCCAGGATCATAGGTTTCTGAGATAAAAAGGACTCTACAGGTACAACAATGTATTGTTAATTATAACAGCCCCCTCAGGTACCCTGGGAAAATAAGGAGGTAAAATCAAAGCATTTGTTCTGTCGCCTAAATGGATTGAATCAATGGTGCTTGAGTTATTATGTTACCCACCAGGGCTAAACCAACTTTGGGAAACTTCATTTCACTATTTAGCTGACTCAGGAAGCGCTTATTGTAACTTCTAGCTAATCTATAGTACAATTCGAAATCTTCAGTTGCTAAAAAAAAAAAAAACTGCACTCTCCAGTTTCTATTCCCTCCCCCCAAAAAATGTGTCTGCCAGCATTTTCAAAATCTATTTTGTAAGGTGCACATATGTTAATATAAGTATAGCAAAGATTGTCCACCTCGTTGCTCTCCTATTAAGCAGATTTCCCTTTACAATCTCCCACATAGCCAGCCTCTGCATTTCAGGTTTAGAGAGAACAGAATTTCATTGCTTTCCCTGCCTGCTGTACCGTGACTTTTACACTGTTTTTCCCTTCCAGTCTCTCCACCACAGATATTTGCATGTCTGGTATCCAGTCTTTCTCTGCCTAGGACAAAATAAAAAGTCATAATAATAAAACACAAACAGGAGCTTCAGAATCCCAAATAACTGCACTCTACAGTTATCATTATCATTATTATACCATTTATATTTTAAGTGACTATTTGAGTTTACCTCATAAAAAAAAAGAAAATGCAGTGCAAAGAGAGCAATATCAGGTAGTACCTGGTTTTGAGAATCCAAATGAAGTTGGGTCTTAGAGGTCAGCTAGGAATTTTTCTTCTAGAATTGCATATTCTACTCAATTTCAAAGGTGCCTTGTTATATATTTGCCTCATAGTCTCATCACCAGTTAAAAATGCCTGAGTAGAGTCACCATGCATATTAATGTACAGTACTTCATGTGGGTAACCAGTGGGCACCATGATTTACCTCCAGCTTCAACACATCATTCAATCCTCAGCTATCATCCAACCCACTCCCTTCATTCTTAGTTCTCACTCTTCTTTTTTTTTTTTTTAAGATTTTATTTCTTTCTTTATTTGACAGAGAGAGAGAGAGAGAATGAGAGCGATCACAAGCAAGAGGAAGAGGCAGAGGGAGAGGGAGAAGCAGGCTCCCCGCAAAGCAGGGGAAGCCTGATATGGGACTCCATCCCAGCACTCCAGGATCATGACCTGAGTCGAAGGCAGTGGCTTAACCAACTGAGCCACCCAGGCGCCCAGTTCTCGCTCTTCTTTCTTCCACTGGACAGATGATCCCTTCCTTTCTGTCAAGCTGACATTTGCCAATATACAAATATTACTGCTTTTATACCCCGCACTTAGATCTTGGTTTCTAATACCATTCTCCAGTTCAAAAAAAAAAAAAATGGGACTGGCTCTAGTCTGGTGTACAAAGGGGGTATACAAGATGGACCTGGAGCATTTTGTAGTGTCAGATAAAAAGTGTTTAATGAAAAAAAATTTTATTTTTAAAAAGGATGGAGCATGTCAGAGAAACAAAGGAACCTACCTGAAAGACTTCCAATGGCCAAAACTAGAACAATTTGAACAAAATAAATAACATAGAATTGGATTATGACACAAATATAAAATAAATATACGAGTCCATATTGATATAAATGACTGAATAAATACATGGAAGAGAAGAGACAAATCTTTCAAACAGAAAAGTTACAAATAATTTATGTAGCTACTTCCCCATATTATGGACTGAATATTTGTGTCTCTGCCAAAACTCCTATGTTGACATCTTAGTCCCTAATGTGATGGTATCAGGAGATGGGCCATTACGGGCTTATCAGGTGGCATCTTCACATATGGGATAGTGTCCTTATAAATGAGATAGAGAGCTCTCTCAGTTCTCCACCATGTGAGGACACGACATGAAAATAGCTGTCTATGAAACAGGAAGTGAGCTCTCACTAGACACCTAATCTGCTGGCGTCTTGATCTTGGACTCGTCAACCTACAGAACTGTGAGAAATAAATTTCTGTTGTTGATAAGGCATCGGGTCTATGGTATTCTGTTATAGCTGCCTGAACAAAGACACCCTTCTAAAAGGTAGGGCTTAATCTCCCCACACCCCTTTCTGCATATGAGCTGGACTTATGACTCACTTCTAAAGAATACAGTATGAAAAGGAAAAATCCTAAACTTACAGTGGAGAAACCTGATAAACATTATTTAAGCAGGGAATTAAGCTGAATATCTCCGGTGCTAAGTCATGTTGATACCATGTAGTCCCTCATCTGAGGTAATGAGAGAGGTCTCTATGTAATATTTCTCCCCAAAACCCACAAGCCCAATCTAATCATGACAAGAAACATCAGACAACCTAAACTGAGAAACATTTTATAAAATACCTGAAAAATTCTCTCCAACACTGTCAAGGTCAAAAAAAAAAAAAAAGGAAAGAAAGAAAAAGAAAGAAAGAATGAAGACGGTCACAGATCAGAGGAGGCTAAAGAGATGTGACAACTAAATGCAAAGTGGTGTCTTGGACAGGATCCTGGTACAGAAAAAGGACATTAGTGGAAAAACGGATAAAATCTGAATAAAGTTGGAGTTCATTTAATAGCAATGTAGTAATGTTACTTTCTTAGTTTTTGGTCTTGGTCCTGAAGTTGTGTAAGATGATGACCTTAAGGGAAACCAGGTGAAGGACATATGGGATTTCTTTGTATCATCTTTGCAACTTTTCTGTAAATCTAAAATTACTCTAACCTGAAAAGATTGTTTTAAAAACTAAAAAGCAAAGATAATTCTGTTCTTAAACATGTTTTTCATTTACAACTTTAGTTTACCACTACAGAATCTTCCTTTAGGAAAGGGTAGTAAAAAGTACACAAAGGAAGAAAATAACTAAAATGAAGATAGCAGTAACTGGGGATGGAAGCATGCTCGCCTCTATCTATTTGAAACATAACTCACATACCATAAAATTGACACTTTTAACATGTACAATGCATTGGTTTCTAGTATATTCACAAAATTGTGCAACTATTACCACTATCCAATTCCAGAACAATCTTTATCATCTCAAAAACAAACTCCATGCTTATTAGCAGTCATTCCCATACCCCTTTCTCCATAGCCCCGGGGAACCACTAATCTATTTTGTGTATATATGGATTTGCCTATTCTGGAGATTTCTTATAACTGAAATCATACAATATTTGGCCTTTGTGTCCATCTTCTTTCACTTAACATGTTTTCAAGATTCATCCATATTGTAGTATAATATAAATCAGTACTCCATTTCTTTTGTATGGCTGAATAATATCTTATTGTACTAATAGTTGCATTTTATTTATCCACTCCTCAGCTGATGAGCATTTGACTTTCCATTTTTTGGTTACTATGAAAAGTCCTGCTGTGAATATTCTTGTACAAGTTCTTTTGTGTGTGTGAACATATGTTTTCCTAGGGTATATACCTCAGAGTGGAATTGATGTTTTATATGATAACTCTATATTTAACCTGATGAGGAACTGCCACTGTTTTTTCAAAGTGGCTGCACCATTTACACTCACCCCAGACATGCATAAGCATTCCTTTTTTTTTTTTTAACAATATTAACCAATGCTTGCTGTGATTTGTCTTTATATTATAACCACATAATGGATATGAAGTAGTATCTCACTGTGGCTTTGATTTGCATTATTCTGATGGCTGATAATATTCAATAACTTTTTATGTGTTTATTGGCCATTTCTAGATCTTCGTTGGAGAAATATCTGTTCAAATCCTTTGCCCATTTTAATCAAGTTATTTGTCTTTTTATTGCTGAGTTATAATCATTGTTTATATATTCTGGATACTAGACCCTTATCAGATATGTGATTTGTGAATATTTTCTCCCATTCTGTGGGTCACCTTTTCACTTACTTGATAGTGCCCTTTGATGCACCAAAGTTTTTCATTTTAATGAGGCTCATTTCATTAATTTGTGCCTTGATTGTTGATACTTTTGGTGTCATACCTAAGAAATTACTATCTATTCCAAGGTCATGAAGATTTACATCGGTTTTCTAAGACTTCCATAGTTTGAGGGCTTACATTTAGGTCTCTGATCCATTTTGAATTAATTTTTATACATGATAGGAAGTAGGAGTCCTCTACATTTTTCTTTATGCATTACCATGAATAAATTTTGGTCTTAGAATCAAAACTCCAAAACTAAAATACTTGTTCTACCAATTACTAGTGTGAATGTGTTTCCCTTTTCTGAGATCCATTTTCTCACCAGTATTGGAGGGAATTAAATACCTTCTCTGGAATCTGTTTCAATTCTATTTGGGATTTTACAATTACTGAAATTTCAAGATACATTTAAGGAATTTGTCATTATTTTCCATAATTAAATGCTAAAATATTTATGGATAAAAATATAAGATGGATTTGCTGAAAAAAAAAGGAAAGAAAAAAAGAAAAAAGAAAAAAGAAAAAAGAGGTGGATGAGCAGTAATATAGTCAGACAAAATAGAATTGACCATGACTTATGAATTATAGAATACACATGGGTTTGTTATACTTTTTGTAAATAAATATATATATATGTACATATATTTTTAAGGTTTAATGAAAGAAACAGTATTGCTAATATTTTAGGTAGCCAAGTAAAAACATTTAAAAAATCTATTAAAATAATAAAACTATTATCATTGTAATTATAATGAAAAATTATAATGAAACTATAATGCCAAATAATAAGAGCAATATCACCTTTACATAAAGAGGATTTTTCTTTAATCTAATTTAAAAATAGCTTCATGAAAGCTCATTGCCTTGTCCTTTTATTTTTCACTTGGTCATGGACCAGAACTGATTCCTTGTCTGATGCTTGGGAAGCACTGACTCTGATTATAATTCTGAGGAATGAACCATAAAAGCTCAGGTTTATGATTCTGTCTACTTCTTAATAAACAAAGAATAGCATGGTGGTAGGAACTAGATATTCTCAGGTAGAATCCTACTGATTTGAAGCATTCAATAACCAGAGAGTGTTAACTGTAGGACACTAAGTGAAGCTCAACTTTATTCACAATACAGTAGATTTTTCATGAGGCTTTCATGACTACAGACCAAATCAAAATAACTGTGAGACAAGGGGAAAGTGAGAAGGGAAACTGTCATATCCTTTCTTGAGGTTCTTTTTTTAAATTATTGAAATTATGCATGGGTTCAAATACATTGTACTAAGTTTTAAGTGTGTGTCTTTAATTGAAAATTAATAAAATTCTAGTAACATACAAAGGATAAAAATCTAGCAATAGGCATAGTTCGTTTATTAATTAATCGAATTAATTAACAGAAAATTAAGAAAACTCTACTAACATACAAAGGATAAATCTAGCAGTAGACATCATTCATTTATAAGATTCAATGTGCTGGAACTATTTGTATAAGAAAACCCCTTAATAGATAGTGTTGATTTCATAAATATTTTGAGGAAAACAGAATTATAATTTCTAAATCAAAGAATTAAAAAAAAACTGGACTTTTCTTTGGCCTCTGAAAGATCTCTAGACAAATGGCAAATTAGTTTCTCCACTGATTCAATAAATTTTAGACCCTTTATCCAAGCAAGGTAATGGTAAGATTTATCAATTCTGTAAAAATAAGGGTGAACGTTTTCTGCTATATATATCACTTGTACTCAAGAATAGCCACAGGTACCCAGGTGGCTCAGTCAGTGGAGCATCTGCCTTCAGGTCGGGTCATGATCCCTGGGTATTTGGATAGAGCCCCGTGTCAGGCTCCCTGCCCAAGGGGGAGCCTGCTTCTCCCTCTCCTTCCTGCTCCAGCTCTCTGTTGCTATCTCTCTCAATCAAATAAATAAATAAAATCTTTAAAAAAAAATGGAAAGGCCATTAAACCATTACAACTTTGAACTTACCTTAAATTTATTTATCTTTTTAACATTTAGTATCATCTATATATTTTTGGGTGATACTCTGAACTTTCAAACTATCCCCTCCATCACATTTTTGGATATCAGGTCTTACAGTCTTTACAAAGGAATTTTGAATTTACAAAGTACTTATTTTTTTTTAAAGATTTTATTTATTTATTTGACACAGAGAGAGAGAGAGAGAGAGAGAGAGAGAGAGAGAGATCACAAGTAGGCAGAGAGGCAGGCAGAGAGAGAGAGAGGAGGAACCAGGCTCCCTGCCGAGCAGGGAGCCCGATGCGGGCCTCGATCCCAGGACCCTGAGATCATGACCTGAGCCAAAGGCAGAGGCTTTAACCCACTGAGCCACCCAGGTGCCCCAAAGTACTTATTTTTGAAGAAGTGATTCCCCAGCGTAATCCTGCAAAATGGATTAGTCCTAACACATGTATTTTATAGCTGAGAATTCTGGATTATTGAAAATTTCAATGAGCTGCCTTCCTTAACTTCCTTTTTCTTATCCCCCTGCTTCACTTCCAGATAATTCTCCTTTACTAGCGTTTGGATCATTTTCAATTAATCATTTAGCAAATATTTAATGGGTACCTACCAGATGCTAGACATTTCTTGCTTTATATGGATATAAGAGTGAAGAGCAGCATCAAAACAAAAAAAAAAAAAAAAAGAAGAAAGAAAAAGGTACCTACACAACCAGAGCTTGCCCTATATATAAATATACATATATATTTTTTAAGATTTTATTTATTTATTTGACAGAGAGAGAGACAGTGGGAGAGAGAGAGCACAAGCAAGGGGAGAGGCAGAAGTAGGCTCCCCATTGGGCAAGGAGCTCAACATGGGGCTCGATCCCAGGACCCCGAAATCATGACCTGAACCAAAGGCAGATGCTTAACTGACTGAGCCACCCAGGTGCCCTAGCTTCCCCTATCTTTAAAGAGGGGAATGAATGAATGAATGGATGGATAGATGAATGAACTCTTATTTCAGCAACTCCTATAACTCAAATAATTTAACCTTCTAGTTAGCCCTACTGTGACCTTATATCCTGTATTTGGTTCATGAGCTTTTCTTTTATACCCTAATACAGGCTCGTATCTTGTATCCTAACAAACCAGTTTGTCTCTTCATGACTTGATATTCTAAAACTGTGATGGAAGGGATAATATGAAAGTTCACCCAGAAAATATATAACTGATACTAAATGCCAACGATATAAAGAAATTTAGGATAAGTTCAAAGTTGTACTGATTTAGTGCCCATTCCATTCTTGAGTGCAAAGTGATATATATAGCAGAAAATGTTTAACCTTACTTTTGTAGAATTTATGAATCTTACATTACCATGCTTGGGAAAAGGGTCTAAAATTTATTGAGTCAGTAGAGACACTAATTTGCTATTTGTCTAGAGATCATTAGGAGACCCAAGAAAGATACTATTCTCAGATACTACAGGCAATACTTATAAATATTGCATCCTTCCTTAATTTTTCTAGCTCATTCAAGGCTGCAGTCATGCTAAATAAATCCTCATCATTCAACTAGTGCCTGACACCTGTTGCCAAGATCATGTCTCGCTGGACCACTTTGATGCTGACCAGCAGCTGAATTAAGTTCTATAAATAGCATGTTCCCTGCTTGTCTGGACTTCTTCCTCAACTGTTGAGAATAGTTTTTAAAATATCTCCTCCCCACCTCTTCATCCATTCACCTGAGTGGATGGGACTTTAGAGACTGGGACTTCAGAGGTAAGTCCATTTTCCTGGTGCTTAACCTTCCTGGTCTGGCTGCCAGACTGACTTCCTTCTCAAATACAACCTACACCTATAAACCTAGGCAGAAAATCAGATGGGATTACCATTTTAAACTCAAGAATTCCCTAGATAATCTCGGTTACTGATCCTTTTCCAAAGTTTATAACATTTGCCCTGAAAATTCAGCATTATCTAAGTAGATGGTTATTAGAACTTTCTACTACCAGGACCCAGAAGTAATGGTTATATTTTAATTATTCCATTGGATTAAATTTGAACATTTGAATATGCAAAAAATAGTATTTCATTCAACAAATTTCATAGTATTCAAAAGATAATTTATTCCTAAATTCAGGATGCTAACAAATGTCAAAGTAATAATTCAATATTGGTAGTTTCATCAAAGGCAGGATACTTTGGGGTCAGGATTGAGGCATTTTGGCAGCAAACAGCATGCACGTGGGTCCACAGATGGTAGCTTCTCTAATCATACTAGAGTCACACTGGATAGAATATTAAAAGGATGGGGAATGGGGACAAGTGTCTAATCATGGCTCTAGTATGAGCTACTCAGCTTTATCTTATCACCAGTGTGTCTTTTAAGTAAAAAAGGAAAAAAATTTACTCATCTTCTGAAAGATGATAAGATGGGAAACTTCTCCAGTGACCAAATGTTTGTCAGAAAATCAAGGTATTTGTCTTTTGGTTACTTTCCCACATCTACTCTCCCCTCCCCCCTTCAATGTTCTGTTGAAGCAACCAGAAAGTGTTAAGTCATACCAATGTAACAAAGGCAGCATTGCCACAGAGAAAGCAACTGGACCAGTGTTTGTCAAAATGTGACCACTTCAGAATCGTGTTTGTGAAATGGTTTTCAAGTACCACCTGAAATCAACTGAGTTAATCAGAATTTCTGAGGATGGATTCCTGATAGCTATATTTTGGAAGATGGGCCTCAGAAAGTTAACCTTGCTGACTCTAAGAATACTAAGGTCTGAAAAGTGTTAATAATAGACACTTTACCAAAGACAGAAGGGAGCCCCAGATGTGGAGCTGGTATTGGGAGAAGGTAACTGACCTTGGCAGGGAGAAAGAATCCAAGAAGAATGTGATGTTTGAACTGAGAGGAAATAATAATAGTGTACATCATCTTCAGTCATGAAAAGGAGTCTTTCCTCTCACATGCTTCAGAGCCTGAAAAAAGTAATGTGTAAATTGCTAGAGATATCGCCCTTGACCTTGAGCAAGACTCCTTAAGGTCAAAGTAGCTAGAGGAGGCATGGGAAAGGAGTAAGGGGAAAAGGGATAGTCTGAGAGAAAGTAATATGCATTGCCTTTGTGACCAATAAGTGAGTATCTAAGGAGGAGAGTATTGTGGGTTTGTGTGACACTGCTACAAAGAGCCACACAGAAAGAATTCTGCAAAAAAGAACAGCAAGCATAGAAAAAAGACACTCTGCTCTTGGTGAGGCAAAAATCAGGTAAAATAATTTTGTTTAGAGTAGTTGCACTGACAAAAATTTCAAAATCTCCTCGTTTTGAAAGCAGAAACTATAGCAGAGATGTGCGTGTTTCTATATGATAACGATATTGCCTCTCATACAGACAAGGTGAATGTATATGAGGAGTTTAATTTTTCAGTGTTTATTAATAATTAACCTGCTCATTAGGTTTATTAGACAGGATTAATTCCTAATTGGAACAGAACAACCGCAAGGCAAATTATTAAAATGACTGATGGAACTTTCTTTCTTGACTTTTAAAGATAAAGTTTGGCAGCCGCAGGTATTTCTATGTCCAGCATGAGAAAAGAACGGAGTTTTTGGTCTTAAAGAACTGGAAAGTATACTGGCTGTGATACATTTAAGTACAAACTGGGTTCTCTGAGTACTCAAGTGGGGTTTAATACGGACACTGTGAGAAGAGAGTATTTTAAACCTAGAGATGTTTTTGTGGGACGGGGGATGTTGACAGTGAAGGAAGCTATCCGCGTTTGAGAGCGGGGATATATGGGAAGTCTTCATAATTTCTTCCCTGTTTTGCTGTGAACCTAAAACTGCTCAATAAGAAAATAAATGAAGCCTTAAAAAATATGTATATGTCTGTTTATTGACATAGGGAGTCTTCTACCCAGCCCACGAGGCTAGTCACTATTGATGCCACGTTTGCTAAGAAGACCACAGCAGTGTACGTATGTAGGAAAACATATATGAAAATTGATTTCTTAAAACTATATCTGACATGGCTTTGATCTCTTAAGGTTTTTACAGATTTAATAAACAAATGAAGTTCTCTTTCAAAAAATCCATATTTGAAATTTTATCCTAGAAAAGTGAGGAAGAATAAAATCTGCCAAATATAAAAATAGGTGATATTAAAGATGATTGCATCTAATACTTTATCTTACTTTTTCACTCCCAACCCAAATATTACCAAATACTTTTAAAGACTTAGGAACTATCTCTTTTTAGAGTCTGGGATATCTTTGCCGATTTATGCCCTAAAATATTACAGATTAAAAAAATCAAAATTTCTCTTTGAAAAATGCCTGGCTCCATTGATTTTGTGTAGAGGCTCTTGCTTGGCTGAATTTAATTTAAATGTAGTCCTTTGTTATTGCTTCAAGAGGACGACAGTCATTTCTAACAAGCACAAATTATTCAGAGCATGACCCTAAATGCTGTATTTCAAATAGCAAAAGAAAACAAGCTATCCTCTAACCTACTTCACATTGCAGGAAGAGAAGCTGTGTGAAAGGGAGCTGCAAAAGGGCAACCTGACCCAGAGAGATCTGCCCTCACCGGGGCCCTCCTCCCAGCTTTCGTGGGGCTCTAGATGGGCCAGTTGCACAAATACAAGAAGATCAGGCCAGCATCCTGGAAGGGGGGAGGGGGCTTGGTATCACCCTCCGTGGACAGCTCTTTGCCAAGTTCTAGTTAACCCAGTTACAGTAAAGCCATTGTGGACTCTTTAGTGGAGCAAGCCTCAAATCTACATGGCATTCACGATTTTTTGATGGCCATGGCCACAGCCAGTAACTGCAATTTAGTGGCTTACACATTGTCATGAAAGGGGGCGGGCAAAGGCTCAAGAGCAGTGGATTTTACGGCAATAGGAAATAGGACACATTTTGTGCAGTCGCCAACTCCTTTGCATTTCTGAGGATGAAATGCCCCCTAGATCAAAGTGACAAAGTAGTTAGGATATTCACGGGACAGAAGACAAAAGGAGTTCATTCACTGCCAAAAAACAGCCTTCTGTTAAGTATTTAGAAGTTTAATAACAGTACTTACATGAGAAGCAGAATGCAGGAGGGTAACTTGAAAGTGTGCACAGCTTAACAGAAACTGGTCATTCTTCAGGAGAGCAGACAATCAGTGATTCACTTGTCCACTCATCACACACACATCAAGCCCTTTCTATATGGGGCACTGACCTAGGTATTATAAGGAGTATAAGTATACACAACAAAGGCCTCTACCTTTAAGGAGCTTATGGACCTATATAATAATATATTATTATACATTATAATACATTAATGTACATATAATTAATGTAATCATTATAAATGAAATCAAACCAATAGATTATATATATTATAGATTATATATTACATATATACACACATATACAATATATTACATATAATACCTTACTATCTATGTATCTATCTATCTATGCCCAACTCGAGGTGTCAGGCCATCTATACAACACTTGCAAAGTGGATGGACAAAAACTAACCTTGCAGTTTTAGCCCAATACTCTCCTCAAGGGGATAAAAGGATTGTGGTTAAAGAGGCAAGAAGAGAAACTATTTCTTTGGAGGGATTTGTTGGAATACAGTACCCTTCCCTCTCCATGTGCCCCCCACTCTATTAATGGAGAAGTTGGAAAATACTTCCTCCTTACTTGGGGCCAAATGAAAGACATGTCAAGAGAACCACTTGGAGGTACTGATCTGTTTCCCTTTAGAGTTTTTGGGGGTACAGCATCTAATGTAAGACATATACCTGAAAGAAATCTCCAGGCAAGAAGCTGCCTGAGGCTGCCTATAGTATGTGATTTAAAAGCTGTATTGAGGGGCACCCGGGTGGCTCAGTCAGTTAAGCATCTGCCTTCAGCTGAGGTCGTGATCTCTGGGTCCTGGGATTGAGCCGCACATCAGGCTTCCTGCTCAGCAGGGAGTCTGCTTCTCTCTCTCTCTCTCCCCTCCCCATCACTTGTTCTCTCTCTCTCTTGCTCTCTCAAATAAATAAAATCTTATAAAAAAGCAAGCGGTATTGAGAGCAAATTGTGCTTCCCCTAAAAGCAGAGACAAGGATGCATAAATGTTTTCTAAGTGCTGCATGTGGTCCACAGCACGTGGAAAACAGCTGTCCTAGGGCAGTTAAGGTCCTTTACCTAAGAAGGCTGCCTAGAGGGAAATGAAGGAGGATTAAGGGAGTGGAAAATGAAGTTGCCTTCTGCCTGCATCTGATGGAGATCAGCACACTTGGTTCAGCAGTTAGATTACATTAAGGTAGAAAGTCTAAATCTCATTAAGATACTTGAAGATACAATGTTATGGGATAACATTTTTTGAAGTCAACTAAGACTTGTTATACTCTTGTGTCACTGAATAAAGGCTGGATCTAAAAAGGTTGTATCGATAAACCTAAGTGGTCAAAAGTGAAATTTTAAGTTATTACCCAGATATTTAGCTTGCACTACTCCAAGTTTTTAGAAACATACAGAGTTTGGAAATTTGGGAAACTACACCCTTTATCTACACGCCGAACAGATAGGATACAAATAAAAAATGTAGACTCAGGTTCAGTCTAAATGTACTTGGTCCCTTGGCATAAAAGGCCCATAGAGAAATGCCTTCTAAGAATTAATCAAATAAGTAATTATAGAGGGTTTATACCCTCCTCCCCGGAGGAGCTGAGATGGGGTCGAAGTAGGAGAGAGACAATTTCTCCAGGATCATCCCTGCTCCTTGGCATGGGGAGGTTAGGACATTCAGAAAGCAAAGGACAAACCCTGCCTCCATACCCCACCTTTCCTCCTTTTTAACCCTGTTAGAAAGTCCCCCTCCCCACTGCCTTGCTTCTCAACCCCCTTGACTGACTGCTTAGCCAAAGAGGCCATTCCTAGGAGTCCTTTCAAGGCTGGAACCATGGTTTACTACAGTCCACAGACAGCTGAGGTCTAATCCAGAGGTCAGGTTGTCTACACCCCTCTGTTCTGAGATTTAGAGAAGTGACCCACTTATCATAGCATACAGTTTGGCAGTAGTGACAGAATGAGAATCTTGATCTGCTATTTCTTTAATAAGGCTCTTCTGACTACAGTACACTGCAGGAGGGAGTATGGGGTCACATGCACAGACACACCCCATTGCCCTTCCCCATTCTACATAGCAGTCTGGGACCATGATTTCAAGCGATTTTATTTAGTATTAGGCAGCAACAGAAAAAGAGGGTGAAGGGGCGGGGGGAGAGGGAGGAGGAGGAGGAGGAGGAGGAGAAGAAGTAGAAGTAGAAGTAGTAGTAGTAGTAGTGGTAGTGGTAGTAGTAGTACTAGTAATAATTTGGAAAAGTCAAAGGAATTTAGAGAACCACTTTATATACTATGAAGATATATCACAGTACCATGTGTTATGAGTCAACCAACCAATTCAACTGGGAATGTCATGAAAATTCCATTAATGCTCATGTCTCTGCCTAAAAAAACGATGGGGTGCCTGGGATTGAGCCCCTCATCGGGCTCCCCGCTCAGCGTGCTTCCTCCTCTCTCTCTCTCTCTCTCTCTGCCTGCCTCTCTGCCTACTTGTGATCTGATCTCTCTCTCTCTCTGTCAAATAAATAAATAAAATCATTTTTTTAAATGATGAAATTAAGTAACTTCTGAAAAAACATTTCTCTAATCTCCAATCACCTGCAATTCTCAGAGTACAAACATAAAAATCTCATGTGGTTGTTGTCCAGTCTAGACTGATGTTTCAGGCAAAGGGCCATGGGGTTGTCTATAGAGCCTGTGACAGAATTAATTTTGTTTTCTGCAGGAATCCTGTTCCTGTGATGGTGCATGGGCCCATGTCTTTCTAGGAACCATTCCTAGATAAGAGACAATTTCAGCCAAGTCCTTACTCCGCAACACTCCAGCCTCATCAGTGCCTGCAGGCCTTCACAGAGGGTTCAGCGAAAAGCTGAACAGAACTGGCTACTGGCTACTGAAAGTCTCCTACATTTGGAGGTGCATTCCTTGATTTGATCATGGAGATAAAACCAAATAGCTCAAACAGAACACCCAGGTCTCCTGCACCAACTGCTCTTTCAATGGCAAAAAAAGAGCAATTTTTTCCATAACATGAATAATAAAAAAATATGCACTAATGAGATTTATGCAACATTGGAAAGAAGGATTATGAATGGGTAGTCACACTTTTAGGTGACTTGCAGATTTCAACCAGTTCGGCCCCAGGGTATGACTATCTCATTAGTCCTGTGCGCTCAGAATAAATACAGAATAGATTGGGTGTGACCAGTGAACAACACTTTTTGCCAAAAACTTGTAAAGAACAAACTGCAGATTCAGTAGAGTATGTACCAAGCATTACCTAAGTGGATTTCATGCTTATGAAAGGTGAGCAGCACCTGGCAGGGCAAGATCTCCAAGTTCAGAGCGACTCACACATCTACCACATGGCCAGACTCCCAAACAAACTACATTGTCTTGCAACCATCCTGGGCCGCCCCTCCGCAGCGTACTCTGTGTTCTTTCTAAACCACACGGAAACTACTGATCTACCTACCTCTCCCTCAGGCCTTCTCTTTGGCTTGCTCCCCCAGCTGTCCCTGCAAATGAATTTATTCCCATCCACCCTTATTCCTGGGAGGCACATGAGCGTGCGCTTGGAAGTGTAAACCTACTGCCTTGGCTTTAATTAGATTTTCTCCTAGAAGAGTTCTCCTGAAGAGAGCAAGCTGGGAAGGGCTCCGGGGACCGGTAGAAACTGGTCAAAAAAACCGTTTCATCAATAATGGCTAATGTCAAATGAACCCCTACTATGTGCCAGGCACCATTCTAAGAGCTTTATCTTATCAACTCATCTAATTCTCTCAACGATTTCATGGGATAGGTGCTCCTAGAATCCACAATTACAGAGTAGGAAATAGAAGTACAGAGAAATAAAGCCAATTGTTCAAGACTAGAGTGTTGGAACCAAACAGTCCTGCTAAATCATAATACAATTAATTGGACACTCAGTTGCTTTCATTAGTGTTAGTCATGTGCTGGGCACTGTGTTCTAGGAGTTCTGTGGATTATCTCAATGAATATCTACAACCTCATGAAGTAGGTACTAATATGATGCCCACTTATACGTTGGCCGTATTTTACATCCGAAGTTCAGAAATGTTAACCAATAGATGGAAAACAAGGTTTGAATAAAGAATGATTTGTTTTTGTTTTTTTCTCTTCTCTCTATCGCCTCTATAAAGTTAGTCCCTAGAGAAAGTGGGATGCTTAAGAAGACACAAAGTGCCCTCTGATTGAAGACAGCCAAGGAGCAGGCAGATATTTACTCAAATGGGGTAGCCTTTTAAAGACCTTTCTGTATTCTCCTGTACCTAGGGATATATGTTTATATTCATTCACATCGTTTTCATGTCTTTCTCGCATTCTTTTCCTCTCTGGTTTCTATTTACTTACCTTGAGATTGCAAATTATCTTTTCTTTTTC
The DNA here is from genome assembly GCA_002007465.1 of Ailurus styani. NCBI lineage: Eukaryota > Metazoa > Chordata > Mammalia > Carnivora > Ailuridae > Ailurus > Ailurus styani. The sequence goes on along the minus strand of LNAC01000055.1, from coordinate 6,206,813 downwards.
ATTTTCATTTTCTCACAATATCTAGGCCCCCTCTTCAATAATTCTTGCTGCTGCTGCTGCTGCTGCTGCTGCTGCTGCTGCTGCAGCTAAGTATTCTGGGATTACGGGAGGCCCTGAAAAACAAGTCTGAATTGTCTTCTTACAAAACAGACATCTCCTTGCGCAGTGTTTGTGCAGAGAGCGGGGATCGCATTGTTCAGACTTGTAGTGGACTGGGTGCTCCAAAAACGGCGGCACCACCACACCCAAGAATTACCTCAGAGGTGTTTTCTTTCTCTTCAGATCTGGGTCTACAGGATGATGTTAGGTTCCGGTACACTTGTGATCAGTCACAGATTAAGAATCAAGTGATCCACATTGATGAAAAGTACACAGGTTCTGAATCCATTATTGCAGTAGAGTTAGTTTCTCCAAGAAGGAGGATATCATAACAAGTATAATAATAATTATTACTTAGTATTTACTAAGCACTTAGCCCAAGCCACTCTACTGACCACTTCATATTTATAATTGCATTTAATCCTCACACACAAAAGAAAATTAAGATACGTATTAAGATCCATCACCTGGTTACAGGTAAGAAAACAGAAGCTTTTGAAAATCAAAATAAAATAGCTAACCCAAGGTCACATGGCTGTGAGAAGTGAAGATAGTATTTTAAAACAACCACTGGGATCTGGAAAGCCTGCGTTCTTGACCACTACCCAACATGGCCTCCCACCTTCCCAATATAATCTACCAACACAGCATCACAAAATTGTACCAAAACAAGAGCATTTATGGATGCTGCTTACTAGAGCTTCTGTGAGGGTTTCTGTGTGGAGGGAAGTTCTCACCTGAGGTAAATTCCTGCCATCTTGACTGTAAGTTCAAAATGGATTTCACTCAACTAGACAGTTACTGAGTATGTTCTCACTGTACTTCCAAATACCAACAAATCTGTACACTATGGATTTAACTTCACAGGATGGAGATTAAAGCCTGTCTTCAATGGGAACTTCCTCTCTCCTTATATGCTTGTTTATTGGTGTACAACTATCCTCAGAATTCTAGTTTGAAGAACTGGAGGCAGGAATGTAAATGTACTATACAGACCCCACTTTAACGGTGCCTGGGTACCTCAAGTTACTCTTGATTTTGGCTCGGGTCTTGATCTCAGGGTCATGAGATGGAGCCCCATGTGGGGCTCCTTGCTCTGTGGGGAGTCAGCTTCTCTCCCTCTCCCTCTGCCTCTTCCCACTGCTTGTGCACTGGTGGGCTCTCTCACACTCTAAAATAAATAAATAAATCCTTAAAGAAAACCCACAAAGACCCCACTTTAAAACACACAGATTCTTTTTTGTTTGGTAGAAGGGATTTGATTTCACTTTTCGCCATTGAGACTTATCTTTTTAAGGTGTTTAGCTTTGAAAATGTCAGGTGTTTTGTTTTGTTTTTATTTTGGCCACTTGTTTCTTATAAAATAGTTTCAGGGTATATTTTGTGGCACAGACACCCTAAAACCATGGACATAAAGGAAAACTTTAAATATTATATATAAAAGGACATATAGAACTTTAAGACTTGGAGACACAGCATCAGGGAAATACAAATGGAAACCATAATGAGACATCACCTCACACTAGTCAGAATGGCTAAAATTAACAAGTCAGAAAACAAACGTTGGTGAGGATGTGGAGAAAGGGGAACCCTCTTACACTACTCATAGGAATGCCACCCTAATGATCCAGTAACTGCACTACTAGGCATTTATCCAAAAGTGATCCAAAGGGGCACCTGCACCCCAACGTTAATAGTAGCAACATCCACAACAGCCAAACTATGGAAAGAGCACAGATGTCCATTGACAGAAGAATGAATAAAGAAGATGTGAGATACATATATCTCACATCTTCTTTATATATGTATATATACACACATATATATGTATATATATATATATACCCGCATACATACACATTTATATATTTATATACATACATACACACACATACATACAATGGACTATTAGTCAGAAAAAAATGGTATCTTACCATTTGCAACAACATGGATGGAACCAGAAGTATTATGCTAAGTGAAATAAGTCCATCAGAGAAAGACAATTGTCATGATTTTGCTCATACATGGAATTTAAGAAATAAAACAGAGGATCATAGAGAAAGGGAGAGAAAATTAAAAAAAATGAAATCAGAGAGGGAGACAAACCATAAGAGACTCTTAAATCTAGGAAACAAATTGAGGATTGATGGAGGGGCTGTGGGTGGGGGAAGGGATAATTGGGTAATGGACATTAGGGAGGACACGTGATGAAATGAACACTGGGAGTTATATACAACTGATGAAAATCACTGAACTCTACCTCTGAAACTAATAATACACTATATATTAATTGATTTTAAATAAAATTAAAATAAAAAAAAGACTATGGAGACAGACGTATCTAAGTAAAGATATATTGAATCCAGACTCTAGATTGGCTTGAAACAACAACATTTAGAAGCTTTATCATAAAACTTCCTTAGAAGTGAGCTGGGCCAGGACCTCACTTCCAGGTGAGGGAAGATAAGGTGTCTCACCTGGGATGACACAGGTAGTCAGGAGCCGAAGGCGGGCCACTGTGTGTAATCCTTTCTCAGGCTGGTCACTTATTCTTACCACTTGCCTTTTTTTGTTTCTTATTTAGTTTTATCCCTGATCTTTCCTCACTTTCTTTATCCAGTGATTTTTTTTTTGTTTTTTGTTGTTTTTGTTTTTGAATTTTTTTTTTTAATAAAAGAGCACTTGGCCCCATTCAGCAAGAGATCCATACTCAACTTCCATCTCTGCCACTAACGCCCTGCGGACCATTTACCATGGTGCTGGCCCCTTTCCGTAACTTTGCTCCTCTCTCTCTCTCTCTCTCTCTCTCTTGCTACTTTTCTCCCCCTCTTTCCTTCTCCCCCCTCCCTCTTTCACCCTCTTCTCCCTCTTTCTGTCTCATTGATCCCAAAACAAAAGCAATGACCATACCCTAGAGTCCAGGCAGCATCAACAGGGACAACAGACTCTGAGTTTTACAATTTGGGAAGCCCTTGTATCTCAACAAGTTACTTTTTTAAGGACCTGGAAGCTACGAGCAAGTGATGTAACATGTTCTCTTGATAACAAGCCAAAGACAAGATTACATATTGGTCTTTCTCATGGACCTTCAGCCAGAAGTCAAACATTACCTTCCCCCTTTACTATGGTGAAGTAAAATATTTGTGTCAGATGGTTCCAGTGTATTTCATCACCCTAGTTTTCCCTTGATAGGAACTCTTCTGTCAGAACGATCAATGGTATTCATCAACCGATGTCAGGGTTTTGAGTAGCCAGCACCACATGCTGTTCTAGAAGCTTCCTTTGCCTTCTTCACACACTGGGGGGAGCAGAGGGGACTGCTCTGCAAATGCCAGCGAGGAGGAAAGGAGTTTTTGTGCCTTCCGCAGGCATCAGAAATCTTCTCGTACTGTCTCACACTGTGTCCCTAACTGCCACTGGAGATGGCACACAGAGAGGGGGCCAGCTGGCAACTCACCTGCTGGCTGGCTCTGAGACAGGTTCAACTCATTAAGTCAAAGTTACTAGCCAAGCCAAGATAATCCTGACCCTGCATCGGAAAAGGCTGAAATCCTGCCACTGAAAGGAGGTGGCAGGGAACATGGGGAGGTAGTTTTGGGTACAGAGATTCTGGCTGAGCAGCTGCATCTTTTGTTCAATAGCTACACCTTCCTGGATCATGTTATGGTTGAATTCTGTCCATCTGAAAATCGTATGTTGAAATCCTAACCCCAAATACCTCAGAAAGTGACCTTATTTGGAAATAGGATTGTTGCAGATGTTATTAGTTCAGATGAGGTCATCCTGGAGTGGGGCGGGCCCTAATCCAATATGACTGGTGTCCTTATAAGAAGACACAGCTTCACAGAGAGAACACCATGTGAACATGAAGGCAGAGCCCAGGGAGATGCTTCTACAAGCCAAGGGATGTCCGTGATTGCCAAGAACCACCAGAAGCTAGGAGAGAGTCAGGGAACAGATTCCCCTTCATAGTCCTCTGACGTACCAACCCTGCCGACGCCTTGACCTCAAACTGCAAGCCTCCAAAACGGAGACAATAAATTCTATCACATCCAGTCTGTGACAGTTGTTACGATAACCCTAGAAAAACTACTACAGACCGTACTTCCGAAGTTGCAAGAAACTTAACATGTAAAGCTCTAACAATCTATATATCCCAGTAAGGAGTTACTAGACTAGAAGAAGGTGTGTATAATTCATCATAGTTAGTATTTCTCCTTATTGGGTGATACATTATTTGTCTACTTCTACCCAACACGTACCATCATTTGAAGTTCTCAAAATAAACTGAAACAACTAACAAAAAGTAAGCAAACTCATTAATGAAACTGAGATCTTTCTGCATAATCCTTTCAGAGCAAAGTAGCTTTCCCAAAGTGGACTTGAGATCTGCTAAGGACTTCCCATGATTCAACTGGTACACTTGAGATGTATGGTCTTTGCTTCCCTACAAGTATTACTGTGTGGCCACTCTGTGCCAGGCACCATGTTAGGTACTTGAGACCTAATAGTCTCGACAGCAAAACAGGTAGCTGCTGTCTTCACCGCGGTCCAAGTCCAGTGAGGAAGATAGATTTTGATCAAATAGTCACTCAAATATATAGAACTATTAACTGACAGGGGCAGTGGTGGCAAAATATCGCCACATTCTGTAGGCAGCTGCTTTCCCTCTGGACCTGTGGAAAGGAGGAGCAGGGCTTACTGCTCTGCATTCTATGCGAAGGCTGCAATGCTATGAGTTTTCTCGCATCAAAAGAGAATGCTGAATTTTACAGTTGGGGGACCAAACCACCTGCCAAAAATAGAATCATCTTCATAAAACGTGGGCCCAAAAGGAGGGGATAGGTACTGAAATGGGTAAAGAGAAGCAAAGAGGCAAATGAGACCTGGAGAGAGTTAAAGAAATGGGAAACTCAAGACAAGGTGCTGACCAATGTCAGGACCCCTCCCCCGCCCAGGATTCAAGAATAAGCGAGTGAAGACATATGCCCGGTGCTGTGAGCATGGCAGTGGTGAATGGCATGTGGTCAGGCGTGAGATTGTATGCAGCTGAAAGGATGTTACCAAAAACCAAAGCCTACCTTTGTTTGCAGCTCTGTCCTTTTAAACTGGAACATCACTGTTCAGCATGCTCCTTGCTCTGTGCAATTGTGAGCCCTTTAGCCCGCTGCCAAACGACATAGCTGGTCACCAAAGCTGCTGAATGCTGCTGAAAACGGGGAAGAAAATCCATTGAACTTGTCCTGAACATTGCAAAAGCAGCTGCCTCTCTCAATTACTTTGTCAAGTCCCATTATAATTGTGGCTGTGATCACATGCAAGGTTCTCCCACGGGTGGGGATAGAGCCAGGATCCTCGAAGTACTGACATGCACCACCCCCCCCATCAGGCCACTGTGAACAGGTCTGCAGCTGCTGCATTGCTTGCCTTTGGTAGAATTTGCTAAGACACACTTTTCCTTAACATCTATATTACCCTTAGCAAGGGTCATTTCCTGTTGGTGGTGACCAACTCGGACGATCTACTTTGAGATCTCCCAAACAACTTATGTATAACTGATTTGAAAATACTTTGACAAATGCATTGCTGTATGAAACAATAAACCCATCAGTTTTCCAAAATATTTATTTAGGGAACACCTCTGCTGATAGCTGGAGCCTGGGTTGATTAGCAAACAATACCACTAGGGTGAAGAACTCCATCATGAAACAGAAATAAGCTTGCATCACTGCACAGAATTTTACTGTGACCCTTGCTTTGTCCTTGCCTGCTTGAGTTACATAATTCAGGAACTGGACTGTGATAGTTGGAGATGTCCAACCATCCTTAGGTAACTAGTTGCAACACTAGAATGCCCAGATAAACAACATGAGATGAAAACCGTGTATTTTGAATGTTATTACATTAGACGGTACAGCTTAAACAAGTTTGGTACATTTAGCATCCTATCTGAAAATGAGTGGGGGAAAACAGGTCTCAAAAGAGGAAACAGAGATAGAAATACATGACCTGCAAACCAAAGAAAGGTGGAATGTTCTGGGAATGGGCATTGGTAGCTAGTTAGTGCAACGGTTCTCCAGGCGTGGTCCTGAGGACAGCAACATCAGCCATACCTGGGAACTATTTACAAACCCAAATTCTCTAGAGTCAGAAGCTCTGGGGTGGGAGGGGGTGTGCTCAGCAATCCATAGTTCAGCAAGACTCCCAGTGGTTCAGATGCATGTTCACATTTGAGAACTACTGAGTTAGGGTGTGAAGACAAAAGCACAAAGAAGAGAAAAGCAATACGGAGCAAACCATCTTCCCTAAAGGAGGATCATCAGGGCCGAACTTCAATATCTCCAGGGAAATGAACTCTAATCCCGGAGTCTGAAAATTACCAAAGTGTCTAAGAATCAAAACAATAATGATAAAGTGATAAAGAAAATCATTAAAGAAGACTGGTTGTTGAGTGGTTTTTCAACTGAATGGTTACAGACCCGATCCCTGTCCTTGTGACATTTGAGGAATTCCTTCAAGTTCCCTACAAACAGTATTTTCATCCCCAGATTTTTAAGTTACTGAAATCAGCCTTAAGCCCAGGCTGCTGAAGTTTTTGTGGTCTGGCAAGTATTTGGTATGACTGCCTTCACCTGAATCTGAGCATTTTCCTTCTGAATCGTTCACTGAGTGAGAAGAATTTGAAAGGAATTAGTAAAACACATTCTTTGAGGTTAGAAAAATACAATCTGCCCTAATCATGGAATGGCCAGGTTGGTACAAGCAAATGACATACAGATAAGAAACAGACTATTTTTTATTCTTCATGGTATAATCTTTCTAATTATTATATATACCTAGGGAAATTCCAGGCAGTGGTCACTGGTCAAAGGTAATGTAGAAAGGATCGAAAATTCAGGAAAGGAAAAATGCGCTACAATAAAAGTGTAGAGTTAATGTGGTTTGTCCCACCGAAAGCTAAATGCCAGAGATATTTCTCCACTTTTCTCACCCGCCCAAATGTTACAAGCAGCTCAGCTCTGGGATATTAACAAGGAAGAGGTTTGTGTGAATGGAAGTTTCTTTTACTTTTAAACTCCTTCATTTAGCGTCTACCAAAAGACACTCGTGTGCCTAAAAGTACCATCCATTTGCTAGATTCATTCCCCCAAGCCCGGAAAGTAAATGTATATTTTGGCAAAAATCCAAGCCAGCACTCAAAGATGGGTATACCAGCCATGCTTGAGAAACAAGCACCTATAATAGCAGGTGGTACAAGATTAATTTTGAAAATACTGGGAATATTCTAATGAAACTTTTTCTTTTTGCTATGCCTAACTTTTTATTTTCCAGGTTTGATGGTGAGCCTCAGATCTCTACTACAAATTGACATTTCAAAAGGTTCTTTAAAGAGGACACCCAAACGTGCTAGCTTTGGAGCCATGAAATCAATTTAATTTCAGTTTATAGAAATTATTTCACTAAAAACTAACATTTTCTCATTCAAGTCCACCTCTATGAGTAAAGATCCAGACCAGGGCAGCAGCCTATAGTCATATCTCTGCCAAAACTTTTGAGGGCAATAGGAAGTACAAAAATAGTAATTTAGTATTTTCCACCTGTAGCTATGACTCTCCTCTAGTACTTACTGTCTCATGCTGGCAAGACTCATGTAATGCTTTTGACACACCTGAATTTTATAACTTTTCCTACTGTCTTTTACTCACCACTAAGAATAGCCTTCATTGTTTATCTCTTGTTTTAAGACAATGCAGTTTTAGTCGAGGGTGCCTTACCCATCCTACAGATCACCAGCCCAAATCCTAATTCATTCACCCATGGTCTTCAAAACTGAGATGGAAAGGGAACTAGATCAGACCTCATGATGGCTACTGATAGGGAAGAATCACTCTTGGAAGCATCAGCCCAGAGGGTTGTTCAAAGGAATTCAAAAGTTTGACTGAAGCTACATTTCCTTTGGGACTTAAAAAGCTGACCAGTTATTTGAGCTGATACATGCCCGCTTTACTGTGATCTGTTCCTTATACTCCCTAGGCAAGTAGCTTTGCATGAGACTAAGGAAGCCAAATACCTCGAAGGACTCAGGTATCCAATGAATCAAAGCTCGCTCTCTCTCTCTCTCTCTCTCTCTC